>JAYKAV010000278.1:1675917-1699520 GCA_035582835.1 Phoebastria nigripes
CCCCCCCCCAGAGAGACCCCTAAGAATACTTTAACACTAGTAAGGAAACACATGTAAGAAAATGGACAATTGTACTTCATGCACATTGCTATATTCATTTCTTTGTCATCAAATTCCATTCCTTCACCTGTCCTGCTCCCAAACCCGCAGCTGTGCGTGTCAGGCTTGTGCTCAGTGCAGATCTCTCGTTGGTCACTTTGCAAGGTTTGCTGTGGTGAGTTATTTGATACAGGCCATAGAACTGACTGGGCTGTTCGATTAGCCAACTTTTGAAATATCTGCTAAGTCTCCATCCAGAACTTCTAAATAGCTTATTTAACTTGTCTGGAAAAAAACAGTTTTGGCACCTTTGTAGAGAGTGCTGTGTTTATTAATAGTCTCCCTCTTGGGTTTTTTTGTTTGTTTGTATTTTTCATGGAGGGATGCCCTGGTCCCATCTGTGCAGCAGTTACTGCTGCATTAGCTCTCTCACTTTCAACAAAATTGTGTTACACTTTTAGCATCTGAACAGGAAACAGAACCTTGAAAAGGGAGAAAGATCAGGATACTTTCACAAGCTTTCTTACAAAGTTTGGTCAATGTAAAACACAAAGTCATTTGCGATGTAGCTTGCTGGAAACTTGGAGGCACCTTCCCATCTTTTCAGCAAGAATCTTCCTTTTTGAGTGGAGGTTGCTAATCCTTTACTTAGCTGTAGATAGAAGTCCCTCAAAATCAAGGCTGATGCACCCTGGTGGTGTTACTGGCTTTAGTTACCCCTCTCCTGTCACCAAGCAGCTCACCCTGAGGCATGGACCACCCCCTCAGTTGGATGTTGCCCTCCCTCCGTGGAGAGACAGAGCTGCCCGGTATTTGGAGCCGTCATTCTGGCGTACTTCGTACACACAAAAAATAGTTCAAAGCAATCCTTAAAGCAGTAGAAAATTATTCTAGTTTTATTCCTTAGAGCACTCCATTACACATACACGTGCATGGAGTTTTGCGTTTTCTCACTGCCCCAGGCCCCCCATATGTGTTTGCTGCCTGCCTCACTGACACCCTCTCGCGTCAGTCAGCAGTATGGGAAGGAAGGACGGGCATTACAACCATTTTACTTGCTCCTGTTCAGAAAAGCCTGCTTCTGTGACACAGAGGATAAAGCTGGTTTCCCCAACCCTTTCTAAAACATACACGTTGCGCTCAGTGTGATATTTGCTTCTTATTGGCACCATTCAGTGTTTTGTTCCAGTGCCCTTCCAATTATTACTGTATATTAATTTTGATTAGACAGGAGGCTGCTTTGTGAGTCTTGACTTCCTGCCAGTACAATCAAGTGTGAGCCATGGGAATGAAAAGCAAATGTTACTTTCAAAACCTTGTGAAGAATATATTACTTACAATTCACAGTAAATATATATAATTTTAAAAAGAATAAATGTCTTTGTTGGTAGGCCAGGAATTGAGATAAGGCATCTACGCTACCCTGAAAGGGGGAAGAATATCTGAAAATAGACGCTGTACCRTATAAACCATTTTGTTTATTTGTATATTTTCAATATTCAACCTTTGTATTCTTTTAATTTTTAATCAGCTGTTCCTTTAATGGATCAATAGCTGCTATATAAATTAGAGGAGTAGAACCAACATCAGCTAGAAAAAATAGGAATGGCATAGGTTCCTAAACTCCTTATCGCAAAATATGCCACAAGGAATTCAGGCAGGAATTTGTTCAGGCAAGTTCTGTGGTCTGTGCTATTCAGAATGGGTGAGCACAGTGTCCCCCCCCATCCCCAGTCTCATCTATGAGTCTATGAATTCTGGAAGTTTAACTCTCAGAGCTCACAAAAAGGGGATTGCAGCACTTGCAGAGAGCTTTTGCGAGTGGGGTCCGAAAAAGGAGTTTTGAATTTATTACTTTCCTTTTTCTTGCTCTGCTTATTTTTCTGGCTGAAGTAATTGTCCTTCTTAGTCCCCTTGTTCACCTCACTCCCTTCTTTGGCTGGTGACTACTGACTTGTCATCATACATTACTTACTGTTGAGAGGATAACTCCTATGGCCCTGCTGTACGTAGCTCAGTCAGCAGCAGGTGCTGGAAGAGCAAAGCATGTCAATATTTCATGCATTTAAAATCAAACACATTGACTCACATATGGCTGCTCCAAGGAGCACTATACGTAAGTCTGCTTTCTTTATGTAGGTGTGCTAAACTGCTATCACTAATGTACCACCAGCCTGGCAATATAAATATGATTGTAAGTAAGCAGCATGATAAAGAAGCATTATCCTAGGTTATGAAATGAAGTATCTGAAAATTACAAAATAGCAGATTTAAGACTGGGGACTGAACAGGATTTTTGTATGTATCCCTATGACAGGAAAATCACGTGTGATCGTGGAATTACAGAATGGGTCATAAGGGGTGCGCGCAAAACGGGGGGAAAGATTTAGTATGGACGCTTCCTATTTGTTTACTCCTGATTTTACAGCTGTAATATTATTTTAACTTAGCCTTTTGTATATAATTTAAATCTACTGGAGTTAGAACATCATACACTTGGTTCTGCTGTTTTTCACTGCTTAATCACTGCCATCTCCTTGAAATCTTCCTTCAGAAGATGAGCTTGAGCTCTGAATTTTTAACATTGCAGCATGGATTTCCAAGAGCTGAGCTACAGAAATAACTGCTCTAACTGGGCAGGGTGAGAAGGCTTGCAGGTGAGGTGGGGGGATGTTGGATTATCGGCTATGTTCGATTGAGGAGGAGTAGCTGAGATGTCTAGTTGCTTTCTTCCATACGTTGTGCACATTTTAAGTGCAGTTCTCTCCCCTCTAGATCTGCCAACACAGACCTTGGCTTAACAGGTTTATGTACCCTTGTTGTTCTTTAACTTGCTACCAGAAAGAGGACCACTCAAATGAAAGGGAAAGAATGATTTTTAATAGTCTACCTCACTGCCGAACTGAAAACTAGGAAAGGGTGTCTCTGGTTAATGAATTCCAGATTTTCAAGTCTTCTGCATTATAACTTAACTAAACAACAACAAAAAAACTCCTCATAAGAGACCTTAGGCTGACTGCTTAGAAACTTCATATTTAGGAAGCGTTAACAGCTTCTCCAAAAAACAAACACCACCACCACCACCCCAAAAAAAAAAAAAAACCAACCCAAAAAACTTTTGTATTAATCATACAGCAAAGGTTAACCTGCTGCAAAAAAAAAAGAAACTGGACTTTGGCAACTTAGAAGCTAGTTTTTAGTTTTTAATTTTGTTGCTGTGGGGCTGAGACAGTTACTGAAGAAATCTGTGAACGTTTAGCAACCCTGGGGAGAGATGAAAGCATAGTATGTTGACATTTTTGTCCTCAAATTATTCTAGCTGATTCCTTGTACCATTGATGGGCATATAGTTGAGGGTTAACTATCTACTGAGCATGGAGGTGATACTGCAGAGCTCAAGGAAAGGGAAACAAGTGGAAATGTACTGTATGAAAATCTTTCCTCTAGGAAATTAAATTATCTATATGATTTCATTTTTCTGGGCTGTAATTTTGTCTCTAATATCAGTTTTATAACTACAAAAATAAAATAACTTTGGTGTTTTTGTTTTTAAACTGATTGAAAAGAATTAAACTTGATGTCTTATTTAATGGGGAGGATATGTTATTGACTTTTTATTGAAAAAAGAACTCCTACTATGTTTTTAAGTTACCATATACTAAAGGTATTTCCTATATGCAAACTGGAATAGTTTTTTTAATTGTAATTTCCACACTCTTCATTGTCAAACACTGCAGAAATCTCGAAACAGTCTTGCTCAGGAAATAACTCTGCCAGTTAATGTAGTAGTTGCAAAGTAAAAGATATACCAAGTCTGACACTTTTTTGATACTTTTTTTGGAAATTTTTCCTAATTTTGAACAAAATTACTTACTCTCCTCTTACTTGTTCCCCTCTTCCCATTACCTCTTTTGATCTGCCTGGCTTCAGGAGGTTTGGGAGTCTGAGTACTTATCCTGAGGGACACTTACTGCAACACAAATCATGTTGATGAAACAAAATGTCTCTCCTTTGATTATGTTGCAAAACTACAGAAGATAAAAACAGAAGCCAGGTAATCCTCTGTACTATGGACTGAGAGAAGGCACCAAAGGCTAGACCCTGCAAATTAATGTAATAAGCAGAAAGCAGACGAAAATGAACAAAACAATAGAGGCTTTATAGGAATGCTGTGCTTTTGGAAATATTTTTAAAGGCATATTTTAAGGAAATTTATTTATCTTAGCTCTTCTCTGTTTCCTCAACAATGGGTGTCAGTGTTATCTCTGCCTAGATACACTGTCATGTGAAAGCTCCCATCTGTAGATCCCACCCAGTTTCAAAACCTACAAATGTATTTAATCTCTCAAAATCCTTTCACAGAACCAGGGAACATCAACTCTCTGTCACCAGCCTGCTCTTGACTTTTGGAAGAGATTTATTTTACCACCATGGATAGGAGCAGTGTGTCTGATGTTAGATGTTCTCAGGTATATTGAACAAACTCTGCAGGGTGTAAGATTTTCTTCTAATTTCCCCTCAGTAACAAGTGGCTRCGTAAAGGGAATAAGCAATGAAATGCCTGACTTTGTTGCTAATCCTTTGTCTTATTAGCAGTTGCCCAGCAGTACCAAGGTATTCACTCCCCGCTACAACCTCCCATGTCTTTTTCTAACTTGCTGAATTGTGGTCTTTTAATTTTATAAACAGGGTTTTAAAAAATAAATGCTTGATATATGGTTGAGAGGTGTTTGTGCAACTGTGCATACATTTTCATACATGTAGAGACCCAAGAATTTAATGTGTTTTTCTTGATGTGTGACAGTATTGATCCCAGGACTTCCAGAACTACCTGCGCAGCTTGGGCTTAAGGAATGAATCTCTGGGAAAATAAACAAATAGGTAATAAATAAGTAAATGTTTACTTATTTATATTTATTTTCCCAGAGATTCTTCATATATATGTATGTATATACATATATACACACAATATGAAGAATCTGACTTTTTTTTTTTTTTTTTTTTTTTTTTTTAAGGCTCAGATGTGGAGTAGAGAGAAATCCCATTCCTGCACTGGCTCACATTTTAGTTTACAATGGAAGTGGAGTGACTGAGAGATTATGGGCCTGACCTGTATTGTCCTCATTCACCACACTTAAGTTTTGTCTTCCTTGGGGCAAAATGCTGATTATTCTTAGCATTAAGTTATTGTCTTCTATGCAAAAACAAGCAAACAAACCCCAAACCTAATAGAAATTTTCACAGTAGTAAGACAGATATTGTCATCCCACTATAGCTTTCTGAGGCCAACCCTATGCAACCATTCTTTTCTTGGGGTGGACTAGCAAGAAGCTAACAACATATTTCTGGCTGTATTTTAATGGACATTTTCAACCATGTTTAACTTACACAGCTGAGGTAACCTAACAGAATAATATATTCTTTTTGCCCATTGATTGTGTTCACTGAGACCACGTACTCTGGAAATAACAATATATTCTGAAGTTTTATCAAGTGCTAGGCTGGTACTGCTGGTGGTACCTGTTTGTCTATGCTGTATAGAACGATGAATGGGTGTTTCAAACTTTATGAGTCTAAATGTAGGGCGCTGTGAAGCAAGACCCACAAGGTATATCTCAGGTAGGAAATGTGAATGCGGTGGGTCAATTAACTTTCCTTTATTATAGAACTGGGGACTTGGAAGGAGTCACTTCATCTGTTTTTCTGCCTTAACTGTGGATCAGCTGGGAAGGGTGAACAGCTGGACTTCTCAAATTATAAATTYACCTTCCTACGTGCTTTATCTGGGAGCTATGCTCAGTGCAGGATCTAAAATATACTGACAGGATTGAGCCGCTTCTTATTAAAAGTATTCCTGAAGGAGGATTTGTACTTTCCTATACCATAATTCAGTGGCTACAGCACATGCCCAGAATGTGGGAGACCTCATTTCTCCAATGGCTGCTGGCTTGGAGATGCCCTCACCAGGTTCCTGATAGCCTACACTTAGACTCTGAAACCCTGGAAACGGCCAACTTCTAAGATGCCTCCTTCTCAATAGCATGTCATAGTAACGGCTTTAAATGGATTTCCATGAGCAAGCTCTGAATCCAAACCCTTCAAAACAAAATTCAGTTTCATCTAAGGATACTGAGCTGCTTCAAAACAAACTCAAAACAATCTCAAATACCAGAAGCAGACCGTAACTAAGCAAGTCAGAATGCTCCATGGCTGTAACCCTCCTGTTTCTTGCATTGACCTAAAGCTGCGTCAAATATTCCATTGTGGTAATCTTTCATGCATTGCATAATCTGAGGTTAGGACTTTCCTTCAAGTTTCTGCTGGAAGGTTAGAAGCTGTAATGCTGTCCTTTTGTGCATATAGTCTGTTGAGACTCCATTGTGCCATGTCCCTAAAAAGTAAAGGAGTTTTTAATCAGAATTGTTAACTGTGCTTAGCACAAGGGAGCATAAGTAAATCTTTAATGAAAATTGCAAATGGTTTGCTTTACCAGTGGATATGAATTTTCTCTCTGAAGGATTCACTGAAAGCTATTTGAAAACCACCTGATTAAATGAGAAAGGAGGACCTTCAGAATGATTTAAAATTAATTCAACAAACAGTCTAGAGCTTGACCTCATTTGACAGCCAGTCTCATCCAGACCATTGACCTTCTGATTTCCAGTCATAGTCTGTCTCTTTTTCTGCTGCTACCAACTCCCTTCCAAAAGGTGGATGCCTTTCTAAGAAACTGTCTCGGACTAAGCAGCTGGGATCCTGTTAGTCTTGAAATCTGCACCTAGCAGTCAGCTCAGTTCTCTGGAAGTCATGTGCCGACTTTCTCTTCTGCTTCACTTATGTGGTTTAGCTCTAATTCTTTCCGTGTCCTACATACCAGCATTTTCTCAGCATGCCTGCACTGTGCAAGTGAGGGTCATGCAGAAGTGCCTGAGATAGATCGAGCCGAAGCAGCAAAGTCCCTTTGAATCCATGCAGTGATCTGCCGGATTCCAAAATGGTTCTGAAATAGGTATATCCATGTTTTCATGTTGGCACCTTTCAGTAGCGCTTCTTTGCTTGGGACATTGCGCCACAAGGGTACGGTTGCATTGTTTTAGGAACTAGAGTGGTCTGAACTAGCTCCAGTGTCTGTGCTATGATCTCACTTTGCAGTTTAAGTGTGCTCTTTATGATCTGGATAAAACCTTCTGTTCATGGCAGTCCTATGGGCTAGCCCCCCTAATTATACTTTAAAAGGAATAGTGGTAAACTTAAGCCCTGATTTCTCATAAACTTCCCTCATTTGATTCTAGAACTACCCATGACCGCACGTGCAAACAAACATATGGGGAAAATTTTTCAAGTCCCTTCTAAGAATCAGGATTTACTGGGGCCACACTGTGGCTGTGGAGCTAAGGGACAGCCCAGAGATCAGGCTGTTCTGCTGCGGCACTGTTGTTCTGACTGCTGGGTGCTTGAGGGCCGATCTCATTTTTGGTTCTCGGAATACTGCAATGAAAAGTTTATCCTCAAAATGACAGGTCTCTAAAATATTAAAATCTTTCTATGTTCCCTGCTGTCCTCAGCTCACCCAGCCAGCTGGCAGAGAAAAACTGAAGGAAAATTTTAGACACTCTCCCTCTTCACTAAGGAAGGATTTATGTAAGTGGATATTGGCACATATTCATGTATGAGCACATATACAAGGACTTGCTGAAAATACACTTGCTGTACTAATTGATAAAAGCTCCGGTGAGTTTAGATTTGTTTTTCTGTCTCTGTATGAATATTAGAAATACCGGCTCTTCAGTGCTACAGTTAGGTGTTTATAAGGTTATCCTTTTGTATGCAACAACACTTAGCTTGAAAAGATCCGCTAATTTCATTTTTTAACAAAAGGTGATTGAAGCAAGGGCTATAAATTACTTAGAAAAGCAGCTAGATTTTTTCTTTTTACAGATACAGATGATGTTCAGGAAGTCTGTATTATTCAGTACCATGCTCCACAGCTCTTACTAATTATGGAAGATAAGTGTTACACTGCTTGCAGTAGTGTGATTAGCCTGCACACTTAAAACATTTTCAGAGAGCTCAAGTCTCATTTTCCAAAGTGACTTTTATTAGAGGCATAGGGTGATTAATGTCATTGTTTCTCATGAGATGTGGACTCTTAAGTCAGTGATAACTACAGTAGAATATAAAGAGAAGAAGTGCTTTTCTGGGGGTAGGAGGGATGGGGGGAATACAGGGCTTGGAATCCTAATCTGGAAAGGACCAGTGAATTTAGAGAGGGAATTGGAAAGTGTTAGGAACTCCACGTGGTACCTGCGCTCAGGACTGCGCGAGGTGTGACAGAACATTGTAGAAGACGCTGTGCAAGTACAGGACAGATGTGATGTGGAGACAGATGGAGCTGTGGCAGTGAAGACAAACACAGCAAAGTATATAATTAAATCTGAGATGAGAAAAAGATGAGGAAAAAATGAAATAGTTAAAAGTCCATGAAGGCAGCACAGTAAATTCTGCTTTCTGTGATGGTTTAAAGAAATGGAGTTGCATCAATATCAGAAATAGGAATAAAGAACAGATTTTTAAAAGTCTTGACTGGATTTCATGTAAGAAATTCAGAGAAGTTATCTAAGGATAGGATGCTGTATTCACACTTACAATTACTACAGATTGTTGTTACTAAAAACAAGGAGGTGTTTGGGATATGTGCATATGTGATATATTTTGATGAAGTTTCTGATTCCTATAAATTCTAATTTTACTTTGTGCCTCATCGTTTATACTGTCTATTGATAATACAATGGCAAGATTTCTACTTTTTGAAGGATTCTGGGAGGAAACTTTTCCCTAGGTGCATACACATTATTTCACTGTTACTCTTGGTCCTTTCTCTTGTGAATGTGAAGAATAGTCTCTTCCTCATGGGTAAGGACCTTTCTCCCTGTAAGTTTCAATATCTTTTCCTTGTCATACCTTCTGGCAAATTTAAAGGGAGGCAAATTGGATATAATAGAGATTGAGTTCTTTATATAACCTTTTAAATAATTAAGTCCCCTCTACATCTGTATTGTCCAAGAAAGCCTAATCTTCTCTCTCAATTAATGAACCAGGTATTCCTTCAAGAGTCTTTCCTCATAACAGTTTTGGCAATAGACTTGTGTTCTTTCCTGAATTATATTTTCATAAGTTATACCAGGTGAGTGTCTAATTAGTATAATTAGTATAATTTAAGATTGCATAGTAAGAGATTTATTTGAATTTTTCTTTCCTTAGAAATGATGCACCAAGAAATGTCTTTCCTTGTTTGCTTATTTTGAAACCAGTAGAAAAATTTCAGTTTTAATTACAGACTTTATTTCAATGGCACATAATAAATGTGTTTAGCTGCTGACCATTGAAAGGGTTATTGGATGTCAGGGACAGAAAGTCAGTCAGCTCTTTTAGTAGGAGCCGCAGGAGACAACCTTCAATATATTTGAATTATGTATTTCAAATATTACTTTTTCACATAGGACATTATTGCAACATGAATCTTTTTTATTAAAATAAAAAATCTAGTCTTTATAAAAGCATAACATTTTTAAGACTGAAAAAAAGTGAGACTCCTTGAATAGGTGACAGCATTTATAGCAAGGAAGGCAGATGTGATTCATGTATGAAAGCTGGCTGTGAAGACAGAGAGCTTTCTCCAAGGTCTTATAACAAGTGAGGGGGGCTTCTGTGCAAGTCTTATAACATTAAAGGAAAATATTCAGCTGGAGAGAAGTCATTTATCAGGACATGACACTTGTAATCCTGCTTTCCCCAAAGTACTGACTTTCTGGTGAAAATGATCATGTTTCATCCTTTTCCAGGGGCTGCCATAGAAAGAAGCCAGCAGAGTGCTATACTTTTGTACTTGATTTAAATACATAATATGCCAAGTATTTTACTTCATCATCATTACAAAATTATCTATGGATCTATTTGATTTTCTTTTCTTTTTCTGAATAAGTTGAGCACAGAAATAGCATTGATGGACATTGTGCTGCTTTGTATTACCRTTTTTATTTTAGGATATGGGTGATATTTTGTGTGTGTATGTGTTAGGCTTTCATCAGGCTTAATAGAGAGCAATCAGTTCAGCTAGATTACCATGACTCTTAGGAGATTTCCAGTGCCGTGAGAGGCTGTCCTGTCCCAAGATCCCACATATTTGCTGAATTTGGTCTTATACCATGCAGAAAACACTACTCTACAGCTTTGTTCCTGATAAATAGGGACTGTAGAAAGCAATTAGCTAGTGAGAGGGCAAGATCATCTTTGCAGATGTAAAGACATAAACAGGCAATAGATAGACAATAGAGAATACCAAGGGAAAAAACAAAAATACAAGGGTGAGGTGGAAAGGAGGCACCGCTTTGCTTAAGGCAAAAATTTACAAATGGAGGGAGTGCACAATGAGGAGGAAGAAACCTGTCTTCAAATTCTTCAGAGCTGGGAGATAAAAAGCATTCCAAGTCAAAACAGAGGGCGTTATGACTGGAAAAAGGTGAATGCTCTTCCCATCTTCAGAAAAGGCAAGAATGACTACAGGCCAATTGGCCTCACCTCTATGCTATGAAATGTTATGGAGGAAGTCCTTAGAGAAGCCACCTCCAGGTACGTGATGGACCAGCTTACTGGGAACAGCTAGCATGGATTTACCAAGGGCAAAATGTACCTGACCAACATGACTGCTTTCTGTGGTGGGATGACTGGCTCTGCGAACAAGGCAAGAGCAATGAACGCTGTATACCTTGACTTTAGCAAGACTGTTGTTGTGGTTTCTCATAGTATTCTTGTAGTTGAACTGAGGAAGTGTGGGCTGTAAGTGTGGACTACAAGATGGCCAAGAAACTGGCTGACTCGTCAGCCTCGAAGTGGAGTGGTAGTGGTTCAAAGCCTAACTGGTGGTCAGTTACGAGTAGTATTCCTGAAGGGTTGATACTGGAATGTGGTTTAATGTTTTCAGCAGCAGCCTGGACAATGAGCTAGAACACACTTCAGCAAGTTCACAGGTGACTCCAAACTGGGGAGAGTGGCCAACAGAAGCACAGGCAGGGCTGCCCTTCAGAGCGTCCTTGACGGGCAGCAGAAACAGGAGAACAGGAACCTTGAGAAGTTCAGCAAAGCTAAATGCATTCCTGCATATAGGATGGGATAACCCCCTGCAGCAGCACAGGCTGGGAACCAGCTGGCTGACAAGCAGCATTGCAGAAAAGGACCTGGGAGTCATGGTGGACATGAATCCACAGCGCTCCTTTGCGAGGTGAAAGCTAACTGCATACTAGTCTGGGTTGATGAAAGTGATTGTTTCCCTCTTTGCCACTCACAAAACAGTATCTGGAGAACTCTGTCCAGTTCTTCCCAGCCCCCTCCAGTACAAGACAGATGTTGACAAACTGGTGCAAGTTCAGTGGAGGATCACCCAGGTAATTAGGACTGGAACATACGAAGAAATGCTGAGTGAGTTCAACTTGTTCAGCCAGGAAATAAGACTAAGGGGAGAGGTTATTGCTCTCTACAACTATCTAAAGTTAGATTGTAGAAAAGGTGGAGCCAGGCTCTTCTCAGYAATGTGTGATGCAACTCCAAGCAAGACATAACAATCACAAGTTGCAGTAGGGGAAGCTGCGACTGGGTATAAGGTAAAAAAAAAACAAAAACCAAACCTCACCATGAGTCTGGTTAAGTACTGGAGCAGGGCCCAGAGAGATTGTGAAATCTTCATACTTGGAGTTTTGACAAAACTTGACTAGACAATGTCTTGAGCAACTCAATGTAACATTGAAGCTGGCCTTGCTTTGAGCAGAAGGTTGAATTGGATGTCTCCAGATGTCTCCTCCAATCTAAAATTATTCTGTGATTCTCTGAGTCATCTCAGTATAGTACTTTTGATAATCACAAAAAAGCCTGATTGTTGAGTTTTATCATGCCCATCTACTCCACGTATCTCTCTGTATTCACCAGGAAAACAATATTAGAGGCAGGTAATCACTTCAACATTCAACATGCATGGTGAACTTATCATTATCAGTAACTGCATCATTAAATATGTAAAAAGCCTTGCTAATTACTGACCATTGTTAAAGATTCATATAGCCTAAATACTTTCCCAGAATTTTAACAGCCTGCCTCTTCAATTAAAAAAAAAAACGCATCAGAGCACAGAGAATGATCAAGTACAGAAAAGTACAGTTGAAAATGGACATTCTTACTTGTTTGAAAAAGTCACCTAATCAATGGGATCATTAACGTATTGTATAATCAAGTAGCAGGGAGTGTTCAACAGCTTCCCTGTGCATGGAAGTTGTGAATAGAATTTAATTGTTCCCGGACTGAAATCAAAGTGTTTCTTTAATGATTTTCTTTAACCACCTTGACTCATATTTCAGCCACACCGTTGTATGAACTCTGAGCTGTTACTAGCAATCAGCCTAAGGAAAGGTTTGCTGAAGTCTGTAGAGAAGTCTTCAAGAAGCAAACAAGAGGTGCATTTCATATGTGTATATAAAGTTGCTTTTGTTCAGAGGTCAGAAAAGCTTCTTAAGAACTGAAGGTTAACACTTAAAGCTATCAAATCCAGGAATATCGGTTGAGGAGATATATTGATGAATATTTACTCTCTGTGCTGGATCGTTGCAGTATTTAAGAGCCCCGTAATGAAACTTTAGCAGAGAGCATCTTCTGTTGAAACCCATTAAGCTTTGGTTCGGTGAAGGCCCTCTTGATAAATGCTGCTGTTCCCAACCAATGGCTCTGGTGCTGCCTTTGTAGATAATCTTATGATATAATAGGATATATATTCATTTATGTCACGTTAAATCCTACCCTCGCACTAAGCTCTCTGGAACCAGTTCTGCTGATTTTTGCATAACACTGCCACTGACTTGCGTGGGACTTTTGGATCCACATTAAATATAGGATTGGTACTGAAGGGACCTTATGTTATTTCTGGAAAGCACTCTTCTGTAATGGCTACAGGAGATAATAGCAATGCTACCTGCTTTATTTGTTGTGCTAGGCAACAGAGGTTTGTTTTGGTTTGTTTTTGGTTTTTTTTTTTTTTAAGGTGCCCTGTTTTTCCAATGTTTRAGTCAGAAAAACTTAACAGTGGCTTCGGTGGATGTTTGATCTATGAAGTCCTATTGATTCTCTAGTGTAAGCATTCTGATAGCTGTGAAATGAATGGATGCTGTGGTGCTAAGGATTAAGGATTTGGAACTGAGGAAGTTCTAGGGCAAGGAGTGTGCTTTTTATTGCTTTTTATTGTAAGGGGCAGATGTGGTCACAAGTAGGTATTACTGTTATTTCAGTGTATCCACCTTGAGCTCTGTCACTGGATGCAGGAGGTATTTGCAAGGAAAAGATTGACAGGTATGGCTGTGAGAGGAAGCCATTTTATAACAGGGAGTTAGCAAGCTTGTGGCTGTCTGCCTTTTGCAAAGTAGTTATCAAAGCTTTTAGTAGAGAGATTTTCAGATATGGAAATGGAACTGGATATTAGTGGAGTGTATCATTTGGCATTAGGAGATGCCTCTTTGCCTCTGAAAGCCACATCTCAGTGAGGTTTTAACTTTATCATACCTTGCCTTTATTGTGAACTTATCTAGCAAATGTTAACACTGTACTCAGAGTTTTGTTTAGTCAAAATGTTTCTCCTCAGTATTGGAAGTAAGAGCGGGCGTATATAGGTGGTTCAGTATTCATTTCTGAATTGAAAAGTAAACTGCAGCAGTCTCAGTCTTCAGTGTGCAAGGTCCGAAGGGCAGAGAAGCCTCTCGTTATGTAAAGGAAAATACAGTTTTTGGCTATTGTAATTAGATTGTTATGGAAAAGCATCATAAAATGTAATGCAGAATTTTGTTAAATGCTAAAGCACTTTTAAAATGCTACCAAAAAGTTGTTTCTAGTTGTTCTCCAATTAAAAGTTACTACTCTCCAGTTTTAGCTTATTTGTGGAGTAAATTCCTTGGAACCTTATTGTTTCATTCTATTAAATTCATCTAGACTCCTCCATAACATGAACGAAAGAAGACCCCAAGGGGCCTGAACTTACTCTGGGCTGCTATTTTTACCCTATCGGAGGCTTTGTGAGTGAAGTACAGTGTTATGTACTGAGAATGAAATCTGTCAAACAGTTTGGAAAAACGTGGCTAATTTAGCAATGTTAGATAAAACAACTCCTTTCACTTTTTCCTCTGAGAGTAATAGCCTGTATTTTCAGCACAATTGGCCTTTGGCAACTGTTGGTAACATGGGAAGGTATTTTTGGAAGAAGAAGGAAATAAAAAAGGATTAAACCACAGGGAATTGCAGAGGAGACAGAATGCTGAAGAACAGCACTGCTAAGGAAGAAATAGCTTTACAGCAAGTTCCTGGACTATAGATTTTTATTTTTCATGTCTTCCCTATATGGGTTCAAAATAGGTCAGTCAGAYACAAAAATGCATGCTTTATCTTACATACACACAGATAATACAGATATTAAAAGGTATGTGTCTAAACACAAATGCTCGAAGAATGTGTACAAGTACACTGTAAGAATATACTCTAGCCTTTAAATAAACAGACTGTTATGAAGTTTTGCATCCTATTTCTCTCTTCATATTTGCTGTCTGAAGAATCTTTAAAAAAGGTTCATATTCATCTGAGTCCTTGTTTACACAGGAAGTGCAGGAGCACTTGTCCATTCAGGGAAACTTCTAACTGGTCACCAAGAGCTGGCGTATCCCAGGAAGTAAATGCATGTACTGTTCTTTGGACTACTGTTTCCAATCTGGTGATGGATTTTTTTTTTTTGTTTTTTTTTAAATGGCCACACAATATTTATACTTTGAATAAAGAATACGCTTATAGAAATAGCCATCTGCTCTTAGGTGTTCTGGAAGTTGGAAAAGGCTATGTTATTATTTGTCCAATAAAGTATTTATTGTAAAATATTTCTTAACTTACCAGTTAAACAGTAACAAGAAGTGACTGCCAAACTGATTATTAATAGATTCAACAATCTATACTAGGAAATTCCTATAGTACATTGTCCTTAGTGATGGAGGGATTAGATTGAATAAGGCAATTTTTAAAATTATTTCTTGAAAGTCAGTTTGACAGAAGTTAATTTCTTATTTGCCGTGAACTTCTGCACTGAAAAATAGCAGCTTTTGCGTTTGTAGCCATTTTTTAATTCTGTTTTGAGGTTTCCCAAAAGATATCTTAGAAACTCCTGCTATTCTTGTACATTAAACAGCAGACTTGAAATGATAGCTACATCTGTACTTTTCTTCTTTTTTTTTGTTGGAAGGGATTCAACTGTGTAATCATGAAATAGAGTACTTGAACATTGACTTGGCTACAAAATAGACAACTTATTGGGAGAGTTATTCCATTTTGTGGACTCCCAGTCTCCTTTATTTTTCAAAGCATTGTTATTTTTATGATAAAAACTTATTTTCTCCCAGAGAAAAAGTGAAAGGCTTTAATGGATGTCTTGAAATTAATTTTCATGAACCATCCCTTTAAGTGAAGTAATTTTTAATTATCTGCTGCTAAGCTTGTCATTGTGTAAGGAGAATCGTATCAGGTGGGTAGACCAATTCCACCCATGGGTAATTCTGATGGACTCCAGTCTTGTCAGTGTATGATTTTCCACTTTTGTTTCTTTGTCCGGAAATTATGCTTAAAACAGCATACAGTATAAGTGCCCTGGATAATAGGCAGGTGTAATATGAAATTAATTCATTTTCTTTTAACAGTTAGTGTTTCATTGTCAGGCTTCAGTGTTGCCACTGCAGATGCCTCGTAAACCCAAATTTAAGTATGCCACCGCAGGGTAATGACGTGAATCTTGTGCTGGTCATTTCCTAGTTGCGTTTTACTGCATCTTAAGGATACTTTTCCTACTTTAATTGGTGCAATCTTCGTAAGTACATAGTGATGCTAGTGGCAAAATCTGTCCAAATGTTGGTTATGGTAATCTCCCAACCAAAAGTAAATCTGTCTCATTAAGTCTTTCTGTAAATTATGATAAAAGATGTGTGGATGTGACACTTAAGGACATGGTTTAGTGGTGGACTTGGCAGCGTTAGGTTTATGGTTGGACTCRGTGATCTTAAAGGTCTTTTCCAATGTAAATGATTCTATGATTGTATCTCTTGAAAAAGGAAGCACCTTCACATTTTTTCCCTTTTATTTTCCCTTGACAGATGTACCAATCATAAAGTGGAAATCAAAGATTTATGTAATTTAGGTTTGTTTCTGGTTTTTTCCACTCAGCTTTGAAGTTCATAACAGTGCAGTCTTAGTGTAGAACCTGAACAAATAGGAAACAGATGAGCAAATAAAGAGAAAGGAATTAGTCTTTTCACTGTTATGAAGTATGCAACTAGGATGTCTTGAATTTTTAGCTCAGTTATGAACTTCTGGCATAATTCAGTTTTGTATATGTTTTCTGATCTTCAAAAATATGGATAATCTGATTTAATAAGATTAAACCCTATTAATATTTGAACAGAATGTTAATAAAGAATTCTGTTCTGCTCTCAGTTCTATCAACACGAGTCCGAAATAACCCTCTTGATTTCTTACAATATTTGTCCAATAAAGCAGTAGTACAAAGAATTGGAGGTAATTTATGGTGCACTGCTTTCAAGCTGTTCAAAAGTACTTTCTTGTAAGATTAGATTATTTTGTTTTATCTCACTAAATAGTTATTAACTGCACTTCAGTTTACACCAAAGTTTTTTATGAACCGTGATTACATTGAACTTTCAACCAGAATGGGTCTTCCTAGTTCCATATGCAGCAACTGTGGCTGAATTTGGAAATTAGCCCAAGTCTGCAGAATGGCAATTTAGTGACGTATCTACTGAGATATTCTTCCTGCTTCTCTGCAGAAAAGAGGTATAGGATTTGACTTGCATGCTACATCTAAACCTGGCCTGGTGCCAGATAAGCTTAGATCCTTCAAATTACTTTCATGTTAGCATTAAGCTGCTCTTAGGCTTTTATAAAAGTAGTAAAGGTCTCCCACTAAAAACAAAACCAAACCTAAAAAACCCCAAACCAACCAAAAACCCCATGGAGATGTCTTTTCTAGGCTTTTTGCTTTTTATTTTTCTTTTCTTCGTTATCAGAAGCAAGGCGTCCTACCTCATTAGTCAACAGCACCTGAGTGTCTCCAAGTATGTAAGCTGCCCCTGGAGTTCCACTGTCTAATTTCTTGGTGTCCTGATTTACTAGTAGGTCTCAGGCCTTTTTCCTTAAGGTTACTCATTCTGCAAGGTTCAGTTATAGAATTAGTTAGAATTGAAAAACTACAGGAGTTACTTACAAACAAATGACTTTGTAGAGTTGGGCCCATTTTCCAAGTAAGAAAATGAACCTGCGTGGCGGCCCAGTGCTGGCAGCTCTGAGAAGCACTGGCTTTTTGCACATTCACTGTTGGTTGATCTCTGTCTCAACTGAGGTTAACAATGTTAATGACTGACTTTGGAGTCAGTATCGTATGATTTAGGGAATCTCTGTCTTAGTTTACAAGTTGTGAGCAGTATGCCCTCATAAAGGTAATGTGCATTCACAGGTTATTCTACAGCATCTGCACAATTGGCCACTTATCTTCATTGTGGATCAAAGGCATTTTTACAATGTAAATATGTAATAACAATAAAGAATTACATAGCTTAGGCAAACTAAAAAATGTGAACAGAATTTTTGCTGTCATGAGTGACTGACATCTCTTAGTTGGACAGGACCATCATGAATTAAACCAGACTACTCTATTTAGTGATTAGGGGCAGAATTATTGTCTTCAGTAAGAGATAATGATGTTAAGTATCATTAGTGCAGAGCTGGTTTTCAGTAAGAAATCCTAGTGTAGTGAGGTGAAGTGAYATTTGCACATGACCTTCACCAAAATCTGCTGACAAAGTCACTTGCTATTTCTAGCTATTAAAAAAAGTTCAAAATAATGATAAATATGAATTGTAACATCTTTCTGATGTGTTCTAGCTATTTGTCATAATTATGTGTTGGATGGAAATGCACTGATCGCTATGCTACTACCTGAGCCTGATTTTGAAACTGGGTGATGGCTTAGTAAAGTTTCTCTTGATTAGCAGAAGTAAATTTTGTCCCCAAAATAGCCAATAAACTGGTTTTTGCTGCTTCTTAGAGAATGTCCTAGTAGTTAACTTCCCAGGGCTTCGCCTGAGGCTGAAGTGGTTTCTAACAATCCATCATTAACTTCTATGACAACCACGAGTAGGCTGTGATTGTCAGAATTAGTCATGACATACTGTAGGCCTCCTACTGTCATTCTAAAAAATGTGGTTACACCAGATTTTGCACCATTGCTAAGCGAGTGGGTATGAGAATGAATGTGGAACTAGTTTATTTTACATACCCTTGAAGGCAACTTTATGCTGTATTTGTTCAAGCCCCTCCTTAATGTCTTAAATGTCTACTAGTGGAATCATCCAGTCTTCACTATCAATGTCGCGTTGTCTTGCATGCATCACAAGTGCTCCCATTTTTACCCGCAGCCATGTGTAAATCACTAGAGGGGAGTCAGAATCTGCAAACAAACCTGATGAACTGGAAACAATCATAAGTATAGGATGAATTGTTGATGTCCTATTGAGAAGAAAATATAGATATGCAGCTTTAGCTTCTCAAATTTAAAATCCATTTTTAAGCATGTGCTKCTAGTAACACATTTCATATAAATTGCTCCAGCTGCTAGTAACTTAGGCATTGACTGTGTTATATGTTGTAACCAGGACTGAGGGTTAGCATCACGTATCTGAGGACTCACTCTCTTCTCTGGAATGAGTTCATAAGAAAACTCCAGTGCCCTCCTTTCCATACCTCCCTCCAAACCCCAAACACAATACATCTGGTTATCCAGATGTTTATATTACCAATAGGTAACTATGTCTGCAACGCGGTAAATCATATCATGTCACATCAAAAAGATAGATCTGGTGTCAATCATTTGAATGGGAATCTTGCCTGATAAAMTGTCTTCATAACTGTATTTATACTTTGACTTACTATCTTCTCTATTGTATAGGAAGGAAACCTATACTTTCCTAGACTGACTTCGTTATGAAATAAGCAGAATGTTCACACGCAATCTGAAGAAAAGATTTCTAATTTCTGTGAATAAATGTTGTTATTTCAACATTTTATTTCAAGTTGAGAATTTCCTAAAGGCAGAAAACTTACTAATTCTCTTTCTATATTTAGTCACAATTGATAGGAAGATGATGCCTTTCTACTCTGCTAGGATGCAAAACTTTGTAGTTATTAATTTGTTTGGGCCAGTCATGTATGCTGAACGGAAAATACCTGAATGATAAAGAAGCTCTTGTATGATAAACCAAAAGACAAAGCATGCATTTGAGGAAAACAGAAGTAACATTTCAAGGGTAAACTGAAATAAAACTTTGAGTGATGTGCAACTGATGTCAATTAACTGGAAATTATAAAGAGTAAACAGATCATGATGGTATATAGCAGCATAAATCAGAATGGCTCTTTCTGGGAACATATGATGAGCTAATGCAGGTGTGAAGAGGTGACTTGAAGGCAGCCAAAAGTTCAACAGGCACCATTTTCCTATCTGTGTATGTAACATGTGCTGAAAAATTGACTGCTTATCCACTGGAATTTTTAGCCATACTTGTAACTGTAGTGCATGAAATTGCCAGTTGTGAATCACCTTAAATTTCAAAAAGCAACACAACAATAATGTAAGGAATCAAAGGACTGAAAGAACCTTGAGATGTCATCTAATCCATCCCTTTGTCCCCAAAGAGGATCAAGACAACTTAAAATCGTTCCTGAATGATGTTTATCTAATCTTTTTTAAGACTAAAACCTCTCTAGCTAGAGATTCCATAAAGTCTTAGGCAATCTCTACAATATGTAACCATCCTTACTGCTACAGTTTTTTCTCTCCCCCCCCCAGCCCTTCACTGTAATTTAAATTCTTTACTTACCCTATCTGCAATTAGGACAAGGAGACCAATTTATTCTTATTCCTTTCAGCTGTGCTTATTATATTATGCCTCTCTCCAGCCTTCTCTTGTCTAGATTAAGTAACTACTATTCCTTCCCCTTTTCCATGTAGATCATATTTTGCAGACCTCTCACTTTCTCATTTGAGCTCTTCTGGACTTTGTCCAACTGGACGCAGCTGAGATCTTACCAGCTTCACAATAAGCAAGATGATTACTGTGTATGACTTGCCAACAATACTCTTATTTATGCATCTCAAGATAATGTTTGGCTTTTTCTTGAAAGCACAACGTTCTTGCCTTATGCTAGCTTGTAATCCATAATCACTGACATCCTCTCTATCCCTTCCACAAAACAGTTACTAAACCACTTTTCCTTTCCTATATTTGTACAGTTTGATTATTTGTATAAACAGTTGTCTTTATTGATTAGTATCTTGTATTTTTAAATAACTTCTCCAGCTTGTCCATATTTTTGAACAGCAACCATGCTTCAAACGTGCTTAAATCTCCTCTACACTGATGTCATTTGCATGTTTAATGAGCATACTTCTTGTTGCATCATTCAAATTTGATTAATGATAATCTTCAGTAGTATGGGACCAAGACTAGCCCCTTGTGGAGTTGCATGTTACTATACTTTCTGGTTTAAGGCTGAGCCACTGATAAGTCTTCAGAGCATGGTTTTCTGTCATATATACGTCTGGTTCTAACAGTTTCATTTAACCCATTTTTTTTAGCCGCATAATATAAAAATGTTATGTGAGAAAGTGTCAAAAATTCTACTAATGGCCAAGTGATGTTTGCTGGTTCTCCCTATCTTGCCCTATATTCAGATATTTCTATCTACATGCGTACATATACAATAAGATGGTATTACGCATTTATAGAGAAATAGCATAAAAGTGAAGGTAATATTCCAAGCAGAGCTTTCTGCTCAAAGGGGACTTCTAGAATTGCTTTGTTGGTGGGGAAAGCAGTTCTGATAGCATATTAGAAATGCTGTTTTATTTTTCCAAGAAGTAAGATGAGGTAGTTGAAGTTCACATCATAGTGCTGTGTGAAGGAGGGCAGCAATCTGATAAATAACAGCAGTGTCACTTTCATGAGAGATMTCTCTCTCTGTTTGGTTTTTTGTATGTATTTGGAACTCCTGATCAAACAAAAGAGTGGAAAGTTATGGGTTAGATCTAGAAACAATATGCTTTCCAGTAAGTGCAACTAAAGGTACATAATCGACAAAATTTACAAAGCTCTGTTTTTTTAAGCTTGGGACAGTTTTAACAAATATGAAGTAAAATAGCTGGTTGTGCGGAAGGAAAGTGTCTGAGAGATGCAGTATGATGGGTTAGAGACTTTTCACCTTTGTGCCTTTAGAAATAGTATGGCTTGCACCCTGCACACATTGACCATGTGGTGTCATGGGCTTCAAGCAGTGCTGGACAGACATGGTTGCATGCGTGCAGCTGCTCAGAAGTGGCCCCAGGGAGGGGACATTTGGCCATGTTTGCTGTCTGCTCACAGCTGCTGTAGCCCACTCAGGGGTTGCTTCTTGGCTTCTGTGGGAGTACTCCAAGGAAACACACACACACCCCCCGGATGCTTGTAAACTTGCTGCAAGTTCAAGTATTTGCCGTTTGTCTGCATCCTAAAGTCTGATCTTGGTCTAGGAGCTTCTACCGATCCCCTCTGTATTTATAATGATATATCACTATAGCYGGGCAGGGCAGGCTTCCTGAGCCATTTTGCAAGGAAAAATGGGGCATGTAAGTTCGTGCTCCATGGAGTGTCTTAATAAATGTTGGAAAGGTGGAGCTGTAACTGTAGAAGTATGCCTTCTCCAAGCCTCTTCATAGAGATCTAAATGTAGGTAACATCTTCACAGCAACTTGTCCCGCACTAGAATTTCTGTTCTAGATGTGCTGCGCTTTGTACAGATTTCTGTTAAATCAACACACAATGTAGAGGAGAAYGTATAAAAAGAAAAACAGAGGGAGAAGTCCATAAAATCTCTATAATATTTTTGTGAAATATACAGTGACATCATTTGCAATAGATAACTATAGTTATGAAATCCATTATTCTTATCYGTTTTCATTCAAGAAGTACTTAACCAGGCACCAAATATTTATGAGTTTTTCTAATCTAGTACTTTTGGAGGCACAAATACTGCCATGCCCTTTCAAATTGAACGTCATAGCAGGGAATATGTCCAATGATCAATATTTTGTTGGGAGAAATTGTTCCAAAAGTGCAAAATGACTTTTATAACAGCTGTGATCAAGATAAGAGTGCTCTTGCTTATGGGCACTATCCAATTTTAAAAGTTAAATACAAGAATTATAAAACCTAAGCCTTTCTAGATGCAGAATATAATTTTGCTACTGTTCTAAGTGCTGTAGCAAAGGTAGTAACACGAGCTGAATTCCCTGCTAGTAGTAGTACTATGTAGGTAATGTAAATACTGGGCTATTATCTCGCATCATGAAATATGCAGCTGGGTAAATCAGGTTGTTTATAAGGTACTTTTTACACAGAGCCACATTTCCCTCTGCTATGGACAGGAACATAATTTGGTAAAAGTAACTTGGCTGTACCAGGTGATGGGTAATGGTGTGTGGGGAGGATTTTCCTGA
This sequence comes from Phoebastria nigripes, assembly GCA_035582835.1. NCBI lineage: Eukaryota > Metazoa > Chordata > Aves > Procellariiformes > Diomedeidae > Phoebastria > Phoebastria nigripes. Next base: position 1,698,620 of record JAYKAV010000278.1, read on the forward strand.
GGGTGCATTGAGATGGCAGTGGACAAATCTGCTCCTGTTTCTCTCCATTAACACTCTCTTTCTGAAGAGGAGGTTATCCATGGACAGAGGGATTGTATGTTTAAAGGTTATGTTGGCTTTTTTCCTTTTCCTAGTCATGTGAGCATGTCTCGCGTATATTCTAGTCATGTGAACTCACTTGTTTTAGATTTGATTTGTAACAAACTGTAGGGAAATTCAGCATGGCACTTTGAGCTGTCTGATGCTATCCAGGAAGAACTGAAGTTGTAGCATAGGATCATATTTCTGAAACTGGCAATAAAGCTTGAAGCGGTTAGCGTGGGGTTAAATCCTGGTGATTAAACCCTAATATTGAGAGAAGGAAGTGATTCTGTTGGCCTGTGGCTGTTGGGGACGCCATCTCAAATTGTGTTATTTCTGACTGGCAGAATCCCTGATGTGAGTGTACCTTGTCTTTATTATTATTGATTACCATTATTTTTATTTTAAGAAGTATAATTTCTTTCCATGCTAGAGCAAAACCCAATTTTGAGACCTCAACACTTCTTTCAAAGTAGAATTGAGCTGGAATTTCCCACTACACAATTTGCTACGAAATTGCAGAGGGATTTATATTTGGTAAGAACTAGCCTTTACATGATGTTTAAAAGAAAGCTTTTTTTGCCTTTGATCCATGTCTGTATTCCCCAGACTCATCCACAAGGGGGACATAGTTCTAAACAAATACACAGCTCATGGTTATTTTTGAATATGTGCATTCCTAACCCTTCTTAATTTAAATGATTCTCTTGGAATGTCTTGGGACAACCTCAAAACTGTGCAGGCCATCACTGAGGAAACTCTTTGACAGGAAGACAGAAAAATGCAGATTTTTTTTTTTTTTTTTTTTTTTTTTTTTTTT
>JAYKAV010000278.1:1699571-1728152 GCA_035582835.1 Phoebastria nigripes
ACAAACAGATGGTAATTAAAACTGGCAAGTGCCAATTTTTTTTTTTTTTTTTAAAAAAGAACATTATTTCAGCCGCCTTAAGAATGGATTGACACTTCTCTATTTGCTTCAAACATAGCTGAAGCTACCTGGTAATTAATCTAGAGGCTGTGGCAATGAGCATTCCCCCCTCCCTATGTCTGTCTATCTTTCCTAGTAATTAGTACTGTCTGAAACAAAGATTTGAATTAGAGGAAAACAATATATGGGTTTATTTAACAATTTGGCTTAACTTCCGTACTGTAGAAATACAGTTTTCAGTTTGCATTACGACTGTGTTCTAGGGCTCCTAGAAAAATGAGATGTGTAACTGGGGCTGAGTTCACTGCGGGTTCCATGATGCTTTCTACCCTTCTGGTATTAAAAACCAATCCTACATGCAAGCAGACCCTCCTGAAAGGGAAGGAAGGCAAGCTAAGAATGATATCCCATTTTATGACAAATTTTGAGTGGGACCCTTCACTTCCCATTGTCTGGCTAAGCTTGAATTTTGGAAAGGGAGTTTGGTATTTGGTTGTGCAGAATTGCCTTGACTACTGACTAAGGAAAGAGACCCCACCTGGAGTACTGTGTGCAGTTTTGGAGCTCTCAGTACAAGAAGGACATGGACCTGTTGGAGTGGGTCCAGAGGAGGGCCATGAAAATGATCAGAGGGATGGAACGCCTCTCCTATGAAGAAAGGCTGAGACAGTTGGGGTTGTTCAGCCTGGAGAAGGGAAGGCTCCAGGGAGACCTTATTGTGGCCTTTCAATACTTACAGGGGGCTTATAAGAAAGATGGGGACAAACTTTTTAGGAGGGCTTGTAGCGATAGGGCAAGAGGGAATGGTTTTAAACTAAAAGAGAGCAGATTTAGACTGGATATAAGGAAGAAATTTTTTATGCTGAGGGTGGTGAAACACTGGAACAGGTTGCCCAGAGAGGTGGTAGTTGCCCTATCCATGGAAGCATTCAAGGTCAGGCTGGATGGAGCTCTGAGCAACCTGATCTAGTTGAAGATGTCCCTGCTCACTGCATGGGGGGGGGTTGGACTAGATGACCTTTAAAGGTCCCTTCCAACCCAAACCGTTCCATGATTCTATGAAAGGAAACTCTCATTGTGGCCTGTTTCTTCAGCCACTAGCAAACTTTACCTTTTCTTATACAGTGTTTGTACCAAATATCTTTGTATGCTTGGTATTTAAAGTGTAATTCTGCTTATCTAGATATCCAGTATAAGAAATGAAAGAGCAAGATATTGTCTCTCTTTTCACCTAGCTGTAAATATTATATTGATGAACGTTATTTTCCAGAATTGCTGTGAGTTTACCTAAAATTACTCCCCAAGCCCACTCAGATGACTCAGACATCATATCATCCACGGGAGACCAAATTAGATTGTCATAAATAATGTGCTTCACATTTATGTTTATTTTTCAGCATCTTATTTGAAATTGTTCTTGTGAATAAGTGACATTTTTTCTCTATATATTTGAAGCTTGCTTTATTAGTTAATTTTCTACTTAAAAGTCCCAAATACCTAAATACAGACTTTTCCATCATCCTTAGCAGGGAAAAGATGGTATTTAGAGATTTCTAGCCATGTGAGATTTCAAGAGATTATACAGCCCAACACTTAAGTTCTGGAAGTACCAAGTGTGTTTAGAATTGACACCACCCYCACAAAGGTTTGTTAAACTTAGTCCCAAAATCCCTATGGGTATAAATCCACAGAGCACCGAGTATCTTTTTTAATCCTTTGTAATCCTTGCAGTTAAAAAGCTTTTCCCAGTAGCTAACTTAAACCTTATCTGCTCGAAATTTAGCTAATCTTTTATTGTCCTGTCTCCCCACTAGACATGGGAATGACTGGTTACCTTTCTCTTCAAAGCAACCCTTTGCGCTCTGTTGTTGTATGTCTTCTCCTGTGATCCTCTTTAGTTTTCTTTTCTTTCTCACAGATCTTATGTTTCATGTAGCTCCCCTCTGCTCTCTCATTTGGCTTCATCCTTCTCAAATCTGAACGCAGCATTGCAACTGAAATCTCAACAGTACTGAAGAGAATAAATAATTACCATCCTTATCTTGCATAGGGTGTTTCTGTTAATACATCTCAAAGTGGTATCTGCCTTTATGTATCATCCTAGAAATGAGTCACTGGTCTGTGATCCTCTAACACTTAAAATCCTTTTCTTCAGAACAGTTGCCTACCCTGGTTTCTCAGTTTTGCACTTGATTTAGCCTTAATAAATTCAGTACTTTGCATTTGTCTTTACAGATTTTTTTTTTTTTTTTTTTTTTTTTTTTTTTTTTTTTTTTTTTTTTTTTTTTTTTCTTCTCCTTACTGACATTGGATTATTTTTTCTTTCTTTCAAAGTAATAGCAAACCGTTCTGGCTTCGTGTCATCTGTATGTTTTGTGTGTACTCTCTACTCCATGACCTAACTTCTTGATGAAAATAATTAATAGAACTGGGCTTCTGCAGGGTCTGAGCTGAAACACTCTCCCAGCTTGACACAGAACTGCTGACAAATAATCTGTGTTTTAATTTTGGCCCTTTAWTGCCACCAGTAAGTGCTCTGTAGCAAAAACAATTTCAAGCTGGCAGCAGCAAATCTTCAGTTTGTCATCTGTAACACCTGGTGCAGTCTTTCAAGACAGTGTTCTGTATGAAGGTACACTTTATAGTCAAACTGAATGACTTGATCAAAATCTCCATCATCAATGGTTTGTTTGTTTTGGAAAAAGCATCACTGGCAATCTGAAGACAGTAAGCCAGCCTAGATGTTCCTCAAGGAATTATATGTTTGCCACATGTCTGTGTAAAGCGGAGATTTGGCTTATTCAAATGCTTCTTCTATCCTGTGTTCTAAAGAGACTTCCACCACTTCTGCTTTCCTAGCTCGATGATGGAGGCAGTTACAACATGAAGAACGTTAAGAACAGCTGTGCTAGGTCAGGCAATGTGCCCCTCTAGCCCACTGTCCTGTCTCCAAGAGTGGTCACTAGCAGTGCCTTGGTAAATGCACAAGAACAAAGCAAGCATACAGTAATGGTTGTTCCTCCTCACCTCTTTTCCCCAGGTAATCTCTCAGCTTCCGATGGTTTATGGTCTCAAGAGCTTTCTTAAGCAGAGGTAATATCTTTGTATAGAAAACTATTCCTGCTTTTGTGCAGCTGATTTGCTTGATTCAAATGCACAGTCTCACATTTATCTGGATTAATCCTTGCTCATTTTGCTTTAGTCTTTGCTAGACTGATCAGAACAAAAGGCAGGATGCAGAATGACATTTCCAAAGTAGGYAGTGTCAAACATCTTCCCTTCCTGCGAATCTTTGCTCTATGCACTACATACTGCAGTCTCAAATTTTGCCTATTGATCTGGCCTGGCTTGTTTAATCTGAGCACAGGAACAGCAATATTGATGAGGAGAATATGAAATATTTCCCCCATATATGGCAGCTGCACCAGTAATTACACTCCCTTTCATCAAAATATATCTGAATACTGTCACTGTAACTCCTGATTCATTGTCAAATTATTTCCTTCTTACTGTTGCTGCTTTCCTCCCACCTTTTAGCAACAGCTGTAAAGGGAGTGGTTTTTATTGGATTCATTTTAGAAACTCATTTGAACTTGTTTTTCCCTCAGTTCCAGACCTTTTTGAATAGAATGTGTCATGTATTTTATACTGAACTTAGCATGCAAGCTTGGACTATCTGTGAAGAACTTTTTTTTCCCTGAGGAATCAGCAGTGAGACAGGGTGGCAAAGGCTTGTCTCTAGCTGCTCCCACTATTACGACTACATTGGCAGAATCCTCCTTGCAGAGCTACCACACAGGGAAAGGGAAGCAGACTGTCTTCTAGCACAGCTATATGCCATTTCTGACTGACATAGCCTAAACTAAATCCTAACATTTTGCAGGTATTGTTTTGCTGGTGGGGATGTGGGGGTTGGTTTTGGTTTTTTGTTTTTTTCCCTTGTCTGTTTTTTTCCCTGCAGGCTTGTAGCTCATAAACCTATCCTAGCAAAAGTTTATAATAAGGACCTGGTATACAACTCCCCATGTTGACAACAAAATTACTTTCAGGTTATTGCATCTAATCACATTTTTTGCTTGTTAGTTTTCTGCTGGATTAGCTAATTGAACAGGCCCACTGAGAGGTCAGAGAAGTGGTAGAGCCAGAGCAAAAGGAAGGGGGAGGCAAACCAAAGTGTGACATGGGAGAAAGGGAGGGAGCTGCCTGCTCCCATACCTGCTTGTGGTAGCAATAAAACTAAACAGGCTTTGCAATCTTGTCAAACTGCACCCTAAAATATGCTGATTTACATGTTGGTTTTCCCAGTCACTGGAAATAATGATCTTCCAGGGAGTATTAAGCCACAGTGAACTTTAAGCCAATTTACTTCTGAATGAGAGCATTCCCATAGGTATGTAATGTGCTTTAGCTTCTGCACGTTAATTTCACGCCTTTAAACTCCTAACTTCTCAGTGGTCCCCCATGTAGATCTGTCCCAGCTATGTTATTGTTTTCATTATTTTGAATTTAAAAATAAAGGGGAATCTGCAAAATGCAAATGCAGCTAGCGAAGTGCTTGAAAAGTTTGCAGCACTTACCATATCTCATCTTCCTCAGTGTCTAGGCGCTGTGTCTAAGCTGAACTCTTAACACAGCAGCGGCAGATCACTGCCATCACACTTTCTCTAGACAAATGTAGGTTTCTGCTCAGCACAGACATGCATTACAGTATCTACATAGGTTATTTTGACTTGATGCCATGCACCCTCTTTTACAATAGCATTCTAAGGTARGTTAATCTCAGGATAATATGACAACAGCACTCAAAAGGCGGCGCTCACTGGAGTTGTGGATTGTGATCCTACGCTGCTTTTCTGCAGTGTACCCAAGTGGAAGGAGGTGGGGGTAGTGGCAGCGAGTACTGAACCATGGTGACAGATTTGACAGGTGCAGAAGCAAGAAGCTTAAGCTTTGAGACAAAGCTCCATGTCCCGGCCATCTGGGAGGCAGCTCCTTTTCCTTGGCTTTGCTGGTGGGTGTTGCCACTCCGACTGCTAGGGCATGGTCTGCTGGCTGCGAGAGTGTGCGGGCTCTTCATCTGCTATTAGGTTGCGAGTATCTGGTTGCTACCATATGGCTGCATTAAAAAGGGACAGAGAGGAGAATAAGCTGTAAAGCAACTGTAAAAATTCTGTTTAATGCTATTCCATGGTGAGAGGGCTGCTGGCTCACCCTCCTCTTCCCTCAAGTCATTACAGTTATGGGTTTAAAAAGATACACCTGCATCCATTCAGCCCCTACCATTTCCCCACTGAGCTGCTCGAAGCAGAGACACTTCTCTGCTTGATGCTCTGAAATCCTGTATAATACAGGGTGCTCGGATGAAGTCCCAGTTGTATCCCCCCCCACCGCCCCGCTACTGGGGAGGAGGCTAAGGGTAGAATTAAGTGAGGTGGGATTTGCTTTGATGGAGATGTTTTGGCAAAGTTGCCAAGCTTGCTAGATGGATCTGGTGAGGAAACAGGGGCTCTTCTGTCCTCTGCAAGAGGCTAATTCCATCACACCACAATAGGAGAAAATCGTGTAGCAGCACCAACAACAACAGAAAGAGGATGTTTTGCAGTCCAATAATTGTCTGTATGGCTGAAGAAGAACAAATGCTTTCCTGGATCCCCATGGAACTAATAAAGAAAGGCAGGCTGAGGAGCCTGGGATAATTATTTAGTCATCTTAAATATTTATGAGCTACAGAATGTGCTACATGCAATTTAAGAGGGACTTGACAATAGCAGCATATATCATCTTGTTTCACAGGGGCTAAAAATACTTAATCTTACTCCTTTAAAATAAAAGCWTTAATCCTAAATATGTCTTAAGCTAAGAACGAAGCTGTAAACTGCAAGAGGAAGGAAAAGAAGGGGTTTTTTCCCATTGCAAAGGTGCAGGTTGGGGAAAACACTGCAGGAATAAAAGTTTGTTAAGAGGATTTTAYGTGAGCTTTCTGGGAGTGGTGATGGTGGTATGCGGTGTTGTCCTTGATATTAAACAGTTTGCCATTGGCTTCACCAAGATCTGGGGAATTTTGCTCTGTTTAGTAGGCTGGAAAAGAGATAGACTTTCCAACTTTGTTTTGGTGATAATAAAATCATTGCTGCAAATCCAAAGGACCAGTTACGGTCGGCTAAACTTTCCCCATGCCATCTCTTTACTGTGCTCTGGAGCTACAAATCCAGAACACAGAGTCTCTTCTCTCACTTTCTCTGGCTTTCAAATGGGATTCTGTTCCATGTGTGACTTGCTGATGCATAGTCGGTGGTGGATATTTCTGGAAAGTTTGAAGAGAAATTCATGTTGAGGGACAGGTTCCATTGGCCACTGAATTCAGACAACGTAGAACCCAAATTTTCTAGAACTTATTGGTATATTTTAGGCAGTAAATTTAAGTCATTAAATTAAGTCATTGGCATGTCATAATTTCTGTCTGCATCTGAATCTCCAAATTAGTAGCAGTAATAATAATAAAACGTCAGTTACCTGGTCTTATACTAGGTAGAAGAATACTCTGTTTGTCCAGTTCATTTTGGTGAGAGTGACACTGTTGTGGAAGAGACCTATAATGTCTTTGTTTCTGGTTTCTTCACAAGTTGTATAGTAGACAAGTTTGCAAGCATGAATGGATTTGGTCTTGTGTGTTTTCCCCCATTTGCAACTCTCTATGCAATCAGTATGCTTGAAAATGTTTCAATAATGCTTTTGGCAGCCTACTTAAATTTTGGCTCTTAATTTTGGCAGTCTTTATCCATTGTGATAGCTCAAGAGTGGCCAGGATTAGAGCTACCAGGCATTTGGGTTTCCTCAGACATATCTTACTTTTCTGCCAGGAAATTTTGTCTAGGAGGAATTTGAATGCCTTGGTATTAGGATAGGATCCATCTCTGTATGTGCACCCAAAGCAAATCCACTCGCTTTATGATACATGGGATTCAGTGTGCACATGCAGATCAAATGTACAGAGGCATGTCCAGGAAGCCAAACACTTTCAGGCCATCTTTGCTGAACAGATGTGCATCTGCTACTCAGCATCACGGGACATGTGCAAGCTGTRCATGCAGCACGAGCACTGAGGAGCTGCCTGGTACTAGAATTCCCTGGCTGACTGCGCGCAGTCAGCACGTGCATGGATTTATGCTCAGAAATCCCTGGTCATGTTCTGAAGATAGTCTCTATATTACATCAGCTATGACTTATACATATTGAACAATCTGCGTTGGAAGTGATCAAGGAGAACAAATGTTCTCCTCYCTAGCATCTAAAATACTTGACATCTTTCATGTATAATGTAAAGTGTTGTATGCAATAGCAGAAATTTAAGGGTTTTAATTTATCGGAATGAAAATGTAGACAGCATACTGTAAAGGGAAAGACGTTGATTTTGATCCAGTGTAAATTGCATAGGTGGGCTGAATATACTGTAGATTGAACATCTCAGAGCAGGGAGCCCGGGAGGTTGCTTATGTTGCAGCTCACTTTTCATTGCTGCGAAGTGGAGGGTTTCAAACAGGACACTCGCTTGGGCTTATGCCTGCTGCATGCCATGGTACACGCTCTTGTCTTTCTGGCTCAGTGGCAGCAGCAATAGCGGAATCTGGCACTTGCTGCAAAAAAGAGAGTGAGAGAAAAAAGATGAGGGAAAGGGAAACATGCTTTCCAGTTAGATAATGGCAAATATCATACTTGTACTTGTGGAAGGTCAGAAAGGTAACAGCTGAAGGAGTCAAATAATAGACAAATTGATGATGGTAACTAAGAAAATATAAAAGGGACCCAATCTCTCTCTTACTGATAAAGCTGTCTTGAGGTGCAGTAGATCAATTTAGCTATGGCTGTTGTTAGGAAATTGCTTTTGTTTGATGTTCCACAAGCAGATCATGCAGTTTCCTAGGAAACATCTTTTTCCACTTTAAAATCTAATTTTCTTACATTGCTAGAACTGATGAGTCACCCTGCCTGACTTTTCCTTACTTCCCCTTACCTATTAAAATATACTCACCAGGTGGAAATCCAGGGATTTATTAGTCCTTATCACCTGGCTGTTTGATTAACTCTTCTGGTTCCTCCCTGTTATCAGTGTGCTTGATATGACAAGACAGAAGTCATAGGATAGAAGATGATCAAAATTTGAAATAAATCATGTATCCCTTAATGGGACATGCCTCTTAAATTGGGAAGAATTCCCATACAGAATAATTTTTCCATTATGTCCCACTATGAAATGATCTGTGTTCCATTGCCAGTAACATGCCACCATATTATTATTACTGTTTTGTTAATTATTACCTTATTCAGCTGACTGCTAAATTTAAGCTCACCTATAAATGACAGTTACACCCAGTTACCACAAGAAAATAGATAGATTTTGTCACATATTACAAACCGTGGTCAAAATCTAAAAGCCTCAGTTCTTGGTTGTGATGCTGAATTTTAGGTTCACGTAACAAATGGCACTTATGCTGAATGGAAAGTTGGCAGAGAAAGAAGCAAGGCTTATTCATGGCTGTGGTCAAAGAACAGGTTGGCAGCTGGAGTTTTCAATGACTGGTGGAATTAACTCCAGCTCCCTGATAAAAAGGAAAATGTTATAATTTACAGTTACCTGTTGTTTGGGCTATATATAAAATCCGCGTAGTTTGCAGATGCCTAATGAGCCCTTTGGCTACATCACTAATAAAAGGTTGGTCCAGCAGAATACAGCTTCCATGAAAATTCTGTGGGCTACATTTCTTATTCTCTTTTTGTATGCAGTTGTGCCAGAATCAGTATTCCTGACACTTCCCAGTGCCTCTGATGCCTCAGTTGTCAGTATACCACTGATGTGCCAAACACTAGTTACTAACATGATGAAGCTTCAGCTGCTGACAAACAGCTTTTAAAGGGCAGTATCTCTGCATGGGTAAAAGCATGGCTTGGTGTGACTCTACTATCCCAATAAGATGATGAGTAAAATAATTCCCCATCCTAACTTTGTTTCAAAACTTATAAAACTTTTTGTTTTAAGATTTTGGTGTATTTAGCTATCTTTTGATTATGTACTTGTATCTTACTGTATATCTATTTGTAGTCTGCTAGCACATGGCTTGTTCAGCTGCAGCTGGTGAGTGGGTGGCCTTATCATGTAAAGCTATGCATAATGCTTAAAAAATTTGGTAGGCTTGTCACTTGCATTGGCTTGCACTGTTTTTTGTTTATATTTCCTAAATACTAAAAATTAGAAGGAATGACCATGGGTTTCAAACAGCAAAGTTTCAAACTATGGGAAAGCAGTTTCTCTAAATATCATTAGATTATAGTCTGTTGAAATGGTACTTACACATCTGCGATCTTGTAGACTATTTAGACCTGTTTGCAAATAATGAGCCTTTTAATGAAGAGCTTTGCAGCTTCRTTTCAGATTATTAGTTCAATTAAAATAGGTCTTTCAAGCTATATTTCAAGTTATTGATGATAGTTTCGAGGGTTTAAGGGGCTAAGAGACTGAGTTTCAGCAGGACATAAGCTACAGAACTTCACCTGGCACAAGCAGCAGCAAGGTTCAAGCCATGAGCTTCTGGTTTGACCRCTGCGTTTGTACCTGAAAGACACATGCAATATTAACAGAAAGATGTTATGTGGCCTAGACCTCACTAAGTGTAAGTTGTTCTGGTATTAAAGAACTGTATAGATTACACGTTCTCTTTGAAACTTGCAAATGCGAAAGATGACCTTCTTTCAGAGTTTGGACTCTTGGAAAATTTTGTGTGGAAATGTGTTGGTGGCTTTGATTTTTTTAAAATGAGTTACTGGCAAGGAGAGACCAGAGGGGCAGGGGAATAATAAGAAGGACGTGCTTTAATATTGTCATTGCTAAATGAAGTATTTGCCAAACATAAATATTCACCCAGGCTCTGCGACTCACCCTTGATGAGGCAAATACATTTAGCCATATCCAAGCCATTGATTGCAGGCAGTTGCTGAGGCCTTTTCCCATGGATTAGCTTTCTGTGCTATGCTACAATAAACTTAGCATAACCTTCCCACTCTTTTGAACAAGAAAACAGGATGGATCAAAACTCTGGCAACAGAATCCACTGCTGCTTAGTAAAATCATAAAACTAATGGGAATTTAGAAGGAACTGGCTGCTGCACTCCTCTTGCATTCTGCCGGTGATGTATAAGCGCACTTCCCTCTTTTTCATTCCTGTCTCTAGTCCTCTGTCCCCTCCTCGATTTAATAATTGTGGTATACCACTGTGTGCTGCCTACATGGCATCAGGTTCAGGTGTGTGTCGCTTCAGAGGCTGGCTGCATCTGGGCACAATATAAAATGCCAGTCTGATATCTTTTATCCTGGTCAGTGGCTTTTCATAGTCTAAAAGTGAAGTAAGTTGAATTATAGGATTTATTTACTGATTGCTAGAAATGTGCTGAATAGCTCAGTAGAACATTCCTAGCAGAGAACAAAGGCTTTTTACTGACCTGTGGGTCACCAGAGTAATTCACAGGCAAAACCACTGATCCACTGCAGAAGCTGAGTCCCCAGATCACAATTTGTTATCAAGGAACGGAGCACAGAAAGGAGAATAATTTATAAAACTTGTGCAAAACTCAGCACTTCTTGGTTCTCCAGTTCATGCAAACTTTTTCTTTGTTTCGATTGACATGGGTCATCCCTGTGTGTTAAGATCAAAGTGAAACAGTTGATTTTCTCCTGGTTCCTCAGAGAAAAATTGTTCTTTGTTTGCTTCATTTGTTATCAAACCATTTCATGAGCTTCAGATTTGATGTTGCAAGACATGCAGAAGCCCCCAGTTTCTGCAACTTTGGGAATATTCATGCAATTGTTGACTGATAACACACACCATGAATACGTGGGTATAATTTATATGTATAGAACATCTAAATCCTGTTAAGCCGATGCAGTCTATTGACGAAAATTCTCACCATTCATTCCTGTCTTTTTGTCTACTCTGTTGGCAGGAAATCATTTAACCTAACACTAATGTAGCTCATGCCATCTGTGTATAATCTTTACCTATCTCACATTTATGTAGCGAGAAGTAATTTGTGTCCAGAGACACTTCGAGATTCTCGAAGGAAAGACAGACTTTGCTTTTATGTATGCAGTATTGCTCTTGGAGAAAAATGGAACTATACTCAGTGTGCTAATGATACAATTATGGTGTCTCTCTTCCAGGAGTAGAAGGAAGATATTTGTTATCGTAATGTGCATGAACTTGGACTTCAATGCAAAATTTATAAAGAAGATACAAATGGATCATTTCTACTAAATAGCTTAGGTCTTGGTGAATAATAGCATGGAAAAATACACTCAATAAGTGTAACCTTTACACTCATGGAAGTGCTTGTTTTTGGAGGAAGATTGCAACTTCTTTCATTTTTTTGTTTGTTTGTTTGTTTGTAAAGGTTTTTGCTGTATTGCTGATCTTAAGTATTTGAAAGGTAGTTATTGAAATTTGTTCTCTAGTTAGGGGTAGCAACAAATCACATACTGTTGTTTTTACTTCCTGACTATCTCAGCAGAATCCTTGTAATCAGTGAGATGCCTTAGGAATGCTACTGGGAATTTTAATCTGTCCTCCTGGATAACAGAAACAATAGAGGGTTTGAAAAAATTGTCAACCAATTTGCCAGTCCTGAGTGGCCAGGCCTTTCCTGAAGCACTGCACCTAGAATATTTTGTCTCCTTTCTGATATATTGGTTGCATAAAGAGTTTAAAATTTACCTTGTCATCATATTTGCACAAAAACATTACATAAGCAAGAATGGTCCTAATTGAGATAGATCTTTTTCTACCTTTTTAATTAGCTCCATAAAGGTCTTTAAAGGGGTTTACAAACTTAGGTGATGCAGTGTCGCAGTTGCATAAAATCTATTGCTTGCCTTTTATTCATATGCATGCTTAAGATTACTTGTCTTTGTGTGCATATGAGAATAGGTATTGATTCCTTGATAGTCCATGTTAAGCAAACAAAAACCCAAAGGAAATAAGTTTTCAAGCCTCTGTGACAGGTTTTGCTGTGTTTGCTGTGTTTAGAGATGAATGATTTGAGACGAAATGGAGGAACCTCAAAGAATTAGTGAGATACCAGTTTGCGCCAAGGTGAAAAAGTTTAGATATCTTTCTAGGTTTGTCCTGGAAGCAAACATTTTGAGTCTGCATAACTGAATGACAAATTTTCCAGTTTAAAATGAGTATGTTCAAAACTTTCTGCTTTTGGGATACAGCAACAATATACATCAGCATTATTCTTCAAAATTTTGCTCTTGGCTTTTTTCACATTTCTTCCAGCCCTAGCAGGTGTAAGGTAGCATGGGATATGATTTCATGGGAACAACATGCACAGACATCATACACAGCTAACGCTACCATAAGGATACATTAAGGCTGGTACGTCGAACAACTTGCAGAATTGGAAATTACCAAAATCAAGCATTTCCTGACTTATGAGGACTGATTTTTTAACCTCAGTGATGCTATTTTAGTAGTGTCCTTCTGACTTAAGATGTGCTTTTAAGCTTCTTAAAACCAAATCAATTATCTTCCCTCATTTTCTTTTCATCCCATAACATCATACTAACAGCCATAAAAACCATCAACAGAGATGGGCTCTTCAGGCTGACTGCTCCAAAGCCTGGTACCAGAACAAAGGGGCGCAGTGTCAGATCATCATTCCCTGCATGAACAAGTACCCAAAAGGGGGGTGAAGCAGTCTCAGTGAGTGGAGATCTGCTGATGGCTGAGGGTGGTGAGCCTCAGGGCTTTTTGTTTCTGATCCAAGCCCAGGAGGAACATGCCACTTGCCCTTCTGCTCATTTTCTCCAGATTGTATCTCCACTGTCTCCTGTTCTTCCAGGTTGTCTGAGTTCTTTTTGTTCCTATGCCTAGCTGTATGCAGGGGACCCATTTTCAGCTCTTCAATGGACAGTTTTCACTGCTTAATACCTTTCTTTCTAGTCTTGCCTTGCTCCTACAAGTCTGGAGTTTTCTCTTCTGATCACGTATGTGTTGTTCCTCACTGTCTTCACCAAGTTCCTGCTCCCAGTTCCCTCTACTCTTTCCTCTTTTAAGATGTGTCCCTTCCTTACTACTTCCACTTACCATACTAATCATGTTTCTGATTCCCATTTCTCTTGACAACTTCCTTCCCTGCTCTCAGTCAATTACCTTCTCTAGGGAGACCTCTCAGGTATGATCACCAGTTCTGTGTGTGATAAATAGTTATTCATTTACCACCTTAGATGGTTGGGTCTGAGTTTAGTGGATTTGGAGGTGATCAAAGTGAGAGGCAAAACTTGAATAAGTTATTATCCAAACCTGTCTATTTGCTGCTGCTAACAAGCTGGATTGCGATTTTTACTGTTTGGGTTTTTTGCAGAGTATTTCTCCAGCTGTATCATTCTCAGATCAAATTTTATGTGGAGGCTGCTCTCAGTGCCACCACTTGTCTTGTCAATAGTTTTATTTCCCAGCCCAGATGGGATGTCTGGCAAATGACCTTTCCCTAAGGGTCTTTTCATTTCTGCTTGAAGGAGCCAGAGCTGGAATTAGAGTCAACATAACTGTCAGGACAATGCTGCACCCAAGTTAACAGCGACCTATTAGGTAATGTGGCTATCCTGCTATTTTTTCTCCATATGGCATTGCAGTGAATGCATAGTCCAGGTAGTACAGGAAATGGTGCTTTCTTATGGGTGCTTCACCATTATCTAGCTTTAGGGTGAGTGCAGTAGATATGTACTGAATGTCCAGTATTAACAAATAATTTATAGCACAGGTCAATCACCAAYGAAACATCCCAAATCTCAGGTGCTAACTGTGTTGCAGAGACAAATATAGTCAAAATCTCCAGGGCCTTCCTACTTCCCTCCTGCCAACTTTGTATAGTGGAGACCTTATCACGTAGAGCATGACAATGTATGTCTTTCCCCTGAGCCTCCTTCCAGGCATTGGGACTTCGGACATCCTTTTGCCCAGGAGACTTTATAAGCTTGACACCTTTGTTGGAGGCAGAGCATATGGAAATGAACTGCAGTGCAGCATGTGGTATGAAAATGATTTTAAATTCTGTCATTATCACAGTTTAGCATTGTGGTGGGAGCTTTCCCTTAATTACTCCCTAGAGGGGAAAAGCTGCTGATACTAACTAGACTGAGGCCATCTACTAAACCCAATGCCCTTTTTTAATTCTAAAAATTAAATATTTATTGTTCACAGGAGCATTTTGTTAAAAATAATTAAAAAAAAATGAGAGAGAAGGAAAAAAGTTTGTGGGGATTTAGTATATTGCCTCATGGGTGCCGGTGGCAGATATGGACGTGCATTGCTTCAAGAGGCCAGACTCCCTGTTGGCAACAGCAGTCGGAGATCTGACTCCAGGCAGGTTGAGAGGGTTTCAGGCGGAGCCGAGTAGCAGTCATTTGAATGCTTATCTATACTCTCTCACTTTGAAGAGAATGTAATTTTTTAAACCTCAACTGCATAGGACATTACATACTAACTCCGTAGACTTCAGAGCATTAAATTCACTCTGAATATCTTTGCGAGAACTTAGGCCAGCATATTCTAGCCTTTATTTTAACCTCTGCTTTCATGTCTCTTCCTATACAATGATGGAAAGTTTTCCTGACTTTTCTATGCTGCTCTGTTACACCTTCCATTCCTCTATAATGCCATATTCTCTTTTTTTCTCTCTTCTTTAAATAGTAATGCAATGAATAACCGTCTTAACAAGGTACATGTACTTTTCCAAGTGAGAGCTGTCCTGCGGTCATTAGCGCTCAGTCTAGCAGATGACAGACGAGATTCTAGGAGTGAGGATATCTTGGTATTACTCTTAATTTTGCTTCTGACTGGGTGTACAATTTTGGGCAAACCTCTTCTGCTGGCATCTGTTTTCCAATGAAGGGGAAATTCTAATTTCCAGCAGTGGTAATTTGTGACCGAGGAATGATCTGGCATGGAGGGCAAGAAGGCCCAGTGACAAGTGGTTAAACTGGCTGGAAGCAGGAATGTCAGAGACAGAACAGACTCCTTGCAAGGGAGGAAAGTTTCCCTTGGTGATAAGAAACAGCCTCAGTATTGTGGTGTAGCCAGTGGGAAAAGGGGATGTGACAGCAATAGCAGCAATGGGCTCTTTTTGCTGTTTGGAAGAGTCGTCGTTTGCCTGGCTGTGCTTTGGGCACGGATCCAAATGTTCTAGGTCTGAAAATGACCAACCTTTCCACCACACCAGTGTCACCTCTGCTCACTTGTTTTTCAAAGCCTGTGTTATTTCCATGGTGGTCTATTGGCACCGTCCATCCCAGCCTATGCCTCTGATTACACTCTGGCTTTCCTCCAGGCTGCAGCTGCTGAAACCATCCCCTGTAATCCCCATGTAAAAGGGTTTGTGTCCCTGGTCCTCCTCGCTGCATGGCCTCATGGATGTTAGCTCTGGTGCAGAGAGGGAACAGCTAATAGGGGTGGTCTCTGGGCTGCAGGGTTGGTTTCTGCCATGGCCTGAGAGAAGAGTAACAGCACAAGGTTTGTCCTTGGGAGCTGAGTGGCAGAGGAGGCATCAGGGACGCCCATCAGCTGTGCCCAGTGCATGGCCACCAAGGGCAGGGACAGACCCCTGGGCCTCCTGGGCACATGGATGGCCTCAGGGCCAGCACCCCAAAGGCCTTCCTCCGAAGGATGCTGGGTGGAGGGGCAGCAGGTGGGGTTGCGCATGGGGGGCCCCGTCACCCCCATGTCACAGTGCCACCACCCGGCAACACAGCAGTCACAATGCCCCGGGGCAGGAGAAAGGGGGCATCCTCCTCTGTCCCCCTGCCAGAGCTGGCCTGGGGGCAGCCCGAAGACATCCGAGACGAAGTCCCTGAGGAGCCGGTGGAATTACTTGGAGGGGGCTGAGGGAGGAAGACCAGAGGCTGGACGAGGCTGATGGAGGTTCTCCACTGCAAGGCCAGCTCCTGGCGGGGACGCCTTCAAAGCCCATTGCAGGGATGGAAATCCTGCTTCAGCCCTCAGCGAACAGACGCCAGCTCCTCAGGAGATGACAACCAACAACAACCCCATGGGCAAGACCAAGGCAATGCCTTCTGGAGGAGCACCTGAACAGCACTGCAGAGCTCTCTGCCCTCAGCCCCTGCAGAGCCAGGGGCAGCAGCCGTAAGAAATGGCATGCAGAGGCCTTGCAAGGGGTCCCCGTGCTTTGGAGCACCCGCTGGCGTCCTGCCAGGCGCGGGAACGATTCTTGCCCCCAAGGTCCATCAGGCCAGGGGCACGTGCCCACTCTCAGGAGCCCCTGAGATGGCTCCAGGTGGAGGGAGAAGAGGGCTTGGGCACCTCCGCGGAGGCGTCACCAGCCTCTGGGACGAGGAGGCAGGTCTTGCTCACGTGCTCAGGGAATAGCCGATCGCCAGCGCTGGGGTCAGGAAGGAATTTTCCCCCGGGGCAGATTGGCACTGCTCCCCGGGGGTTTTTTGCCTTCCTCTGCAGCAYTGAGCAYGACCRCTTGTCAGGGCTCCTCCCGT
Source organism: Phoebastria nigripes (assembly GCA_035582835.1). NCBI lineage: Eukaryota > Metazoa > Chordata > Aves > Procellariiformes > Diomedeidae > Phoebastria > Phoebastria nigripes. The sequence continues at coordinate 1,716,187 of JAYKAV010000278.1, forward strand.
CCCTTTTGGCTAGGTTACCGCCAGCTGCTCATGCACCACCAAGATGGCCTCTCGTGCCCTGCAGCTGGGGGGAGGAAGGCTTTTTTTCCCCCACGGGGGGCTAGCAAGTCTCCCCGGGGGTTTTTTGCCTTCCTCCGCAGCACTGAGCACGGCCCCTTGCCACGGCTCCTTTSGGCCATTTTGCCTAGGTGCCTGCTGCTCCTGCTCCACGAAGGTGGCCCGCGTGCCCCGCAGGCGGGGGGAGGAAGCTTTCGAGACTCCCAGGGCGGGCCCCAAGGGTGGCCCCCGGGCCTTGCTTCTTGTCCTCTCTAGCACTGAGCACAGCCCCTCCTCAGGGCTCCTCAGGGCCCTGTCAGCTCTGTTCTTGCCTGCTGCTCTTGCACCTCCAAGGCACCACTCCCGCCCTGGCKCTCTCGGCCTCTCTTGCCCAGTGCAAGTTTGTAGTGGGAGCGAGCTCTGCTCTTCCCTTGGCTCCATTTCCCCAGGGGTTCTTGCTTGTGCAAAACAGCCTGTGCTTGGAAGGGCTCCAGGCTTGCTGCACCATCCGGAGCTGCCACTGTTCAGCTCTCCCTGCGTGCAGTACAAGCACAGGGCAGGTACGAGAGCGCTTTCGCTTTTCATGCCTCACTGGCCAAGAAGCACAGCAGAGCAAGTTTAGGAAGGCAAAATGTATGCTGGTCATCGATACGTGTCATACTTTCGAAAATACCTCACAGGTACCACACACCACCTCTTCTTTTGTTTGTGGTCAGTCCTGATCCTCATTCTTCACGTTCTCGCTCTTCAGGAAACAGCGACTGCTTGGCCTGTATTCTTGCTGCTACTTTCTGTAGATCTGTGACTTGCCTTTACCAGACTGCAAGGGATGTTTTTTCAAGCTAAACTGAAGAACGCATCAGCCTGCTTCTGGCTACACATGCGCATTGTGTTAATACTTGTGAGCATCGGCTCTGAAACAGATTCAGAAAAATAAAATAACATAAATAAAATTCTGTTTACACTTGTAACCTTTGTGTTATGTTTTCTTCAAAGTGTTTTTGGAGCTGAAAAAACCCTGGCATTTCAGGCAAGTAACAGTCTCGTCATTATTTGACTCAAGGTGAGTGCGGGGAATAGAATAGAATAGTTCAGCTGGAAGGGACCTATGATCATCTAGTCCAACTGCCTGACCACTTTAGGGCTGACCAAAAGTTAAAGCATGGTATTAAGGGTATTGTCCAAATAAATACCTCTTACACACTGACAGGCATGGGGCATCAACCACCTCTCCAGGAAGCCTGTTCCAAGGTTTGACCACCCTCTTGGTAAAGAAATGTTTCCTCGTGTCAAGTCCAAACCTCCCCTGAGGGACGCAGCTTTGAGCCATTCCCATGCGCCCTGGCACTGGATTCCAGGGAGAAGAGACCAGCACCTCCTTCTCCATGTCCCCTCCTCAGGAAGCTGCAGAGAGCAGTGACGTCTCCCCTCAGCCTCCTTCTTTCCAAACTAGAGAAACCCTGTGTCCTCAGAGGACATGCCTTCCAGCCCCTTCACCAGCTTTGGTGCCCTCGTCAGGATGTGTTCAAGTACCTTCATGTCCTTCTTAAATTGTCGGGCCCAATTTATGGGATTGCTTTCTGGCAGGAATTCCAGAGACAGAACAGACTCCTTGCAAGGGAGTGAAGTTTCCTGTAGTGATGAGAGAAGAAACAGCCTCAGCATTGTTTTGTAGCAGTCCTGCAATGGGAGCGCTCAGGGGCCTAAGCTCAGGGGCCACCTTTGGGCAGCAGAGCTGGGCTGGGGGATGGACCTGGGGTCAGGCAGAGGTGCCCCATGCAACTGCTCTCGGGATTGGTGCTAGTGCAAGAGTATATAAGGAATCTGCTTGTGATGCATCTTTGCAGACTCCATCTAGAACTGTGTATTGTGGTAGGACTCTGCCCGATGCATTGTTTTTTACATTTTTCTTTTATATTTAAGCACAAATGTGTTTTTAATTTGCTTGGAGGGGTACTGTAAAAATTTCCTAACACCTTTCTAATGTTTGTCTCTCTCTTCTATGTATGGTATACATTTTTCAGTATGAAGGAATCTCTTAACCGTATGATTTTGATGTGGTTTTACACAAGGGAAGCATGAACTTGTCTGGGGCTTAGTGCTGATGGTTCTGATGGTAAAGGGCAACTGAGCAAAACAGATTTAAATAAACACGATTCACAAGATGAACTCAGCTTTTTGCAAGTTAAACTAAACTCTCAGTTCGGTTGGCAATTTTTCTGGAATTCAAATGTTTCTGCAGATCTTTTTAAGCAATGTAATGCTTAGCAAGGCCTTGCATGGAGAACAGAATCGTCTCCTGTCTCTGTAGACTTTGCCTAAATGTCTGTTTTTGTTTTTAGCTTTACTGTCTGAATAACAAGTCCTATGTAGATATATCAGTTTTGTTCCGGTTTAGAAAGATTACAGTTTGGGGCTTAACCCAAGTGTAGGAAGGCTAAGGCAAAATGAAATTCTCAGAGACTTTGAAGAACTAGTGCAAAAGGGAAGGGGTGCAATGAAAGTAGGGATGATAGCTTTGCCTCCGTGAGAAAAGAGGCTATGATTTATGTAGCTGTAGTCACCTGTTGCAAGATGCAATCCTAAGGAAGATGAAGGCGTAAATAATTTTTGTTTTATTGTGTTAGGCTGTTTCTCAAAATCCTTCCTTCAGGGTTTACCGTGAAGTAAGAGATATACAAAGCACCTTGTCCATATCAAGGTCTTTCTGTGAAAAGGCGATGTTGTTTTAAGTAGCCCTAGACTTACTGATCCTGTCACTTCCAACAACCAGGGCTTGTGTGCYGGACTTAATAGGCATTTCTGGAAGTAGAGATAGGAAAGCTAAACTTAATTGCTTCATTTTATTTTCATAAAGCTTGGTAATTTTCAGTGAGTGTCTTTATGCAAGCTCTCAAGCCAATTTTTAATTATTTAGCAAAACATTTAAGCACATGCTTTGATCCATCCTATTCAGCAAAGCACTTAAGCACCTGCTTATGTGCCACTTAAACAGGTTGAAAGAGATACTTAAGTGTCTGCTGAATAGGGAAAGATTACTGAGTCAGGACCTTAAGAGGGAGGTGCTCGAATATAGTGATCAGAGATACAGGTACCAAAAATGTGTCCAACCCTGTCTGCATTGCGAAGACCTGAGAGCAGAGTTGATTACACAGCAATGTGAATGGCTTCCCCCCGCCTCCCCTTGGGCAGATTTTGCGCACAGTCTTCAGCTAGTTTTGCCCGTGGATTGATTTTTGTGTGTGCATGTGTGTAATTTCAGTGTCACCAGCCTGGCGTGCCTGACACTGCAGTCTTTTTCAGAAGCAATAAGCCATGCAGTCTGATGCAGAAACAAGTCTCCATGGAGCTAAACGGCTTTGGTTTTTTGCTCTGAGCGCTTGTTGTTTTTTTTTCTTGCAGCGATATTGGAGCACTGGGTTAACTCTAACAGAACTATTGATTGACAAACTAATGTCATGAAGTTGTCTTATAAGCTATACTGTGGGAGTAACTTAAATCTTACTGTGTCAGAACGGCAAAAGATAAACAAGCTCAGTTAGTGGTTAGAATAATTTTTAGAATAATCATAGCTTGGCTGTTTCAATGTTTAAACAGTAAATGATTTTAGGAATTCTGGCCCAGGGACTCATCTGGGGGCATATCTCTGCCTTCGTGCTATGCTGCTAATCAGCAGCTCAGGCCTAATTTTTTATGCTGCCCTGGAATACAATGTGTATTTTTATCAAGTCACTGATCTGGTTGCAGCCAGTCAAAATAAGCCATGCTAAGGTGATACTGAACTTGCCTATGCATATTTTCTCTAGGCAATCCCAGTAGCTAAAGTGTATCTCCCGAGAGCAGCACAAAACAAAAACATGTATGGTTGTTGCTCCATCTTTAGTGTTTTCTTCTTTTTCTCTTGTTATTTCCTTTGGAGAAGCAGGGTGTTTCTGTGTAATGGCTTTAAAATTCTAGAGAAATGAAGAAACTTTATCAATCAGAACTGCAATGAGAAAATTCATCTCACTAAGCAAGCCAAGAGGTCAGTGGGGTTTTGAACATGTGTAGTGCATCATATATGTTGAGGCAGGAGTTGTGGGGGATTTAATGAGGAGAGGTGCATATTTTAAAGCACACCAGAGCATCCATACAGACTTGATGAAGAATTAATAATGAAAGTTACTTTCAGTAGCTTTGTTCACAGTAGGAGCAAAATTCCTCAAAATCAAAAAAGCGTTTAAAAAAAAAAAAAAAAAAAAAGAAAAGATAGATTTCCTGGATAACAAAGGAGACCTGACAGTCCATCAGTGGGACAACTACACCAGCTGACAGGCTGAGACTGCTCCAAAATCCCCAGCACACCTGTCTATATGAAGCCACCTGTCATAGGAGTGAAAAATATATCCTGAGTTATAAAACTGCCAACTCAGCAACAGCTCTGCAAGTGATCAGAGGAATGAAACGGCCCTCATGTAAGTTTTTGTTGCCAGAAGGWTTCTCACCGAAGGAAAAAAAAAATTAGAAAGTAATTTTGTCATTTTTTACAGTATTAGGACTACTAGAATACGTATTACCATAGTAATGAAAAATGTCCACACCTAAATGATGACATATAGTGTATGTATATAAAGTTGGATTGGGTGAGTTAGGTAGAAATGCTCTCGCTTATGTACTGCTTTGCATCCAGCTCAGGATAATAAAGGATGAGATGCAGGGTGGAGGGAACGCAGGATAGGCAAAGCAAAGCTTGCAGAGGGACCTGGGAAGATTCATTCCATACTCGGTACTCACTGCTGGCGGCAAACGCTTCCCAGCTCTCAAACTAATGCCACAAGTGTAATATGCTGCAGGAGAGATCAAAGTCATGATCCAGAGCCTGAATCTGAACGGGAAACCTACTGGGTAAAATCCTCAGATGATCTTAGGAAACTRAGGGTACCCCAATGGATGTGAAAATGATCCTTATTGATCCAAGTAATCTGACTGTGGGGAAAATTTCTACCTAATTTCTGAGCTTATTAATGCCACTGTTTGCCTAAAGGAATTTAGTATAACTGGTGCACCAGCTTATGCAGCCCAACGCTTTCTATCTAGCTGTGGTACACTCCAGTGCTGCAGTGGGAAGTGAAATAAAAACAGCAGAAACCAGTTGTGGAAGGGGGATTTTCCAGGCAATTGGTAGAAGGTTCAAACATAATTGCCTGTAAAAATGATGCAAACAAAAGATGATTGAGTCTCCTTTCAGAGGCATTCAAGTTATCTGCACACCAGGTACCAAGGACTCAAATTAGAAGTTTAATTTCTCGTTGCTGGGATTTGTCAAACAGGCCCTTCCATAAATTTAGCAATCTCACATCTTCAAATGGCTTAGATCCTTTCTCCTGATGGTTCTTAGTCATTTCATCACTCCCYAGGTGATTAGAAGTTTCCTGTATTCATTTACCTCTAGCATAGTCTTGTTATTATCCTTCAGTTTACATTGTGCTGCTATCTTTATATCTACCCCAGTATATTAATAAGGAATCATCATATAATATTTCAACCTTTGGCTAAATTTGAYAATGGGTTCATGTAATTTCATATTAGATGTTTTGTTTGATGGCTGTTCCCACAACCAGGTGTTAGGCATTTTCTTGACCTGTTCCAGTGTAAATGTGCTTTTGTAACCTTAGCTGACCATAGCTAATGTCCCCAAAGAAGTCAAGGTACAATTTCATACAGTATTACTGTATGAAATGCTTATGTCCTTAAAAATATCTTGCCTTATAAAAATATCCTAAAACCACATTAATTTTTTCATAGCTGTATTGCTGTAGCAAATGGTGGGCATTTACCAGTTACCAGAACTACCAGATCTTAATTTCCTTAAAGCCTTCAGCTGATGAGTCCAGTCCCAGATTGGTATCTTGAAGCATTTACATTCAAAGTACATTTAAATGTATTCATCCTTGAATGGATAAATTTGTACTTTGGGCTGTTCAGTTCTACCCCTTCACTCTTTTGGTTGTGTTGTGTGCTGGAAGGGAAGGGATTTGTGACAGTGCTCCCCTTTCTAGTGATGTTTCACAAAAGGGAAAATATTGGAATGAGAAGGATACAGGAAATGGGGCACGTTTTCTTGTTAAATGTTTTATTTATTGAAAAGTACCAATCTGGGCTAACTGAAACTATTTATGAACTCACTTATACTTTGTCTTCCATATCCAACATACACCCTGAAAAATAGTTTAAAGAGCTGGAATGCTTCATTTTAAAAAAACTTAAATTTCTATTTTGTTTTTAAATATAGTTCTTTTGTTTTGAAAAGAGCAATGCTTCCCTAACTCAGAAACAAAATGGGGTGATTTGAAAATTTTGATGCAACCTCAAATGTTTGTTTAACAATGTTCTCATTTTCACAAGAAAACCACACATTTTTTCCTTTTGGGTAACCTGAAACCAAACCCAGCCAGCAAGTGGAAAACAATGGTATTTGTACAGCTTTAGTTGATATTAAACTGCTCCTATTTCTTGCGGTGATAGCTGCGCAGAAGGTTCATAGAAATCTCGCCCCTTGTGCCATATGTTTCTTTTTGTAACTCGTTCTTCGCTAAGTAGAAATAAATTTCATTCTTTCTTTGAAATTTCCTGGTTGGTAATTTTCCATGGAAACCCAAACATTTGTCAGAAACTGTGGAACCACTGAATATAAAATGTCCCCTTCAACTTCTCTCCGTTTTTAATCAACTTCAGCCAGAGCTAAGGCTGCTTTCTACGGGAGCAGCACTTACCTTGCTGCAGTTGCTTAATATTATAGGACATTATACTTAATCAGAAAGTCTCTCTCAGAAGAACTGAGATGTCAGCCATGACCAGCTGCAAGCTTTTTTTTTTTTAAATTTGTTTCTTTGCTGTTGAGGTGCAAAATGCAGAATATTTGCTATATTTATAAATTCAGAACCTAAGTGTCTTGATAGTTACAAAGAATAAAGATTGCATGGTAAATATTTTTTTTTTCCTCTGGAACCAAGCAAATCTGGTTTCAGTTCTTGTCTGTAACACTGATTTCCAGTGTGACTTTGGTCAACTCAGTAAATCATTCTGAGCTTAGTTCCAGTCAGCTGTAATGCCAAGAGAATAGTGTTTCTTTTCTTCCATCTGTTGTGTAATTTATTACAAACTCTTTGAGGCAGGAACTGATTTTTTTTCTATGCTTTTGTATGACGCTTAGCCCAGACTTTGTGGAAATAATTAATTTTTCAGTTTGCGGTCATTCTGAGAACTAAAAAATTGGGGGGGGGAGGGGGGCGTGAAATGAACAACTTTCTCCTCTAAGATATTTTATTGCATTAAAAAAGTAAAAAAAAAAAAAACAAATTTGGGTTGAATGACTTATAAAGCTTTTTTTTTTTTTTTTCAAATTCAAAATTTATGTTCAAATAAATTGTAAGGAAATATAAATACAAGCAATATTTGAATTAAATATAGACACTATTTTAAGCCTGAAAGTTAAGTTTGAATTAAAATTAGAAGAAAGTTTTCTGACCAGAGAGAGAKATATTTTCAGGTATTTTTTCTGGCATGAATGTCTAACTGCAACATTAGCATTTTAGTTCTCCTATAACAACATTTTTCAGGGGGTGGTTTTGGCTCCAAAATTTGATTCAGCTGTCTCCAGCATGGTTAGATCCTGATTTTTCAAGGGAACTGGAGGTGTTCTGTAGCAGTATGAAATTTGACCTCACTGCTTCTTAACCTCAGCCTTTCCCCATACGGATGTAATGAGGACTGAGAGTCTTTCCTGCTGATGAGGTAAGGGAGTTCAGAAGCCATTTCTTCAGCCTTTTAGAAAATTGTCCTTAAATTTGCTAGTGATTTCCTGTGTGTATACATACGCATGTCCTGGCGTGGCTCAAACTCTGAAATAATAAGCAGATATTGACTTCCACCAAGTTTTCTGCTTCACTGAGCAAGTGTTTGTCAATGGATCGATGCAGTATTAGCAAGCATCTGACTCCGTGTTAGGGGCGGGCTGTCTGCTGGTAGTGACTTCTCACTGCCAACCGCAGGTATTTCATTGCCAAAGGGATGTCTTTGGGGTAAAGGAGGGGAGCATATGTGCTTGTTGGAAATCAGGCGGACTTCTGTTTAATTACTTAAAAGACATTTTTAAAAATACATCAGTTTTAGCATTTTAATTAATTTTGGTGGATTTTGTGTATCCCTTTATATCAGAAATGCAACAAGCTAGTTTCACTATTAACACTAAAACTAAAGTTGATGCAAAAGCTAATATTGCAGTAGTAACATCATCTCCACTAGCCTACGCAAGCAGCATGGCCCAAGTTCAGCCAAAGACATGACCAAACCACTCAACTTAAAGAGTGAGTATAAGCTCCAATTAAAGTCAAGGGACCACGGCTCCAGCTGCTCTGAATCAGTGTAATTCCACAAAAAAATGCTGGCATTGTGTCAGTTTATACATGTTGTCCCCACAGGCTTGGCTCAGTTAAAACCTGCAGTTAAGATATGAATGTGGACGCTTTCAGAGAACAGCCCTGCAGCATGCTTGGCAAGTGAGTAGATAGATAATACCCTGATGCAGAAATACTTCTTGGACATTTACTTAAATCATGTTACTAATGAAAGTAATTGTGCATTTATATCCACGGGAGGCAATCTCTTGTCTGAGCCCCCGCATTCACTTCTGAGCATGGATTGCGATTTTATTTAACTTGTATTTTATTACTGTTTTGAGGGACATGTGTTTCAAAACGTGTGTTTTCTCTGTTGTTCCTGAGGAGACTGTTATCTGTGCATACGTATTCCTTGCTCTGAGATGGCGTTTCATGGCCTCCTATGACTCTTCCAGTGCATCTGTTAATGGTTACTGACATACCGCAGCGTCACACGCTTATCTGCTAACGAAATTGTTCAGGGTTTATGTGCAGACACATGTTAGAGAGCAGTGCCTGGCTTCTGATGTGTCAAAAAAAAAAACCCCAAACCTTCAGAAACAGTTTAGTGGCAAAGCCACAAGTTAGAATTGTTTATCATCATCAACAGACTGAGCTAACAGCTTTTGTCATGAGAAATATAAAGATAAAATAAGAGGGTATAGGGGAGGAAGAGTTGTTAGTGTTGGGATAAGGTGTATGTATAGCAGGCGGGTTAGCATATGTTTTCATATAGTATGACATCCAGGTATCAGGAATACCTTAAAGACTTGTTAACATCACTGGTCTGGAGTCTGCAGGAATCGGTATGGTTGGAAGGGAACACAGATCTTGCTGAAACACAGCATGATCTAAACTTCTTCGGGTCGTTTTAAAAGCAGGGCTCTGATGACATGCAGTCAATAAAGATTTCAGTCCACCCCCTGTAGAAATTAGACCATCAGTTCTGGAGAAATCCCAACTGGGTCATAGCATTTCTCAAGCTCTTCTGAGTTCTCCCTACGTTTCATGGGGAAAATCCTGTTTCAGTTGCGTATGTGATTTTTCAGGCTCGTTTTCGGTCTGTCACATTATGCTGCTGTGTTTTCTTGCGCCATGCATAAGGTTGTATAGCAGTGATGTGTGATGTATAAATTGTTTACTACATGGGTAGGAGAGAAAATGTGGACCTGAGAAGAAATAGATCTATTGCAATCCTGTGACTGCATCATTTATCTCTTGCTATTGACTCTACCTCTCCTGGGATTTATTTCAAAATTTCCTGTTCAACTTTCAGGAGCAGCCAGTCTTGTAATATACATAAATAAAATTTACCTTCTAGGACTTATACATATATACATATATCCTGTGTTTAAAAGCTCCTGAAATACAGCTGTGCTGTTAGGGATGTGCTCCATACAGTTTGCAAGGTGGCATAGCACATGAGGTTTATTGTCCTGTGATTAGACTGACTTCAACATTTGTCAGTGGTGCAGCACACCACAATGCGCTCAAATGAACGAGATGTTCAGGAGATACCAGCCTGAATTATTTTTCTTCTTTCTTTTCCTTTCTTCCTCTGTGCTAGTGTAGGGTTTGAGCATGCCCACGCTGTGGCTCCAGCAGTTCTGCAGCATGCTGTGGGATCCAGTTTGGCTCCCCACTGCGAAGGGAGAGGTCTGTGAGAAGACTGGGAAATGTGACTGGTGTTTTTTTCATCTTCTGCTGAAATAGCCTGTGACTCTGCCGTGATGTATGGGCAGGCAGGAGGAACTTAACTCCTGTCAGCAGCTTGGAGCAAATCCTACTGGAGCCGTTTTTTCTTTTTCAAAATGAGCATGCATTTTTTGGTGCTTTGTTGATGGTTGGGTTTTTCTAAATCTATTTAAAGCCTTTTTGTTTTTTGTGTCTGCTTGAACCTCTTACAAGTACAATAGMTGGGTCTGCACAAGAGCCAAGTGTATTTTCGACCCGTCCATTTACCAAAACACTGAGGAGGAAGGAAGAGTAGTGGTGCTTGAACAATTACTATTCTAGACTCAAAGCCATAAATCTGTGCTGTTGGGCTGGTGCTGACACTTCCTTCTAGCAACGGTCGTCAGACCAAGAAGAACTCTGTTAGTACTTTGTGTCTTAGTAGATGAAGGGTTTTTTCCCCCCAGAAAAAAAGTTGGCAAGGCTTAATCTATGCTGTACTGAGTCCTAAGTAGATGAGCAATGGAATGATTTGCTGTGTGRCCTCTCTTCTCTTCTTTCTGCCTTAATCCCCATACTGGTATCCTCCAGAAACCTGTATTACTTCTGGCAGTTCCCTGGTGCAACTTCTGTGGTTAGCGGGGTGTGGATTTATTTGGGAACATGTAAGCAGGTTCCAAAGCCACCTTGTCTTCAGACCAAAAATGTTGTTGCTGGATGCAGGTTCCTATTATCTTCATGAATAAGAGAAAGAACCACTGGGTTCAGAAATTTGAGATGCCAAGTGAAACTGCCTGAAACCAGGATAAAAACAAAAGCAGCACACATCATGAAATAGAGAGGAGTTTGATCCAGTTCTGGGGGAGAAAAAAAATCAACACAGCTGTGTCTTGTAGCTGACCCTTTATGAACTATTTTGCTGTTGTGATTTTTTCCATGGGATGCCACTGCAATTACTTTTCCAATGTAAATGCAGTAGTCCTTTTTCCTTATGGCCCACGGAAGCCGAAAGAATGTCATCTTTGCTGCAAATCCTCTTTATTACAGCCAGCCAAATTCTCACTTTAAACTTTAGTTTATAGAGCAACTATAATTCTTGCCATAAGCAGAGAAAAATCCTCCAGGTTTCTTTTTTTGTGAAACAGTTGAAAGAGAAGCTGGGCCCTGTGGTGGGTCCTTGTAACTTACCACAGGCCACATCCATCTGTGCTCAGCGCATCCTCTGAACAAATATACCCAGGTGTTGCAACTGTACACACACGGGACTGGTTTCCAGGCATAAATATCAGAAGCAAAGCAAATGAACGGAGTGAATTTTAAATATAAAGTAGTATTGTCACTACATCTTTTCAGATATAAAGGCGTATCCAGCAAAGTTAACGAGGATAAAGTTAAAGTGATTCTGCCAGTTAATTCAAGTGCAAATTGGATTTACTTGGAGTCTGTATAGAGAATGACTGTGGATTTTGTATTTAGCTATGTTTAGGTTCTTTGAAACTTTGTCATCAGAGTCACAGATGCTCTTAACTGTGATGCCACAAAGGGACAGAGTAGCCAGCAGAGGGAGCAAAGGCTTGTTAACAGTAAACCTGTTGGCAAGAACTGTGTGGCCTTATAGGGTGATCAGGAAGGAAGCAAACGTGCTCCGTGCTACTTTTGTCTCCCTCAGGAATGGGAGAAGAGGTGAGAGATGGAGGCTTTGCAGACTTAGAAAAGAAACAGAGTTGTGTGTTACTTTCAGTCTTGAATGTAAAGCAGAGCACGTTAAAAAAATTTGGAAATCCAGCCCCATAAATAAAAAGCTACCCCCATTGGAAAAAAAAAAAAAAAAAAAAAAAA
>JAYKAV010000278.1:1728164-1813331 GCA_035582835.1 Phoebastria nigripes
AGAAGAAAAAAAAGAAGAAAAAAAACCTACACAAAATTTAAGAACCTGGGAAATTATATTTTTTTCCTATTGCTTCATGTTTTTAATGCCAGTAACACTTTCATCTAATGGCCGTGGAGCTTTATGAAATGTATCTTGCCTGGTTTGTGATCAGCTTTCTGAAAACAACAGACTAGGTAGCATTTAATCCCAGAGAAGTTCATAGTGAATATAGAAGGGAAGGAAACAATGTCAAAGCATTTGCACTCGATGGGGGAATTATAATTGTTGGCTGTTAAGATTTTTGTGGGGAGTGAAAAGAAGTGAGGAAGCTTTTGTGGTTTGTTTCTGTCCCCCAGCGAATGCTCCCCTTCAGTTAGCTCTGCTTGGAACAGTTGAAAGCTAAAAACTTTGTAAAGAAATAAAAGTCTTTATATCTGTGTGCATGTACAGGCATCCTAGGAGTTGTGTGAATACAGATAAACTGGGCGTTCAGTAACCTCTCCAGTTTCCTTGTGCATCTAGTTATTTTCTGTGTGTGCCATCCTGTGTGTCTGTGGTTTTGGCCACTGACACAAAATTCCGTCACAGAGGGCTGCGTAATGACAATTTGCTGTTAATTCCTATCTAAAATTGCCAATCATTGTAATTTCAGTATGGTCTCATTCATAGGTCACCATCAGTCACCTTGGCAAATCCTGAACACTTAAAAAAAAAAAGGAGGGAGAAAATACTGCTCTTTCATGCTCCTTCTCCCCTACCTTTTTCTTTTTCCCCTTCCACCTGCAGTCCTCCTGGTTTGCATGTGGATGATGATGGTCTTGTAAATTGAGACAACAGTTTCAGATCTGGCTAGTCCCTGCCCTAAGCCTACCTCATCATCTCTGGAACAGCTGCAGATTTTTGTTGCTGAGAGGCTGGACCAAAAGCATTGAAGAGTGCATTTGGTATGCTTTCAAAGGGCTAGGCACACTCATCCCCAACCCAGAGAGCCAGGGAGGAGGGAAGAGGCAGAAACATCTCGAGGAAGGAGAAGGCCTGCTGACGTGAATCAGGATTTAATGAGCTGACCACCTGCTCTTGAAATCCTCATCTGCAAGATATTTGAGCCTATGAATTCAGACATGACACTTACAGGCTTCCAGCTAATCTTGCTGTCTGGCAGCACAGTCACAAAGAATGTGACCTCAGGAATAGAGAAGATACCTCCTGGATATCCTGGCAGAGCATGTTAATAAACATTCTAACATCAGCAGCGCCTGCTCAGCAGGCTGTAGGTTGGGAGGCACGTAAGATTACTTTTTAGCTCTAATATTTATTAGGAATGGGAGCACTTAAATTTCAGGGTTTGGGTTCACTTGAATCCTCAGTCTTAGTTGGCGATACTCACTGTAAGGGAAGAGAGGGAGGTGTGTACCATGACAGCATATGCAGAATCGTGCATGCAAGTATGAGATGGGCTTTTGCAAAGGAAGAGAAAAAGCCATCAAGGAGTGTCTCGCATTGCTCTGTTTTGACCTTTCTATATCTGTCTTCCTCTAAATCTGTCAAAAGTGAATGGCTCTGCATCCAAATTAACTGTGTAGCACAGCGCTCCCCTCTGCCCTGTTATCAACGCTGTTTGTGGCGCCCTCATTCTTATGCAACATACTCTCAATTCAAATAACTTGAGAAGCTCCAGCTTAAATCAAGTGGCTGTTGTACTTAGGGAGCAATGGACCAACTAAGCCTTGCTAAGGAAGAGTCCTAGAGTGCCTTGTCCCAACAGGGGAGGGGTTGCTTCATGTTTGCAGAGGGCTTCACTGTAGTGTGCTGCCTGCTGTTTTCTTGGTAGACCCCATTGATATGGAAAGCCTGACTCCATCTGCTCATCTCACCTGCAGAAAATGTTGCTTTTAAGGTCAGGAGAAATGTAGAGTCTTTGTAAGGATGGCTGGCATGCACCATTCAGAGCAAGGCTTGTGTTTTTTCCCACAGCGTGCCTCTGTAGAGAAGGTTTTATTGCCTTAGATACAATTTCCCTTATTCATGAATGTGAGTCCTTATTATTTTTCTTATTACACAAACTTTACAAATTGAGCTGGCAACAACTCCATTTTCTGATTGAATGGGCATGCTAGCTGTATGATTTCCTTCCAGGGGCTGATGGTCTTGATCCATTTTGAATTCTGAATGTTGCAGTGTCAGCGAGCTTTCTTTGTCCATGACTTCTGACTGTCTTCTGCATTTGCATCTTCACCTGTTCTTGCGTTGTTCTCAGTTCAAGGGCACACAAATACAGATGTGCCACTGATATGTAACTTCTCCTGTTTCTTGCAAGTTAAGAACATAAAGCAATCTGAGAGTAAAACAGGAAGAGATCTCAAAGGTGAATGGGGGAAAGAAATTGACTTTTCAGCTACCCCACAGACTCCTTCTGTGACTTGAAATATATTGCTTGGAACAATATCCTCCATACCATTTAGGTGCCTAAGTTGTGGTTTTCAGAGCCTCACAGGCTGCTCTGTGATCTAATGCTATACAGAAACCTCTAAAACTCCATTTTAAAAAGTGGTTAGTTATTTTGCCTTCATTACTACTTAAAAATCTTATAGCTCTGGGGGTTGGACACATTCTTCTAATCTCCAGTTGAAACCTATTTTGGCAAGTTTATACCTATTAGTTCTTGTTCCAACATGGTTCTTTTGATTAATTCTTTTCATTCTCTACTATCCTTTCTCTCACTCCTTGATATATTTATAGACAGCAATCATATCCTCCTTAGCCTTCCTCTGGCTAGGCTATGCTAGCCAAGTTTTTTAGTTTCCTCTTGTAAAAAAGGGTGCCTCATTCCTCTGATCATGCTAGAAGCCTTTCACTGCACCTGTTCTGGTAATAGATTCATCTTTCTAAGCATGGGTGATCAAGGCAGTATGCAGTATTTCAGGCAAAGTTTCATTAGTTCCTTGTGCAATGATGTTCACCATTTCTGTTGGAAAGCTCTCTCATGATCACATTTCATCTATTTCCTTAAAACAATGCAAATAGTATTTGTATTACTTCCGTATGAGAAATAATCACCGAAACTGCTCCTACTGTTCCTACTGCATATGAATTTGTGGTGCAGAGTGGTTGCTCTAGGCATGTCCAGCTTCTGAATAAAACAGATTAGGGATCTTATCACTGACATGTTTTGTTCCCTTAATGATTTCCCTACCATGCACTCTGAGTGAAGAGTTCCAGGTGGGGGGAGATCGTGTCAATAAAAGCTATGTCACAGCACATGCACACCAGGGAGCTAAATTAAATCCAGCATTTTTGCATGCTGTGTTTTGCATACACAACATATTCCTTTACGCATCGCGTAAGGTACTGTAGGCTGAGGTAGTGCCGTGTGAATGTTGGTATGCAGTTGGAACATTTGCTTTACTCGTGACTGATGAGCCTATTTACAAAATTATGCAGCTCACCCTAATGCGTGTCAATGAGGTCTTTAACACTCACCATCATACCTCTTAAATACCCCTCTCTGATATACGTCACTCACTTTGTCTGTCCCACTGAAACACTTTGGTACTAAGATCTTCGTTTTACAGTTGCAGGATTTTGGAAGACTAGACTCTAAACCTGATGATGGTAGATAAGGGAAGCCATCTTGTGAGGAGGGGAAAAAAGGTTCATTCTGGTCAAAAAGGAAGGTTGCGTTTTTTGCGGATTTGTCTTTGGTTATTTATTCGCTCATTTTAAATGGAAGCTGGTTTGTGCTGCTTAAAGGCACCAAGTGGTAAAAGAAGTCCAATCTGCTTGTTAACCAAATCTAGAAGAGGCCTTTCAAACACCTTTTAAACTTTGAGACAAGCATGGAGAAAAGTTAAGTCAAGCCCTCCCATTCTCATTTTACGTTGCTATTATGCACCCTAATTGACAGCACAGCAGCGCCCTGGGGTAAGCTCCTCAACTTCTGCATGTTGTTTTAGCTCAGCTGATGTCAGTGAAACGGTGGTGATTTATACGAGCTGAGGACGTGGCTTCTCGAGTTCAGAGGAGCTATTGCAGAATATTGAGCCCAAAAGTGTTTTCTGCAGGATTTTCAGTTAAGCAAATGCCTAAAGCAAGACTCTAGCTAATTAAGAAAAGGTTTCTTTATGTGTCTAAGTCCTTTTCCTTGAGAGACTCAGTAGGCAGGGTGTCTTGACGTTAACAGAAATGTGAAAAGATGACAGATGAGTGTGTATCGATTCCACTTACTGTATATAGCAGAGCAGACATATTGGCAATACCAGTCTATGAGTTCAGCTGACGTGATCCTGAGAGCAGAAGAATGTTTTAATAGAAGTAAAATACAACCTGAGCTTTATTACAGATGTCAAGTTTATTGAAGTGTGACACAAAGAAGGTTTTTGGGGTGTTATGGTATATCCACAATACATGAAACAAAGTCAGAAACAAAGTAAGGCTGTTTTCAGTCTCCTTTGTTTGTTAGATCAGCTGGAAAACAGACTCTTTTCCAAGAATAAAGGATGCTAAAAGCACTAATGGCTTCTTTTATCAAGCGTGTTTAAATTCAGGACATCCATTTGGATGAAGTATATTTAAAATGGTGGCTGGTTATTTATTTTCTATGTTGTTGTGTTTCGGGTTTTTTTTTTTTCTTTTTTTCTTTTTCTTTTAGAAAACAAAGCATACTTTTTTTTATATTTGCTTTCATTGGGATGCAGAAAACCTACTGACTCTGGAAGCAGGGGACTAGACTTTTAGTTTGATCCACAGCTTTAACTGGAGCTAGCCATGAAATTTAGATCTGGATTCAGATCCCAAATTTCACATTCACATCCAGTGCTTTTCCTCTAATTAATGTTTATAAAATAACAAGTGTTCTATAGTTTATCAAGCCCAGCCAGTAAAATGCAAAGAATGAGCTGTATTTTTGCACAGTCTTTTAGCACATTAGGGTGACTGTCCTGCTTTTTATCATTGGGACAATTAAGAAGGATATTCTGGCAATGAGTTAACTTATCTGGAATGTAAAATGACCTTTTATTCCATTTCAGAGAAAGAAACTAGGGTTTATACCAGTAATCTCAAAATACATGTCTGAACTGCTGATTCCATGGCATGCTGTGATTGTATGAGGTTGTTTAATTGGATATGCTGATCTGAATTCACTGTTTACATGCACACAGCTATTTTGGAAAGGGAGCTTGTTAATGAAAGTAGAAGAAAAACTTTAAAGAAAAAGCACGTTTGGCACTTAACTAGCAAAAGATTTGCTTTCCTCATTAAAGTCATTATAACCGAGCTCAGGAATTGCACATGCACCGGGGAATTACTTGAATTAAGTTAATAAAGTTGTACTTTATTAGGTGTGAGGGGCCTGATTATTCCATTAGTAGTGCAATACAGCCCGAGTTCAGATCTGTGGATTAGAACAAGCAGGTTATGAGGATGGAGCTGTGAAGCTCCTGTCATGTGCACCTCTTCACCTGGGTGAAGAGGAGGGCTTTTGTTTCTTTTTTTTTTTCCCTGAGACAGGACAAAATAAGTGGGTGCTGCACAGGATAAACCACTAATCAATAGTGTTTGGTCTTAGGAAATTTACAGGAGAGCTGTTCAATTAGTTGGTAGAAACTCTACATGCTCCTCAACTCTCCCTGAACACATCAGGCCTTGGGATTACATAGCAGGGTTTGGGGGGTTACTGCATATTCTTTTCAGTGCAACTGGCTTTTGTTTGTTTTCTTCTTAGTTACTCAGTTCTTGAAGATGCAAAAATTAGTTTATCTATATAGCTGCAGAACACAGTGGACTGGTAATAAGCTGCTTTCAAGCATATAATGTTATCTGTAAGGTGAAATGTTAAAGAGTACCAGCTACTTGCTATGTAAATATCTTGTTTCATAACACTTGCTAAATAGTCAGGTTACCAGTGCATGCCTTTTTGATCTGGGGAGTGCTCTTAAAATGTTGCCAGTTTGGGTTTAAATTGATTTAATCAGTGGCAGAGGTGAATCAGTCTTGGAGCCGGGTAAGCATTAATATCACACAACAGTGAAGAAGTTGCCTGAAGTGTTGGGTCTGAATGATGGAATTGGAAGTCTCCAAACCCTCTTCATGAAAAATTTTGAGAACAGACATTTTAAATGGTKCTTCTCCATTCAGTGGCAATGGTAGAGGAGCCCAAAGACAGCAAAGTAGGAGTATTAAGAATGGAGCAGAAAGTGAACCATTTTTTTGTTTTTCAATTACAGAAAACGTGGGAGGGTGATTGGCAATGATGCACTTCGGGTAATAGGTCCCACTGCTGAGTGCACTACAGTAAAACCCCTGCCTTAAACAAGTGCTTCCCCTGTCGTTTGTCGCTAAATATGAAACCTATCAGGAGCTGAGGGGATGAGCGCGGGCAGAGCACTGCTCCTGTCTGCTGGGCACTGAGCTGTACTATTAGACATGTCCTGTTGGCTTTCCAGCAGACTTCTGCTTCCTGAATTTCTTTTTGAAGATGCAGGTTAGAGAGGGCCTTTCCAGCTATGTTCACAAGATCGATAAAATGGAAGAAAATGTTACTGTTATTACTACTAATATTTTTTAATATAGCAAGCTTTTCCCAGTGAAGACAAAATCCACTTGCCATTATTCACTACAAAACCGTCACAGTCCAAAATATTTTGCTTATAGTGAAGACGATGGGTGTTTTGCCGCAGAATTGATCCTATGTTGCCTACTGAATGGACAAAATGGTKTAGCCTGATGTGTTGAGGAGTCAGCTAAGAAGTTAGCTTATTAGGCAGATTGTCTTTTCTAGAATACACCATTCTTTACCAAATATTCACATCTGTCGGCCAGCAAAGAGTTAATAATCAATTGCTACTTAATGAACCTATAATCACCTTATTAAATCCACATTGAATGTGTAGTTAAGTGTACTCAGAGTATTTTAATTTAAAATGTTACTATAAAATCTGCAAGTGGAATTAGGGTAGTGCTTTTGAAATTACATTAGCAGCAAAACAGGGGGTGGATAGTTATTGTTAATTAAACCATACAGACAACATCCAGTGGAATCCTAACGGCATGTAAGATGCATCTATTTATTTAACGTCTTAGAGGTTTCAAGACTCTCTGCCCTCCAACTGCTATTTTTTTCTCCTCTCCTTTAATTACCAGGGGAATTTTTTGGACTGTTTTTGTTACTCTATAAGACTGGTGAGATGTAGAAGTGAACCTTCCAGTTGTCTCTGGAATGGGCTTGACATTAATGTGGTCTGTGGAGTGATGGAACAATATTATTTCACTATGGGTTTGTTTATTAAACCATGGAATCGTAGAATCACAGAATCATAGAATCATTTAGGTTGGAAAAGACCTTTAAGATCATCAAGTCCAACTGTTAACCTAACGCTGTCAAGTCCACCRCTGAATCATGTCCCTAAGTGCCACATCTACACATCTGATTTTTTTTTCTTCCATCCAACCAGTCTCTGAAGAAAGCTCTTGATTTTATTTCCTCTAATGAAAGCGTCCCCCTTCTTACAACGTGTTCATGGCCATGAAGTTCTATACTTTTTTCCACTTTCCTGCTTAGGTCAAATACCACAAAGCCACCATGTTCCCTGGTCATTGTCCTTTCTCTTCCTCCTTTTTACACATCTGCTTTCGCAGTACGTGAGACTGAAAACACCATTTGTGTGGGATATTTTGTTTGAGGGGAATTTGCTTTGTTACAGACTCACTGTTTAATCTGTGCTATAGTTGCCTCTGYCTTTTAAAGTAAGAAAACTTCACCTCTATATGATCACCTTCAGTGTTACACTCCCCTCTTAGGCTTGTTTTCAATACCTGCGGAGCACTCAGAAAGGGAACAGTGCTACATACCTGTTGTCTTTTAGCTGATGTGTTCC
The DNA here is from genome assembly GCA_035582835.1 of Phoebastria nigripes. Classification (NCBI taxonomy): domain Eukaryota; kingdom Metazoa; phylum Chordata; class Aves; order Procellariiformes; family Diomedeidae; genus Phoebastria; species Phoebastria nigripes. Next base: position 1,736,021 of record JAYKAV010000278.1, read on the forward strand.
ATTGTTTGGGTTAAAGACTGCAGGAGTCCCCCAGACCTGCCTCCCTGGTTGTTGCCTCTGCTGCTGTCATGGGATCAGTGTCCCTGTGCTGTGCAGCCCTTTTTTGTCTAAAAGGAAGAGTCTTGTCCTAACAAACCTTTACTAATATCATAAACTCTGGCAGAGATAAGGTCATGAAGGTTTTACATCTTGTGCCCATGATCCCTTACTGCTTTTACCTGGCCTTTAGTGTCTCCCCTGCTCTCCAGCCCTGACACTTCAGTAGTCCTACTGCCTTGCTGGTAGTTTCTGCTTTGACTTTTCTTCTTATGTATGAATGCTTCATCAAAGGGCTTATGTGGCTTTGTCCCTGCTCCTACATGTTATCTGTCATGGATCGACCCATGTCCCCCAAATCCTTTTTCCACAGACAGTTCCTTGCCTATTTCTTGTACAGGTATCCCTTGCAAACAGATGAGGAGAGTGCTTATTCCCCTTTACTGCTTTCTGAGACACACAAACCTGCCCAAATAACAGCATTTGCAGAAAGATTTTTTTATGTATCCTTCTTATCATAGATGCCAAACCCACACTCTCTTGCTCTCATCCATTGTTGTGGAGAGTTTAATTTAGACCCTCTGCATCACTCAGCATTGTTTTCACTTCTCTGTAAAGGGCCATGCAGCTCCTAGGCACTAGAAGAATACGATACAATAATAATGAATATGAGACTATGCTTTGGCTGTCAAACAGGCCTTTTTACCCCCAACTATACAAACCATGTGGTTACTCTTCATTTGAAAAAGGTAGCTAAGCAACTCTTCTAAGCAAATCCAGTGTACAGTGTGAAGTGTTCTTTCCCAAACACACTTAAGACTACAATCCACTTTGCTTCATTTGTTGCTTTATTTTAATCACATTGATCCAATTTTAGCTCTTTTCCTTCTGTGAAGAAAGGGCATTACAGCTCTGCTTGCTGAAGGTCATAGTCTGGACACCTGAAAGTTAAGTCAAGCCCCTGAGCCCTGTGAAGTCGACAGGACCTCATACATTATTTGGTAATACTTTCCATTCACCCTCTGTGTGTAGTAGTGCATGTGTGTGCAGGCCACAAGTAAGGATTTGCAGAACAGAGCCCTCACTTTGTTTATAATTGAAAACCATTGTTGGAGAAACAATGATTCAATAACCTTTTCTGAGTCTGGCCTAATGTCTCTCTCCAGAGACCATGGTGAGCACAGTGGTAAATTGATTTTAAAGAGATACAGCATTTCTAACTCTTTATGCAAGACTGACTACAGTTTCAGGCTTCTGCTTAATAGCTCTGGATAATGCAGGGCTCCAAGCATCAGTGTGGAGAGTGTGTGTGTATAGCAGGGGCAGGTTGCATTATCATCTTCTTTCTTCAGATTCTTCCAACTGTAAAAGAAAAAAATCAATATTAAGATGAGTGAACAGACCATTTAAATGAAGAAATAAGTGGTAGTAATTTGATTCGCTATTGTACACAATGGTGATATATATAGTTTGGAGGCAGTTACCCTTTTTACATCTCTTGAGGGAGTTTATGTTTTTCCATTTTCACCTTACTACTAGGCTGGGCAAAGAGGAAGTTGAAGAACCATGGAAAGAACCAAGAAGCTCTTATCTGAGTGGGTGTGTGTGGGAGACCTTTCCTTCAACTACATATGCAAAACAAAGAAAATCTTTCCTTTCTTGAGCAAACAGAACTGACACACTGATTTAAACACACATGCACACTCATGTATCCTTTAATCTCAAAATACGAAAAACCCCAATGTACTCTGATGGAATAAGATTAGCTGGAGATGAAACTAGCAAGGGTTGTGAAGGGTGACAAGAAATTCTCCAGTACATCAGTACCAAAAGAAAGGCTAAGGAAAATGTGAGCCTGATACTCAATGGGCCAGGGCACATAATGACAAATGACAGGGAAAAGGTCAAGGTACTCAGTCCTCGGCTTGATTTTTCACTGGTAAGGTGTGCCCTCTGGCTTTAAGTTTCCTGGGTTTATTAGCAGGGCCTGAGGGAGTGAAGCATTTCCCACATTACAGGAAGGTAAAGTAAGGAGTGCTTACACTAACTGAGCATAAACAATTCCATGGGATCAGATAAGATACATCTCAGGGAGCTGGCCAATGTCATTTTGAGGCCACTCTCTAACACCTTGGAAAGGTGATGGCAACTGGGGAGGGTTTAAAAAAACAAAAAGAAAAAAAAAAAAACAAAAGAGACAGGCATTACATCCATCTTCAAGAAGGGCATGATGCAGGAAACTAAAAGCTGGTCAGCCTTCTCTTAGTCCTGGGATGGTAATGGAGCAAATCCTTATGGGAAGCCATTTCCAGCCACATGAAAGGGAAAAAGGTGATTGGGGATGGCCAGAATGGATTTACAAGTCCAAATTATGCCTGACCAACCTGACAGCCTTCTATGATGAGGTGAATGGCTCTGTAGATAAGATGAGAGCCATGGATGTTGTATACCTTGATTGTAGAAGGTCTTTTAACATGATCTGCTAATCTCCAAATAACCAAGCTGATGACATGTAGAGTAGATAAGCAGATAGTAAGGTGGGTGGAAAATTTGCTGAACTATCAGGCTCAAAGTGTGGTGATCAGCAGCACAAAGGCCAAGCTGGCAGCTGGTTGTCAGTGGAGTCCCTCAAGGATCAGCACTGGGGGAATATTATTTAGTGTTTTTATTAATGATGGGAGAGAGTGGACTCTCATCAAGTTTGTGGACAATACCAAATTGGTGGGATTGGTGGGAGCGGTCAATATTTTGGCAGGGAGAGCTGCTATTCAGAGGGAACTGGACAGGTTGGAGAAATGAGGTGATAGGAACCCCACGAAGTTCAACAGAGGAAAATCCAAAGTCCTGCACCTGGGACAAAATAATCCCACGCCACAGCAGAGGCCAAGAGCCAGCTGCATAGGAAGTAGCTTTGAAGGAAAAAGGGGGTTCTGGTGGGTGAGCTGAACCAAAGCCAGCAGTGCACCCTTCCAGCCAAGAAGGCCAGGCGTATACCGGGCTGCATTTGTGAGAGTGCAGCCAGCAGGTCTGGGGTAAGTGATTCTGTTCAGTGCAGCTGCAAGTTAGGTACCTTAACGTAAGTGGTCTCAATTTCATCCACGAGGACTAGCTAAGTCGATTCTGATGCGAACATAGATCGGTGCAGTTCAAAATCACAAGTTGTTAAATATAAACAACTTTTTGGGGGTGTTTAGGGGGTTTTTAAGAGATTAATTTTAATTTCACAATGTCTGTCACATTTCAGAGAAACACCAGATTGTTAACTGCAGGGTCATTCTCCTCCTTTCCTTGCCAAAGTTGGATCTGTAGCCTGCAACATAAATTAGTTAACGTTGTAAGAGTATAAACAGAAATCTTCTCTCCTGGTGATCATGCAATAGTCATGATTGCTAAAGGATCGAAGAGAGACACCCTTGTAAGAACAAACTTTTTTTTCCAGCTATATCTACTAATCGAAGAAAATGTGCTTTCAGGTTCAGAAGATGATCTGGTCTGTTTACCTAGAAGCTATTCCTAATTGAGGTGCAAGTTATATTTACAGCTGGGTGGGCTGGAATTCACCGAGGACAAACAAAACAGCCAAGATTGTAATCATCACAGTAGCAAGGGGGGGCAACAGTCTAAAGTCAGAAGAAAACCTGAAGAAGCTTAAAAACTTGTTCAATTTATCCATCTCAGTCAGCTGGTCTGGTAAAATAGTTTACCTCTCTTTACAAACCTGGCTTCTTTGAATAATTACAGAGAAGACAGGTCACTTGTCAGCTGGCATTAAAAATGTTTTAGTTCCATTAACTTTGTGAGGTTAGGGCAGCTCATGGCAGCTGAAGATCTTTTTGACCACCACATATATTAAATGTGCCACTCATTGGGCTGTGTTTGCTCCTCCCATGCGGCAACTTCAGTTCAAGCAGAGAATGAGTGACAAAGCAAGGAGAGCGAGGACATCCGTCACATTTAGTGTTTGCTATTAGAAGTAAGAAAAACACAACCTGCCAGGGAGGTAGGAGGAGGGAATGGGTTCAACCCTGGCAGGAGTTGGTGGGCAGGTGATGGCATCTCTTTGCATTATGTGACTAATAGAGGTCATTGTTAATAGCTTGCAAATCGGCCCAGGGCAGTTTTCTCTGATACGCTACGACAATGTGCAAGATACTGATATGTGCTTTTCTCCCATTTGGAGGTGTTTAGAAAGCAAGTCGATAGCTTTTTTTCCCCCCCTTTCTTTTCCTCTGAAGAGATATGTGGGCTGTTACATTTAAACTTTTGTAAATATTTGAAATGTACTCAATAGTGCATTTTCAACTCCTGGACTAAACTGTGATTTGGAAGATGTAAGTTACAAGAGATCATACCATATTTTTTTCTAATAGCCTGTATTCTGTAACAATTTTACCTATGTTTTGAAAAAGTGTTCTGCAACAGATATTCTCTGATGGTTCAATGAGTCCATTCAGAAGTACTTTCCACTTTGCAAGGGTAATTATCTTTATTAGTTCTGTACCTTGATGATGTTTCAGCAGAGCATTTAGGAGTGTCAAATTCTATTAAGCATAAACTAGCTCACAGAGGAAATAATTTGGAACTGTGTGCAAGTGATGATACCTTAAGAGGTTCAAGTGAGTGTTCTGCTAGGTGGTTTTGCCACTTATTACCAAAAAAAAAAAAAAAGACAATATAATTTTTATTTATTTGGGGGGAGGGGGCCTTGTGTCTTTGGAATGACAGCCTTCCCCTCATAAATAAGTGTGGAAAATCTTAAAGCTTCTACATGCAAACAACTGATTGCTAAGATAGCAGGCTGCTACCAATTTTTAATCAGCACAGTTCAAAAGTGTCATTTTGTTGGTATACTGAAATTTGAGTAGTAAAGGAATGCTACATAAACCATGATGCTTTTCTGAAGTGCCTCTTCTTTCCAAGAACTGAACTGCAGAGATCAGGCAGGAAATAAGCACAGCCAGTACTTGCATGGCTTAGCAATCCAGTAAAAGATGCTTCTAACTCATCCTCTGTCATGTACAGTTTGTGAAAGCTGAAGCAGCTGTGGAGTTTCTGTAGAGCTACACCCACATGCACTGCGGAGATCTCTAGGATGAATGTCAAGATGATCTGTCTCACCTGAGCTGCAGGAGAAACTAYGTGAGAAAACCAAGTGAAAGTGCTGAGACCCAGGGAAAGGATTTTGTTCGTGGTAAACAGGAAAATTAAACTCTAGAGGAAGGCTGTGGTGGTGCGAAGTGTGTCCTGCTTGATTTCCCTAGACAGCTCAATTTCATTGCATGCCATTAGCACTTACGTTCGAGACCGTGCATGTATTAATCATGCTGGAACTGCTGTCCTCAGCTCTCAAGAAGTTTGGCTTTCCTCCCTCCACAGACTCTTTAGCATCTCCAACTTGCTCTTTCTCTCGTTTTGTCACTGGTTGATATTTGCCCTGTGGTTAAAGGGGACCAATATGGAAAAGACAAATTCTCTGTACTAACAGGAAGGACACACCAATTATTGTTAGCTAGAGAGTGTTTCCTTTTGCTTGAAGTACTGTCTTTCCCACTGCTCCTCTTCTTCTGGAGTTATTGTTCTGTTTTGGGGCATGCAGTAATAAGGAACACAGCAAGATTCTGTGACAAAGGCAAATGCAGAGTCCTGCAGTGGGGATGGAATAAGTCCCTGCAGCAGCCCAGGCTGGAGGCCTTTCAGCTGGCTGAAGAGCAGCTCTGTCGCAAATGACCTGGAGGTCCTGGTGGACCAGACGTAGAGCGTGAGCCAGCAGCGCGTGCTGGCAGTGAGGAAGACTAACTGCCTACCACACTGCCTCAGCACGGCTGTAGCCAGCAGGTTGAAGTGACTATTCACCTCTATTTGGTGCTTGTGAGACTGTATCTGGAGCACTGTGTCCAGTTTGGGGCTTCCCCAGTACTAAAAAAAGACACTGACAAACTGATTTCCTAGATACCTACATTTAGACAGCTGGACCCTGCCCAAAGACATGGTGTTGTTTCTCTGTGTGCTGAAAACTACTGCATTAATAACTGTTGAAAAAGCTTTTAAAGCTTGGTACTTGCTGTCATTCTACAGCCACCTTACCTTGCTGCAAATTAACTACTTCTGAGAAGAGAAAAGAGGTTGCAAAATGTAAAAGTACAGAGCATAGTTGAATATCATATCAGAGAGGAAGACCAGCAGCAAAGCCTCATAAGGAAGCATTTCTGGCTTTAGAGTGTTTGCCTAGTAGTAGTGCTATCTGCCTCGGAGTCAGGCCGATTGAAATGGTGTAGGGACAAAAAGGCAGATGGTTTTGGCCACCAGAGAAACAGTAGAGAGTCACAGCTGGCAGAAGCTCTTGCCCTCATTGTGGGAGAGGAAAAGACAGACGGAGAGAAGCAGTTGGAAGAAGGAGGACTGGCTAGGTTCACCGAGGCGTACATAGATCTGCAATGTGCCTTTGTAAATAGGTTTCTGTTGCACACTTCTGTCTGTTCATAATAAGGTAGTTTCTGGGGATGTTTCTTGGACAAACCAGAAACACTTGTGCAACTCTTTGTGTGATTTTATGTCTATTTCTAACTTTGCCTTGCTTGGCTAGGCTGTGTTCTGGTGTCCTGTTCTGGTGTCCTGTTCCAGCTGTCGCTGGCCACGTGAAGACATTATTCCCTCCAGCCACTGGTGATTAACCTCCAGTTACTGCTGCGTTGTTCTGGTGTAATTTGATTCAGTCGGGATGACCTGGACTGAAAAAGGCTATTACGCCATGGACTGGTAGGTCTGACAAAATTTTCACTTCTCTAACACAGGTCAGTGATAACTCAAGGTAGTCCAGTAGCAGAAGGGAGCTGTGCTTCCTTTATCTGAGCACAGCAAGGACAGCACATGGCAAAAATACATCAGCATCATTCTTATCTCGCCACTTTTTGCCCTTTATCATCCACTTCCTCAGAAGCCTCAACCTATTTTTCATTTCATRCATTTGTTTTGCACTGTCTGGCTGTGTGCTCTTCTGGGTCCCATGGGGCTGGTAGAAGGGTTTCTGCCCAAAGGTTCTTGTCTCTGTTTCCTTGCAGGAGGTTTGTGGAAATGTGCCCTAATCTGCTCTGGGCAAAATCACCTGCACTAACTAAACTGGGTCATTTAAATGTTTCAGGTAACCCACTTAAAGGCTGAATTTGCCTGAAGCAGGTTAAGCATCTTTAAAGCAGACACACACCAAGTTCTGTCAGATGTCAGGGACTCCCACGCTATCTGGGAGAAGGTAACCTCCAACTGGAGCAAGTACTACTATGACCAGCCAGCTTGGGTGTGAAAGGGGACATCTGCACATGAACTAATTGATGATGCAAACTGAAGCAACGTGGATCAATTTTAAAAGAGGAGAGTGCATACATTAAGTTTCACTGGTGCGACTGTTTCCATTTAAGCAGTGTAATGTTATGAAGACCTGTTCATGTGTTAATGGAACTGCTCCATCTCGCTCTAAAGGAACACTTGCTTTACAAAGCAATATTGATATTTCATTTGTCTGATGGCAATTCTATTTTATGCTCCTTTAGAGTACCCATTTTACAAATTCTTTTTTTTTTTTTTCCCCTCATGCTTTTGCTTTATGTAAGCACTTAAACTTGTGTCTAACTTAAGGTATGTGAGCAATATTAATGAATGTTAGTGAGATTACCATCATGGTCTATGTATTTAAAATCAACTACTTTTATTGTGCTAGTTACAATTGTTGGTTCAGTGAAATCTGATTTTTGAGCTTGTCTTCTCTGGGAAATTAATCCAGGCTAATTGATGTAAATCAGATTAATTAAACCAGATTCAAGCCATGCAAGGCCTTTCTCATTTTGAATAAAAGCTGCCTTAATTCAGTTTTGTTTGATTCACTTCCAAATCGAGAAACTATTCTGATCTAAAATCATTTTATATTCATGTGAGGAGCTGTTTTGCACCAGTAATTCAGTATGCTCCCTGTGTAGACAGTGGTCTTTATTCCACTTTGTGTATATGTGTGTGTGCATGTGCTACTGCTGAGGAACATCAACTTGTCTAGAACTGGATGGAGACCAGTCTATTGCATTTTTGCAGTTGAACTACTACATCATTTAACTACCATTTTATACCCTTATGGCTGAAGCTTTCTTGGTACCAGCTTTGGAGGTTGAAAGCAAGGAAGACTATAGTTCAGGAATTTAACCCTGGGTCAAAGCCAAAAAATTTGTATGTCTGGCAATTGCTGAGTTTGTTCCTTTAGTCTGGACCCACCAAACATGGTAGAGTCCTGATGTTCTTACAATGCTTTCCAGTGCATAATATCACGAAGAAAAACTCAGCCCTCCCAACTAGGGCTGAATGCAGAAGGTGGCAGCAGGTAATACAAGCAGGAATGAAATGGGTAGTTTGCTGGAAATCTAATTTGATGGGTAAATAGCCCTGAATGTCAAGAGCACTCTGTTTGTAAATATGTGCAGGATGGTGATTTGATGCTTAAGAGTTTGTGAAATCTTCATCACTGGAACTTTCTGAACATACTAAAAAATGTTTTTTGGGAATGGTGTAAGTATTGTTGACCCTACCTTGGTATAATCCCATTTTTTCTGTGATTCATCAGCATTATATTATTAGAATTAATTTCTTCAGATTCAGTAAGAAAGAATCTTTCACATCTTCCAAATGGCTCAATTTATTTGTCCACCTCTACATTTGCAATGGTGACAGGAGGAATTGGGTTAAGCAGAAATAGTGGTTCACTTATGATTTTTGTAACAAAATAAATGGTAAATATCCGAAGAAACTTTAGAAATTGTGAAAGCTTATCCTAAATTCTTGATCAGTTTTATGTGACAAGAAAGTTCAAAATAGTTTGAGTAAGAGCAAAATAAATATCCAGAAGTACAAAAATTCAGAGGTTAAGTACAAAATTTTCTTTGGTGTCACTTATCCTGATTCAGCCAGTGCATTAAAATGTGGGAAAGCTCTACTGCTATAAGTAAATAAATAGAATAGGATTTGATAATGCTCTTCATATCTCGGAGACTGGACTAATACATGATTTGTAGACAATTAAAAGGACCTCTTTCTGACTTAAGGTAGCATCAAAGTACACGTTTGAGTCTTCAGTAGTCAGAGGAATGAAATTTTATTAAGTGGAAAGGTCAGTATTTATTAGAATTTTTGTTCTGTGGGAAGGTTTGTCTTTTTAGATTTTGTTTACGTTATTAATAGTGTTTTTAAAAGCCAAAACAGTACTAAAATAAACGTTGCACAAAATGTTTAGGCATATTTCATTTAACATGTTAACATTTAACAATTAATTCAGTGTTGAACCTTGTGTGGTGAGTTACCATCCCGCCTCCTGGGAATGCCATTTCCCATCTCAGGGAAGAAGCTCCATTGCTAGACTACATCTCCCTTATCCGCGCTTGCGCTTAAAGACCTTTTGTGAAGCACGTCATTATCTTGGCTAGAGCAAAGTGGTCTAACCAGTGAGTCTGAACGGTAGATAAGGAAAGCGACTTGAGGCTCTGTGACAGCTCATGTCAGTCTGCTTTAATATTTGAATATTTTATTCTTAAAATATTTCAGCCAAAGAAAATATTTCCTGGAGAAAATGGGGAAAAAAAATTGCAGAAACTGTTTTTTTTATCATAGGAAATTGCTGGCTAGTTAAGCTTCTGCTTAAGTATCTGCTTGAACAGATACACCTTTCTGCATCAGGATGTCAACTGTGTGCAAAAAACTCATAGGATTCCCAAGAGTGACACCACAAACATGATAGATATCTTTAAATGTCTCTGCTGCATTAGAAGTTACACAAGTTTCTTGTCACCTGAGACAGGTAGAAACTTTAAGCTGTTGTACGTTTCCCCTTTTCAGTGCTGTTTCTTGCCCTATTGCAGTGCTCCCTCTTTTCCTTTGGCTGGTGCCTTGATGAGTCTTGCAAGCATCACATGGCCTGTTCTTGATCGGTGTTATAAAGTAGCCCTACTCAGCTCCTGATGTTACACTGGTGGGGTCCCATGACTGACAGGAGGCGGTAACACTGCCTAGAAGTAAATTCCTCTAGATTTTTTTTTAAACTGATTTTGAATACAGAGTTTGGTGAGGGGGTTGAGGGGTTGGTTTTGCTCTTTCTAATTTTGGCAGCTTTAAGAAAAAAAAAAAAATTAATGTTATCTCATCAAGAGCCTTGACAAATTCTCTAAAAAACAAAAAAGCACACAGCTTTGGGTGTCAGAGCTCTCTGTGAAATGAGAGACAGGAACCCACAGAATATTACTATCCCCATTTCACAGGTACAGAACCGGTCTATTATCAGCCATAACTGTACTAGACTGGGCATCACAAAACAGTGAAAAGCTGGAGTGGACTACTTAAAAAACTGTTAACAGAAGCTGCAAAGGATGGAACAATTCAGGAAAGGCTCCAATGAAATAAATGATTTGTCTCTTTTTTTTTTTTTTTAAAAATTTCCTGAGAAGTTGTTATTTATGTGCTTATTAATGCAAATTGTCAAAAATCGAATAGAAATGTGAGCTCTTGAGGCAGATATACTTACTCATGAAAGCTACCCGAGTCCCAAATAACAACAGTTATCCTGGTTTTCTGGAGCATATCCTCCCAGGCTGTACCTGCCTGTAGCCAGTGAGAAGATGCTTTTCCCCCACTCCCCTGCTGCAGTGAGGCATTCAGAACATCTCTCAGACTGCTTTTGTTTTACTTTCCTTTTATGGTACCATTCGATSTGCTTTCCCAGTAATATAATTAACTGTCTTTTAATATTAAAAATGCTGCAGTAGGGATAATTTATAAACTCTGAGAGGAAAAAAGATTGATCCTTTCACAGAATTTAGGAAATTATTGCTTTCAAAAGTGGATTATAAAACTTCTTTGATTGGGTGACAGTGGTGCATTGTATGGATGAATCTTTCTGAGCCTTGCAGTTGAAAAAGCTGTTCAGCAGTTAGAATAATCAGTCTCTATCAGAATTTTAAGCAGGTTTTTTTTTTCAGCTCAACATACAAACAATTTACTTTTTTAATTTTTAGTGTGTTGCAGTATGTAATGCTGTATATAATGTACAAGGAAGCAAGTGAAGGGGAAGTTCTCTCTCTGTACTCTCTTTGCCCTTTACCCAAAAGCAGCTGTCAGGCCATTTCTGTGCAAAATAGTTGCTGATTTTTATTTTTTTTCAACATGTTGCTTATATTAAGGGTCAAATTAACCTAGCTTATGAAAGCTGTGTAAGGTGCAATGAGTGAAGAACCTGTGTATTGCTATTTTATTCTTTTGAAATGCAGTTTTAGATTAATAAGATGATAACAAAGAACAGTGAATAATTAATTGATAGATCCTTCTTATGATGATACAAAGATCATACCTTTCAGAACAGGAAGCTTACAGCTAAATTCCACTCGCTCCTTTTTAACTTTTACCATCCAACTTAGGTGCCCAGTTTAGGAGGCTAAAATCCCTTGGCTCTCCTTAAAGAAAAAGGGAAGGGTCCCTTCAGACTAGGAGCCAAACTTGAAATAAATCACCCATAAAAAGAAAAGTGTCCTGCTGGTGCTTGTAGCTGTCCCTCTCAGCTGCGGTGTTACTGTATCTAGGTGCTGTTCTTGGAATTAATTTTAAAGTTAACAGCACGACTATGCCAAAGAGTCTGAAACACAGGCTTCAGCATCCCTGATACAGGTTAATTCTCTGATGATGCACCTTGCCCATCTTCTGTTGAAAGAAGTTGCTTTAGCTTAATAAATGAATGGTTGACTCAGAGTTGCTCATATTTCACAAAACAAATCATTTAGGGCCTGGTCTTCTGAGAATCCCATAAAATAATCAAGTACCTCCTAATGAATGTTATGTATGAACTGTCTTTAGGATTATCAAGTCCTGAAGTAATTATTTCCCCTAGAAGTGGCTCTGCTGGGCTGTTAGTGTTGCTCAACGTGGGATGGTCAGGGTCTCATGACAGTGTAAACTGTCTCTCTGTCACCCCTTTCAGAAATCTGCATTGCTATGAAATGGGGGGGGGGGGGGTGTGTGGGGGGGGGGGGGGGGGGGAGGAGGGGAAGGAGTTTGAGGGATTTAGGGAGACTGTACCACTTCATGGCTTCCACCTTAAAATTTCTTGCTTCTTTCTGTTTTACCACAAGAACAAAACACAGAGCTCTTAAAAATTGAATTGTCTGTACTACTGATCTCCTCTTTGGGCAGGTTTTCATCCACATAGCTACCCAAAGAAAACAGGTGCATGTACTTGCACTGTAAAGCCTAATAAAGAAATGTATATGCTTATCCAATGTTTCTTTCCAATGCCTCTTCTGGATTACTCTTGTATTCTACTGTGGCAAGCATAATGCAGATATAATAAAAAGCTTAACCCAAACAGAGAGAGAAATGAAAAATCAGGATTTCAGACGGTATCTGTCCCTTTCAAATACCATAATAATAAAAGCTCGTTCCCATAGAATAAATATATTTAACCTCCAAAGAGTTATCAGTGCATTACCTCCCTACTGCTTATGAGAAAGAGATTCAACTGGCTCATGAGTTATCTGTCTTTTATGCTCATGACAGAAAGATAATCATCCTCAGGGGTGATATATGCTAAATACTGCATAACTATGCCAAACTGGCAGCAGCTGCTCCATTCTTTATAGGACTGCCATTTGCTCCCACCCACACCGTTCAGTCTCTGGACAACTATTGCTTTTCCTTCTGAAACCTATTTCACTGTATTTAAAACTGTCGTTAAAAGTTCAGCTCCCTGAAGATTTCTGTAAACTGGGCCACTGTTTGTAAACATGGTGATTCAAAATTAGTTCCTTAATTTCCCTGTAGTCTGCTAGAATGTGGGCCGATTTTATTTTATTTTTCCCCCCAAATGCACTGAATGGCATTGCACTACAAAAGCAGCAGCAGCAAAGGATCAAGTGCGAGTGGCACCAAATGGGACCAAATATGCCGCAGTCCTGCTGATTGCTGCCACCAGCATTCCTGAAGGGCAGTTTTGGGTCTGTGGGAGTAGCCCCAAGGAGCCTTAGGGGTGTGCTAGGATGCTCCCTGAGAGTCTGTGTTTTCCTTTATTTGTGTTCTTAGGCTACAAGCACAGTTTCTGGAGATAAGTGTCTTTTTATTTCTGTTTCAGTGTCTATCTCCTGGTAATCTGGGTTGGTGAACGGCACTCTCAGTCATCTTCTTGATTGTCTAATTAGTAATTATAAGGTTTTGCAGTTGTGTGACATTCTAGTAGAGTCTAACCAGCAGTAATCCCACACAGAGCAGAGTATTTGCTTTTAGTTGCCTATTGTGAACAGGCATATGATTGTTTTGGTTTCTTTTTGATAGCTGTCATTTAAGGAAATGCAAGATTATAAATAGTAAAGCAAAGGTACAACATGAATGAGGTATAATGATAGGGCTGATTCCCCTCAGGCCATTCTTTGGGTTAACCTATCAATGTGCTGCCTGCTCACAATATATTGAGCATATTCACCTATTTCTGGACAAAATCCAACAAGCTTTATCAATGTAGGAAAACCCAGAAGTTTTTCATTTTACCTGTTTGTATTTAAATCTCTTTTAAGGATTCAAAAAATGTATTTCTGGTCTTGACACCTTCTTAAAAATCCTTACTGGATTTACAAGTACACAAAGGACAAGAAGGGAAACTGTGGGAGAGAGGGTAGATTTCTAAATGGAAACCTCGTCATGAAACTGCCGCTGAGGCAGTTTTGCACTTAGGTGGRCCCTAGTAGGAGAGTGGAAATTGTCTGTTGCTCCAATAGCATGATCTTCTTCCTCACTTTGAGAGAGGCTGCTCCTTCCTTACAAACCCTGGTAATCTGCGCTGGGAACACAAAGGTAATCAAATATACGACAGACCCTGTACTGTCTGATAAGAGAGTTTGTATTAATCATGCCAGCCTTGCGGGCTACCCGTCTGCACTTATGACAACTTTATGTAACTTGCATTCTTGTTCCCTTCCCCGTTTCCTGTACTTGCCCCACCACGGTGTAAGATATGTTACACTGAATGAGTCAAATTGTTTCACTTACTTTTCATAAGAGAAATTTTTCATTCTTATGATGACCTTCCTAGTCATCCTTCCTCACACACATTCCAGTTTGAACTGACTTCTTAAACATGCTTGGTCAGAGCTGTATCTCAGATGATGTTTCAGCAGAACAGTTATTATTTCCTTAACTCCCGAGGAAGTGCCTTGTGTCAGGCGTCTTAAGATTGCATTTCTCACAACAGCAGTACACTGGTGGCTTGTAGATCATCCTGAAATAAACTGCTACGTTTCTTTCTTTCTACTTCTTTTCGTCTTCATAGGATGGACTCCTAAGCCTTAGCTGAAATTATTTATATTAGTCCTTAAATCTGTGACTTAGCACTTGCAAGTATTCATTTTCAACTCATACTTACATCTATTTCTCAGTCATCCACCTCTTCCAAGACAATGCTAGAGTCCTTACCATTTTGAGATGCTTCTCAGCATTACATCATTACTGGATTTCATCAGTGTGCTCTTACTTATTATGGCTAAGTTGTTAATGAAAATGTGAAATAGGGTTGGCCAAAGACTCATCCTTCCTTACTAGTATTCTTGTCTTCTCTATAAACAATCCTTTATAGGCATTATAGTACTTTTACTACTACTGATCTTCTCTAGTTTAATGATTTCCCATGTGTCCCTGTGAGATGCTTTAATTAAGTTCAAATAAATGAGACCTGTAGCATTCCCTTTGTGTAGAAAATCAGGTTCATTAACAAAAAAATAATAGTTCGATGCAGTATACACCCATGTACTGTTACATTTCCTTTTTTATTTAGCACATCTTTTATTTGTTTTTACCTTCAGAATTTGTTTCAAAGTCTCTTCTATCTTTGCAGTCAGACTATAGGCCCCAAACAACTTTTCCCTCATTAACTAAAAAAGCCTAAATTTGCTTTCTCCATGCTTCCATCTACTATCACAAACTTAGAGAGGTATAAAATATTTGCTGCTGCATCTATAATTTAGGTTCTTAATTTCTAGGATGGCAATTATCTGGTGTTTCCAATTTTAACTGCATTTTCTAATACGTTGTTTGTCGCAATTTCCACTCCTATAGAGTTTTCATTTCCCTTAATATTCCTCTTCCTGCCTTCTGATAGTCTTGTATTGCTGTAGCCTTGTTTATCTCATTCCTTTTCCGTACACTTAAACTAGCCAAGAAGATTACAGGTCTCTTCTGTTCTTGTCACCTCTCCTCTAAGCCTAACGCTCATCTTATCAGTCATGCCAGGCTTGATTTGTAAAGGTCAGATACGCCATATACTCAGGGCATTATCCATCTGTCAAGAAGGGTCCTGTGCCTATGAATACTTTCTAGGGATTGGACATCCGAAATCTTTCTCCTAGTGCCAGTTCTTGAGCCCCCTGTTGATCTTCAGTGTATTGCCCTATTTCATCCTCCTTCTCTAGGTATAAGTTGTAACTGTTCTTGTTAGAAGCTGTTTGCCATGAGAGTGATGCTTGTAATACAAATGTGCCGCTGAGTGGAAGGGATTAGGGCTACCCGTTTTTTATCTTCTGTGAAATAAGTAGTCCAGGAGTACAGGAGTAGTTTCTCGAGGGATGGCTCTTCCACACTCAAAAAGAAGATTGCCACTGAATGGATTTCTTTCAGGTGCTTCTTGGAGTATGCCTGCATATGTGAAGTACCAGCAGCTATATTAGTCAAGAGATAGCATTTGTTTTGAGTCTGATAGACACATAGGAACATGAAAACTTTAATTTTTTTTATATAGTAATCAATAGATATAACCTTGCCTCAATGATGTAGAAGAACACACAATATTTTTGCAAGTTCTCCAAAAGTTATCGGCATTTACAATAAATGCATAATTTAGTAGAGAGTAGTTGAAAGCAGTGCTTTTCTTGGCTTCTAGCACTGTGTGGTTGGTGATGTATTAAAAAGCTGGAGGGCAGCTTGCATTGCAACAGCAGGATCTTACGGCAGCTAGATAAATCAGAACAACTTATCCTACAAAGTGAGGAGAACCTTGAAATTAGTCCTCTTGCATACTAAAGACTCAGCTGTACTTGCTTTGGACAGAAAAATACGGATAGGAAAGGTGTCTTCAGCCCAGTTATGTTTTATGTTACTTTAAGGAAGAAGGAATGGTCTTTAAGTGTACCTGCTTCCTCCTTAGACAGTAGGAGGAACCCTGTCTGACTAACTTTAAGTAGGTCCCTAACTTTGAGATGGTTGTGGGAGATGAATTGTAGCCTGTGAATATCAGTGGAACATGCCTTTTTTTTCTTTTTTTTCTGATAGTACAGAAAGAGGGGTGCAGTAAAGTAAATTAAAGGATATTTCAGCATAAAAGTGCTAAAAAGAGATGCGGCATCTCTTGAGCCTGCAGAACTCAGTTATCTGGTCATGAGCTGAAAGCCTACCTACTGCAAGAGACAGTTAGAAACTTACATGAAACAAAAGCACGAACATCACCTGCAGCTACAAATGGTCACTTTGAAAATGTCTACGAAAGACTAGCTGTTCTGGCTTAGCATATGATCTCCCAAAGCTAGGGTTTCATTTAGGAAGAAACTTCCTTAAAATTTGCCAGGAAAACTGTTCTAGATTTACTGACTGACTGAACATGTATAATTGAGCTAGGCATCCTAGCAGATACAGCCAGACCCCAGATATCTTGGCATTTACTGATCCTAAGTCATGCCACTGAATTCCTAAATGTGATGTCTCTCAAAACAACTACATATTTCCCTGTTTTTACTGGAGTTTAATGTAGGTCAGCCTGTTCCACCCCGTAGAAAAATTCACCCTGGAACTATTGCTATTCTAAAAAGCCCTGCTTCAGTGGCATTTAGAAAATAAAAGATGCTTTAAATAATAGCTACTTGAGATTCATTCTCATGTGATATCACTGAAGCCTCCTAAGTGCAATTACAGAGTTAGAATTCACAATTGCCTGTCACGTATTGTTTCTTTTGCTGTATAAGTTGTCAGCAAAGTTTTCCAGCTTCCAGTTCTTGAAGATACTAGATTATAACTTTAAAACTGGTTCCAGGGGGACACAAGGTGGTGTTGCTGTTGATGCTTAATCCTTTCAGGTAATAGTCCATTAAATGCTTCATTTACAAAAGAAGCTTTCTTTGGCTGGTGGAGCCAAGGCACTCTCAGCCCAGGGACCTTGAACTGAATACTTTTCTTTTCCTGGGTGTTGCTTACACTACAGTTACCAACCCAGGGAAGTAAAATGACATTTAAAGTGCATGAAATAATGAATATAAAAAAAAAAAAAAAAAATTCCTCTGAACAGAAAATCCCCCCAAAACAGGATAACGGAGTTTGGAAAGAGTAAATGCTAAAACTGAGTATTTATATATGAAAAGACAGTAAGATGGAGAGCTTGAGATTAGTTTTAAGGTGGAGAGTCTATGTATACTTCAGATGAAGATGGGACTGCAATTCATGGTGCAAGTAGCTTTAAATGTGCTACCAAAAGTATTGATGGCAGTGTAGCTGCAGCAGTGCAGAGCAAGACATAGACATAACCGTTTATGTATTTGCCCAGCTTTTGCTGGGTTTCTGTAGCCCATGGTGGGCTCAGTGATGTTGCAGCATGGGCAAAGCTAACTTTGTTGTGTCAACTTGAGGAAAAGCAGCATCTTAACCATAATACAATTTCTCTGAGAAATGTGGCCAGGGTTTCTTAGTTCTCATTATTTAATGGCAGTTTAACATCTGTTACTGTTCATTGGGAAGATGGAGTGGTAACTGGGAAGGGGTTCTTGAGTATTTGGGGTTTGGTTCCTCCCTCTCCCCAAGACATAATGACAGAGATGCTCAGCTGGAGAGCCTTCATAAGTCTATCAATTTATATTTTACATTTGAGTGGAATTTGTGCTACCAGGGTCGAACAGGTGCCACCAAATGTGGATGTCCATCACCTCAGCACTCCTCATGTCTTTCAAATGGCAAAAATTCTTGAATGCTCTGTGTACCCCTCTGCAATATTGTTGTTCTTGGTTTTTTTAAAAAACTTTCGAAAATGCTAATAATGTGGTTAATATGTCAGGCCTTTTCATTAGTGAGGCCTACAAATGATCCCTTCTGTTTTGGATCTTGTTTGGTTTTCGATTTCCTTTTGCTAGATGGACAGAGAGACTAATGGGAAGGAATATATCACAGTTAAAAAAAAAAAAGAAAAGGACAAGTGTGCATGAGTCATAGTGAACCTCCCAGACTTGCACCAAAAATGCTTTAGTACCTTGCTATTATAGAGAACACATTTTGTTTCCCTAAAACAGTAGTGCAGATACTTCCACACTTTTTTTATCACAAATGTCACCATTTTTTAATTTCTTTATCAACAAAGATAAGTTGATACCCATATAGATTTTGGTAAGGAAGAGAAAAACATACAGTTACGGGTTTTCTGAACCACGAGTTATTCTTGCATCTGCATAACAATTGTAATCTGCTGTCTTGGAAAACTTCAGGGATCCCCACCCTCTCTGGACACTGAACAGGATGGTTTTATTAGCTACAGCCCTGGCAGAAAGTGTCGAGAGGACAGCAACCCAGTATTTTCCAACATGTTAGAAGAGTTGCTGCTTCTTCAATAGAATCCAGCAGCAATTGTCAGGAAGGGACTGAAGGAAATACCTCTTCAGACCCGAGATCTTCATCCTTTGCCATGTAGTTTAACTCCTGGAAAATTGTAGGTTTGGAGATTTTAAAAAAACAACATGCAAGGTATACTACTTATTATCTTTCATTCAGAGCAGTGTACATTTTTTGTACAAAGAAAAGCCTATGCTATGGGGAAACTGGAATGTTCTTTGGGTTGTTTGTTTTGGTTTTTATCTTACACAGAGAGGCATTGGATGGGAAGGGGGTAGAAAGCAGTGGAACTCTGTATTTTATTACATTCAGTTCATCCCCATATGTATGATGGCACATTAGTTATCAAAGCAGTATTTTACCATGTATTTTCTTTGTGCAGGATGAATGTAAGCAAGTAGACAATACACCTCACTGACTGGGCTTGCGTAGCAAAAAACCTCTCAAAGCTGGTGTTACCATTAGCATTTGGGTGGTGGGAGGATTAGCAGAGATGGGGCAGCTCAGCAGCAGCCGAGAGGGTGGTGGGCTGTGATGTCCTCCACCAGCTTCTCACTCCTTTGCATGCCAAGCAAGATGCCAAGGCAAGCAGGGTGGCATCTTCCCATCATGGAGAAGGTCAAAGCAAGCGAGGAAGCGCTGTGTCATACAGGAGCCTGGCACTGACCGTTGTATCTCCATCGGTCACATAAAAAATTTCTGCCCAAGAGGGGTCCTGGCTCCTGCGGTGTGTTAGCTGTGGGGAAATTACCACAGGGCAAATGCCTTTCTTCATTGCCCTGGTGGGACTTCAGCCAGTGTTGAGAGCAGCTGTCTCGTACGAGGTACTACCCTGCTTGTCAGTGCACCAACCTGCTAAGAGGAATGGGTCACTCTTAACAGACTAAGGCAGCAAAAGGCTTTGTGTTGGCTCCTGCTATGCCTCTCCATACAACTGGAACCACTTCATCCATTACTGAAACATCGCTCTAGACTCATTTATTTTAATCCAGTGATGTATATGATAAAAGCACAATTTTCCTAACAAAAACAATGTTAGCTCTAACATGCTGTATTATTAAATGATTATTTTTCCCCTCCCAGTTCCTATCAAATACATCAAACAAACTGTTAAGAACAGTTTGTTGGAGCCAAATGATTCCTAAGTGGTCGGCATCAATCATGAGCAGATCGTTCTGTCAGACGCTTGGTGGGATGTGTGCCGACGTCCATCAGAGATGATTGAAGTCCTCCATGACACATTGCAGAGATGGCGG
The DNA here is from genome assembly GCA_035582835.1 of Phoebastria nigripes. Lineage (NCBI taxonomy): Eukaryota > Metazoa > Chordata > Aves > Procellariiformes > Diomedeidae > Phoebastria > Phoebastria nigripes. The sequence goes on from JAYKAV010000278.1 coordinate 1,755,946, forward strand.
AGTGGCAGTGTGTAGCGCACACAGGTACCACTGTTAGGATTCAGGGATGCAGAAAGACAAATAAACTTTCTTTTTTTTCTTTCTTTTTTTCTTTCTTTTTTTTCTTTCTTTTTTTTCTTTCTTTTTTTTTCTTTCTTTTTTTTCTTTCTTTTTTTTCTTTCTTTTTTTTCCTTTCTTTTTTTTCTTTCTTTTTTTTTTCTTTCTTTTTTTGAGGGAACATGTGCCTGTCAGTTGTTTGTCTCTGCTTACTATGCATCACTTGTGAAGACCCAGATTCCACATTTCTCAGAAGTCAGGGCTGGACAGAGCTGAGATTTTGCGCATACTGATGATTCTTTCCCTGGAGGATTGTAACCAGGTGTCAGGGGACCATTTTTACAGATGGTAAAGATTTTTCTGACAACGTGGGCTTCCAGTGGAAAACCAGATCATTAAATCGATTTTTTTTTTTCGTATAGGAATGTCCTTACAGTTGCTTGTAAGGAGTTTCTTTCAGATCAAAGTAAGGAGATGGGAAAGTTGTGACTGAAGGGGGTAGATGGGAAAGAAAGGAGAGGTCATAGGCATATACAGAATAGGCTGCATGCTTTTCTACTTCGTGTAAGGAGCTACGCTATCATTGGGACAGGAGATTAGAAACACTTTCCTACGTTCCGGGCCAGAGCCCCAGCACTGGTCTGTAGAATAATCTGTTCCACTGGGTATAAATATTCCATGTTTTCTACAGGTCAAAGGAGCTCCATCAAGAGAGACTAACAGAGGTCAATCACAGAATTGTCAACAGTCTGGTGTTTGGTTTTGATGATGGATTCTGAAGTTCAGACTTCCAGTTGGATATTGGAAAAGCAGAGCTCAGGCATATGCCTACAGTTGCCTCTGGTTTTCATGACAAACCTCAAAAGTTTTTTAGGATTTTTCTGAGGTACTGTGAGAACTTTTTTTTAATTTTTAAAATTTCAGGGTTTCATGAATGATGTTTTCCTTTTATTTTAATCAAGGTCATGGCCACTTTGTCTTAAAAGAGTTAGAGTTGGTCCTGATACAAGAAAGGTCACAGCATAGGAAAAGTGGCAATGTGTTGATCTGTCTCTAGAGAACACTTTTCTTACATTCCAGTGCTTCTGAAATGAAAATACACGTGGAAACATTATGTTCATTTTCTGCTTGCTTTTATGAGATTAAGAGAGCGTACAGTTGGGTTCAATTACAACAGTCCACAGTGACATCAGGATCTTAGTTTTCTGATCAGATTCCACATGATACTGTTCCTGTAGAAGAAATGTTTCACAGAGGTTCACCCTGTTTTCTTGGCCCATCTTACTAGTTTTTTTTCACATGACTGGGAAATGAAAGTGCCTTTTCTCTGAAAGAGCTTTATTTAAAAATAATGACCAAATAATTTGAATTTAGAGCAAACTGGATGAAGAGCTTATCAAAAAGGGGTCAGTGCAGAACTTGTAAGGCTAATACTGAACTTTTCTTCTGAAGCCTATTTCTCACTCTTCTACACTATCATCTCTAGTTCCCTACAGCCCCCAAATAATATTTTTACTTTCTGTACTCATTTCGAATTATTAGTGTCTTTTAGATAGATGCTACTGGATTATAGACAGCTAACTGGGAGTTTTCTCAGACTGCTCTTAATATAGCCAATGTGTTTTACAGATTGTTAGAACTAATCGTCTATTATGGAGCGAGTCTTCACTTCCAAAAGACTTAATTAATACTATGAACCAAATTCTGCCTCCAGATATGTCCCTGAGTTTGCATCCTTGAGGATGCGTTCTGCCTAGGCTTTCATTTTTCAGGATCATTCCCAATCTTCCTTCCAATGGCTTGCTTGCACCAGTGAGTCAGCAAGATTCGCTTACCTCTCCCAGGAAGATCAGCACGTGCTTAACATAATGAGTTCACAGGCTAAAACAGCCATTTGTGCCATTACGGATTAACCTCAGAAATAGAATCAATTGCATTGTGCCATAAGTAATTCTTTTCCAAGGACAGCCTTTCTGTGTGAGCAGGGGACTATCTTCAGCTCCTGGTCAGACGTGGGCTGCGGACAGGTTGCTGGGAACTAGTGGTGACAGTGCTGGCTGTGGGATACTGGACAACCATGTCTTCCACGGAGAGATTTAAAGTCCAACTTACGTTCTTTAATACGTAGGAAAATTGGGAGTAGGTCAGGACTGAGCAATGAACTGACGGTTTTCTCATATGTCCTGGGAAATGCTTGGAGTAAAGCCTAGGTTTTCTGATACTTGCATGACTATAATTATTGATCCTGCAGCGTTTTGTATTCAAGAATCACTACAGTTTGATTTAGCTTGAGCAAAGTATACAAGAGATCTCTTCAGAGTGGAACTGTTACTACTTTGATGATTAAATAACCTTTATTTTTTTTGGCATTTCAGTCCAGCTAGTTAAGTCTTATGATCTAATTAGCATTTGGTATTTGATAACTTCAGAGACTATCAAGAACCTCTAAATTAAATATTTCAGAAACAAAATGTCCAGTCTGAGAATTAAATAAAATTTGCTAAAACAGAACAAAACAATTTTTCTTCTATTCATCACTGTTTACATTCTAGTTTATTTGTTAATGTTTAATGCACAGAATGAAAACTTAATGACCCCAGCATGTAGTGTTTCACTTCATCCAGAACTGCTCTTTGTCTTTTTTTTCTCTTTCATTTCTTGGGCAAAAGTTGACAGAAAATGTCCCCCATTTGCCATTGTCTAAAAACCTGGGGAATGACTAAGCAATAATCCCTGGCAACAAATCATGTTCTGTCTGTCTTAATGAATGTCACCGTAGAGATAATGACCATTGCTCATATATCAGTGGATTGTGTGCCTGAATACTCTGCTGTCTCATGCAATTATTCTATATTAGTGTACATAAGTGCRGGGTAATCAATAGGATTCATGTTTTATGAGAAAAACTGTTCACCTCCTTATAGTGTCATTTAATAATTTTGCCTGCATCTGATTAGTATGCCAAAGTGGGTGGCTACTTGCATACGTTATACCTGTCATTTCATAATAATTGTACATTTTTTAACAATTTAACACTGGTCCTCAGTTAGCAAATGAAAAACTACAGAGCGCTCAGGCTATTCGAGTCTGAAATTTTAGTTTAGGACAGTTCTTTGTTTTACTTCTCACATATAGTGAGAAAAAATAGATAATAYTCCAGGTAACAGGAAGCACCTTTTGCATCAGCTTAACAAAAACAGAGGTGAACCAAAAAGTAGTTATTCATRTATCTCTACTTTTTATCCCTGTTCCTTTTTGGTGATAGGGCTTAATTCTCTGTATTCCAGTTGAGGGACTTTGGCCCTGTGGCTTGCTGCTTGAGGAAAAGTGGTAAAAACAGTTTGTTTATGTTCATGACAAAGGGAATATACTCTGTGCAGTAGAGCAGCAGAATCTGAATGATATAAAAGAAAGGGAAGGATGACTGGTGTTTGTACCTCTTCATACAGAAGAACAAATTAGCCCTATGAGACTGGGAACACTTCCTAAAAACCCAAACATATTGGTTAATATTTATATCAATGGTATGTGGAGGTCCCACGTGTGCCTAGGATTTTATTATGCCGTGCAAAATAGAAACACAGGTACCCAGAAAAGCTCGTAGCCCAGGCAGGAGAGGACACAGCAACACAGATGGGTGAAGCCCTCCAAATGACAAAGGAAGTCTGAGGTAGAGCTGAGAACTGAACATCGTTGTTCAATCCAAATCCATTGCTATAAACTGAAGATGCTTCAGCTTTTCTAAACACTGATTAAAAAGAATAGGAAGGTAGTAACACTGAAATAATAACAGCCTGATCCAAGAAATACTGATACCAAAGTGTTTGTTGTGCAGTTTGGGCACCCCTGGTAGCCCATATTCCAAAAGATTTATTTCATAGCAAGCCTTTCCAGCCTTTGGATCTATTCATTGAAGAAACTGAAAACAAAACCACCTCGCTGTGTGATACAGCTCAGGGAAAGAAGTGTGGAACAGGTATAGTGAAAGACAGACTTTTTGCATTGCTTTCCTGACTGCCTGTCTGAAAGGGCTCCTTCCCCACACTCCAGGTGCTTCAGTGGTGACTGTGGAGATGGGGGAAGGAGTATGTTGTATGAAGAAGGGAGTATGAAAAAATTGTGTTCAGGTGTGACTATTGCTGAGAGGTCACATTGGTAACAGGCTTTTACTTTCAGGCTCTCAACACCCGTAGATAAAATGTCTCGTTTATCTGGATTGAATCCATCCTTTTAACTGGATTGAATCCATCAGTTCTCTTTGATACAGTGGATCATTCAGTATTCCACTGGGGAACATCTGGTAGTGCCTTTTTCCCTGTTCTTCTAATAGGCTAGTCATTCTTCTTTGCCCAGCAAAGTCTTCCTCTTCGGACTTCCATTGGACTGTGTTTTCGTCCTTGCTTTGCATAGGATGCCTTTTGAAGAAATTGTTGTACACCTTGTTTAGTGTCTTCAGTTTGCAAATAGCATGTTGATTTATGTCTACTTTTCTGTAAAAACTAAGGACATAATTTTCCTGTTGAGACAGTATGTGAATGATAAGCTTTTGATAAGGCAGAAATGATAATGAGTGCTGGAGGAACAGAACCTAATCTCATCTGTGTTCAAACTCAGCATCCATCATTGTTGTGTCTGACTGCCCCTCAAAATTGTAAATGCAGCATCCTCTCTTCCTTCGGGAGGGAATGGAAGTTGTTTGTTGCCTTTTACTTTTCAGTGAGGGTATAATGAAAAGGTTGGGTGGGGAAATGGACTTACATGTTTCTGGGGTTTTCTACATGATCTTCTCTAGTGGTAAATTCCATTTTTACCATGTAACTTCTGTTTTCTGCTCACCCACGTTTCCTTCTTGAGCTTGACATTCACTTCTGTCACTTAAGTCAGTGTATCTGACTCCAAATGCAACTCAGCAACACATTTGCAAGTAAAAAGGAGCCATTTTTACCTCCTCTTACTTTGGATACTATTAAAAATAATTCCTCATTCCCTTGTGTCTTTCCAGCATCGGCTTTCAAGAGAATATAGGATAAAGAAATGATGCCATGTTCTTTGATGCGTCCTTGGCTTGAGTGGAAAGGGGAAGCTTGAGAGAGGCTTTTCATTTGATTTTTTTTTTTTTTTTTTTTTTTTAAAGATAGGTACGTGGCCACACAGAATTGTTCATTCCTGGCTATTGCTGATACTGGTCACAGCCTCCTACTGCCTTCTTTGAAACAGTAAGGTAATTTTTATCGTTGTGCCATTTATCTACTCATTTTGCTAGGATGCCATGAAAATTAAGCAGTGTGCTTTTCTACTTTCCCTGCAGATACATGCACACACTCCCCCCACCAGCAGTTTTTTTCAGCTTGATGAATAAAGATTATTTGAACCTAATTCCAAGAAAATATTTGGGAAGAGTACTATTAACAATACTACCTGCAACTGTGGCTGAAACAATGCCTGAACTTTTCTAGGTCACAGTTTTTGCTTTTGGCTTCCACGCTAATGTTTGAAAAGCAAAAACATAAACCACAGAAAGAAAGGCTGGTACACAGGTGCAATAGTTGCTATTGAACTGAAAACATGGTGCGGTTTTTGTGGTAGTTGCCATAGCAACAAGATCATAATCCCATTAGGAGAAAACATTTTTAAACTGAGCTAATTGTACATGAGTTTATATTGCTTCACAACCTGTTTTTGGAAGATTTCATTTTTAGGATACTTATAAAAGACTGATTAAAAGCATTACACATTGTCCTAAATTGCCTACAGAAAGAGAGGAGATAGGAATTATGTAAATTATTGCAGGTATCCTTAGATTGAACCAGTATGATCAAGTAAATTAATTCATGTGCTCATTTCTATATTAAAAGTCACGAGATAGCAGCTGTACCTATATTATAGTATCAGCTTGGTCAAATTCTGGTCTTTACAAAAGTATTCCTCAAATGGTCCTTTGCCTTAGAGACCATGTTCATTCCTTTAGACTTACATATGTGTCCGTTTTTTAGAAATTTTGGTAAAATTTCCTCTGCACTGACTTGTAGACTAAGAGGTGTAGAAAGTCAGTTGATAATTGACTGAAAGCAAGGTAATGGATTGTAAAAAAGCAGAATGAATTAAACTAGGATGAAATGTATCACCTGTGGGAAGGCAAAGTCAGATTTAGGAAAAAAAAGGAGAGTAAAAAGGAGTGCTGAGATCTGCAGGCGCTATAAGGAACCAGGGTTTTCCAGCTAAATATTCTAAGAAGTCATGTTCAAAAGTCTGTCCTTTGTATTTTAGCCTTGCTTCAGAGAAATGTTGCTGCCACATACCTGTATAATAGAAATAGAGATGTTGTTAATGGTTAACCAGCAGGATTGTACCTATTGAATTATAGCTGATGGGAGTATTCTGCTTAGTAACGCTTCTGGCTATCGGTCACATTTTCATTCAAGAAGCGGTCTGTGGAATTGATTGGCACTGCGAGTCAGGGAGGTCAGGAACTCGGAAAGTTTCAAAAGGGATTTGGATATCTGTATAGCGGCTAAAAATACCTGCAGTTACACAATATTGGTGATTTTGCTTCTTCGTCTCCTTTCCCTTTCCATGTCCCTCTGCTCCACATGCAGCTATCTTCAATTTAGGTCCTATTTACACCTGAACCAAATGGGATCGATGCTGTGGGAGGCACAGTGTGATCTACATGGACACAAACTCTCATGCAGTACGGCAATCCTATATATCTTGTGAGCAGCAAAACCCACAATTCTGGAGGCCAAACTGGGTCTTGGTGTGTAGGTATACAGCTTTATATAAGGATTCACTGATTTCAGTGGGAGCTTCTCCAGTTTACATAGATCCCTAGGAAACTATCATTTAAAGGCATAAGGAAGCTGCAAAATGCATTCCCCTTCAGCGTGCAAGGGGGCAGAGAGCTCAGAGACGAACCCATCTTGGTCAGGGATGCATCAGGGGCTGTTTCTGGAATTGAAGTGTCTATAAGAAGAGGTTGTGGAACAAATTGTCAAAGTGAGCAGTGACAAGGAGCCAGGACCAGGCAGTGACCTAAAGTGCTGATGGAAGTCAGGGATAAAATAGCAGAATTGTGAGCTTGCAGTATGTAGGCTCTTGTCTAAAACTACTGGGGGCCTAGAAGGTGGCAAATGTGATGCCAGTTTTTAAGAGTTTTTAAGGGCTTTTAATGAGTTCCAGAAGACATCATGGGAACTACAGGATGATAAACGTGATGCCTATACCAGGCAAAACAAAAGGAAATGTCATAATGAATACAACTAGGAGATCCGTGGTTCACCTGGGAGCTGTGAACTTGGCTTTTCCTTAAAATACAAATAATTAAAAAACAGATCTGCCTTACAAACTTCCACATCAACAGCTATGTGGACAGGGAGCTCCAGTTGAAGCACTTCACTTGGAACATGACTTGGATTTCCAAAAGGCAGTTAACAACATCCATCACCAAAAAAAAAAGGGGGGGGGGGGGGAATTAAGAATCTGTGAAATAACAGGGAATGTTTTTCCCTTTATATAAATTGCAAAAGATAGGAGACATATTAGGTGCAAATCACTGCTGCTGTGGTAGAGAAGTTACCAGTGAGGTTCTGCAGGGAACTGTGCTATTAAGCGTATATCTAAATGACCCAGAAAAGGTACTGAACAATGTTACGATTAATTTTGCTAATTATACTAAAGCATACAAGGCAGCAAAAAAGAAAGCTTACTGGGAAGAATTGCAGGAGGGCCTTATGAGACTGTGACTAGGTTAAAATGGTTGATGAAATTCAATATAAGTGTAAAGCGATGTATAGAGAAAACACAACCCTAGCCTTACATATGAAATGACTTGCTCTGAGATGATCTTTAGAAATCAGAGCGAGATCTTGGGGTTATGTCTGTAGAGGTTAAAAAGCTAAACAGAAGAAAATAGAAATTATGATCTTTAAATGACTCAAAGCTGGGAGAGTATTCAGGGACTGTTGCATCTACATGTGCCCTGTGCTTTATAGTCTTTCTTGGGCATCTGCTTTTTGTTGGAGACAGAACATGGATCAAGATGCATCCTTGACCTGTTTCCTACAGCCATTGTTAGTCTAAATTCTGAATGTCCTTTTTTCATTATTTGAAAGTGTATACATAGATTATATTTACAACGTTCTCTTTAGTCTTAAGTTCCTCTTCAGAATGAATGAATCCTCTTATGAATGGTTTTCAACTTAGTGAAGTAACTTTATGAAGTTTATTGTTCTTTTCTTTCTCCCTCTCACAAAACACCCGGTATACTAGTAGGTGGCAGTATATCCACAAATAGCAAAGAGAATGTTTGCTGTACTGACAGGATTCAAATATTTGTCCTCTCTAAGTGGAAAGCATGGAAAATATTTAAAGTCAGAAGAGTTTTCTTTCTCCTCTTCACACGAATGTTACGGGGGAGCAGGTAAAAATTAGTGTAATACAGCTGAATTTGCAAAAGACTTCAACAGATCCAAACAATAGGTGGTAATATTTTTTTAAGCATGCATTAAACGATATAGCGTAATAGACTCTCAATGTCCTATTTTGAAGGGTTTTATGTAGTCAATGTGATATAAACTATTGCAGTGGCACATGTCTTATTTTTGTCATAATCTACTACAGATTTCCTTAAAAATTCTTCAGTTATAGGTTTTGTGTTTTAAAAAAAACTTTTTTTTTTGCAGCTGCAACTCTACAAAAGAGAACTCAGTTCTAACAAAATTTCCTTCTTACTTTAAACATAAAAAAAGTTGTTTCTAGGTTGCTGAAGTGTCCCACTTGATATTTTAAAAATTAAAAAGGAGGTGACAGGTCTATGGAAAGGAAGAAGTAGGAGTCTGTAAAACCTTTTATGTTTAAAATTGTGTTACAATAAAAACCAACAGGTCCAAATGAAAACATGTGAAAGTAGCAAAATGAAATGGTTTAATTGATCCAAAACAAAGGAAAAACACCATTAAAAATGTTGGATATTTTCAGTCTCTGTCCTCTTTGAAATCTTGAAAATTATCACACTTTTGCCTAACTCTGCTAGCTAATAAGTAGCATTTTTGACCAAACTGAATGTTTTCATTTCATTGTTCACTGCACATCATTAATCTGGTTCTTTAAGGCAAAAGCATAAATGATGCACTCTCTCCCTTTATTCTTTTTACTTTTCTTTTTCTAAATCAACTAAAATCTCTAAACCCTAAGGGTAGCTGTTATGCCTGCAGTAAGAAAAATGCATTGCTTGCAAAACAACTTTGATTCTTGTTTCCATGGGATTTTTTTACTCAGGTTTAACATTTCTGCCAAATCATGTAATGCTGACCTGTATGGTACTCAATTGATTTTACTAGGTCATTAAAAAAAATCTTTAGACAAAATCATTTAAGTTTACAGCCTTTCTAGATCATGATGCTCAGTCTGATTGTTGATAACAATAACATTTTACACAGAAATTAATCAAGAATTAGGATGGCAGAGTGGTATTAACCCCTGCACTGCATGTTGTTCAACTCTTAAGAGTTCACATCAGTGTCAGGGCAATCTTTAAAGTCAGGCTGGGTCTTCTATGTCACTATTTAAATCTGACACACAGTAAAATACATATGAGACTGCTGCCCACCTTCCTCAGAAAGTTATGAATTGGCTGTGGGAGAGCCTGGATTTTGCACCCCCGAGTCATCTCAAACACCTGGATCGCTTTAGCTTGCCTAGGGCATTAAGCTGCCCAGGCACCGAAGTATCCCTCAAGAGGCAGCATGGCCTTGTGTGAATTTATTAAAACACTTCAATTTTTACCTTTAGAGCTGTTTCAGGATGCCATTTTGTTTCCTGCCATGCTTAAGTGATTGTTGTAAAAGTTTACCACTTCAAAGCATTGATGCTGTGAACATTAAAGTCGATGAATTCATCATGTAAATTGTTATTAAGCATGAGGGATCTTCATCTGTACATTAAGGACTGGCCTATATTCCTAAATGCTGAACCAAAGATAAGCTCTTTCTTCAAGGTTATGGTAATTTGTGCCGTTCACTCAGCACCTGCTCTAATGGGGTCTTATTCAAATGCTAAAATAGAAAAAAAGGATATTTCATTCATCTTAGCTTTTAGTAATCCATGCCCTTCAGTTGAAGGATTTTGCAGGCGGAGAATTAGTGCTGAGGTTCTCTCTCTCGCTTGCTTTTCGTTTTTTCCTGCATCAACCACAACTGAGCAAAACCCACCAACTCCTTTGGACACAGGCCTCCCATCGCTTTGAGACAGGGTGTCTGTGAAGGTGGAGGCAGGGTACCAGTCCTTTTCAGTAACTTTGGGGATCGTATTCTAGACTTCTGGTGTTGCTTTTCTCACTGCCAGGAGCCTGCTTCAACTTTGGCGTTGATTCAGGGACCAGAGTCACCTGAGCAGCCCCACGTTATTTCAGATGAATCTGGTAACACAAGGTCCAGGAGGCAAAGTCACCCACTGATAAGAAACAAACTGGGCTGAACAGCTGTGTATATTTATTGGGCAATATTTAGTAGACACGGTTTTGATAGGTTAAGGAGGCTGGTGATATTTTCTCTTTATAGCCTTGCAGCCCAGCTGCAGTGCCCATCCCTCATTCAAGCAGATTCTAGTATTTCTTCGATAATTTCCATATCATAGCTGTGGTATTTTCTGTGTTAAGGAACTATGTATTGATCCTTCTAATGCCTGATGCTGACTTATCAGAACTTAATTTGTTTTGTTATTCGTGGATAGTTCATGAATTTACAAAGGATCTGAGTTTTCCCATCAGAATTTTATATGGTTCGATAGTATCCTTTTGAAGGAATGTGTTGTCTTTTTAAATTGTATTATACAATAGTCATCGTAGTTGTTTGGGTTTTTTAAGTAAAATACAATCTGTTTTTAAATTGGCTCTGTAGTACTAGAGCTGGGAAGATAAAGTTTACCTGTATGATCACTGAATTTTGGTTTTAGAAAAAAGCTGGAAACATTTACTTTTCAGATTGTGAAATGTTCTTTTTACATGTTTTCCTCATGCATTTTTCCCTCAGCTTTCTTTTCCTTGTTTCAGYTGAGATTGGCAGTAGAAGCCTCATAAACTGGGAAGCTTCCCTCATAAGATTTCCAGTCTAGAAGCAAAAAGAGTAAACCTTAAAATTGAATKATTTGAAATTGTCCAAACCAAATCCAAACCCCATGTCTTATAAGGTTTCTGCATCAGTCTGTTCTAATATTTTGGTTTCTACATTTAGTCAGGCAATTGTATGTGGAGCACCTCTAACTAGGAAGTAAAGATAATTTTCATATCTGTATTTGGCATTCCTGTTTGGTGCCTCTAAAAATCTGTCTTTTGCTGTTTTTTGTGACTTCCTCTCTGTGCTGGATTTTTTCAGAGCTATGTATCATGCAAAGTACTAGATCTGGATTCTGAGAGTAAATTAAATTTCATCCTGTTGCCTTCCATTTTATCGTGCTAGCAGTGAGCAGAGCAGTCCAGAAAAAGGCAGTGCTTACGTGCACAAAGGTTAAGTATGAAAAGATTGCTTGGGTAGTTCTCTCCATTTGGGCTGGGCACTTCTTCCTGTGCAATGCAGCGAAGTATCCAAACATCTCCATCAGGCCACATCTTTTAGAAGGTCTCTGCAGACAAGGCGCTCCTGCAACACAGTGGGACAGGAGGTACGAGATGCCGAGTCTCTGGTACACTGGGAGGCACAAAGAGGAGGGAGACATAGCAGGCAGACAAAAAAGCAGGTAGTGCAGAACTGATGTTATGAAGGGCTGGGAATGGAGAAACTCTCAGTTGTGAAGTGAGCTGGAAGTGGTAGGAACTCCACGCTTGGAAGTATCTGTCTGAATTTAAATTTGATCCCTGTTCTCGTTCTGGGTGTTTGTATGTAGCCTGATCCAAAGACCATGGGAGGAAGGGTACTTAGACTCCAGCAGAGTTTGAATACAAGGATAATCTTTTTTTCTTCTTCTCTCATGAGTAGAGACATCTCAATATCTTATTTTTAGTTTTTAAAACAAACCAACAACCAAAAAAACCTCTTTTGTTTCACGACTGTTCATTAATTTTCATACAACAGCATTTGCTTTGTGTTGATTCTTATGGATTCTTATTGTGGTAGCCATCATGATAAACTGATTTCCAGGGAAAGGGAGCCTACTAGGTAAGTGCTACAGTATTACAATTAAATAAAGCTTGTGGGATTAATTGTGTGATATTTTTCAGAGAGGGGGGAAAAAAAAAAAGCTAAATTTTGAGGCTACTCTTCACATGCTCCACTTTTCCAGCAAATGACAGGTGTCCCTTTTCTTGCCAGACACTGAATTTTCTCACTTATCCAAAAGAAGTCTAAGAGACTTCAGTTGTCCCTTGCTGTTTCTGAAGCAGTAATTTTAAAGAAGATATAATTACTGAGTTCTAATATGACTTGTGTTACTCCTGCCAAATGCTGTGATAGGACCCCCCCTCCAGCACTAATGTACAGGATCTGATGTGACATAATTATTCAATCCATGTATTGTAAATCTGAAGCCTCAGCTTCTTTCCTTCTTTTTCTTAAATTATTAAAAGGGTACAAATAACGGAAAAAAGTCTTTCCTCTTTGCTTGAAGTTTGAAAAGCCCCTGTCTGAGCCCCACAGAGCTCCCCTTAATGAGTGTTTTCAAAAATATACCAGGAAATAAACTTGTCCTTTGAAGGAGATAAGAAGACTAGAAACTCTAAACCACATTTTATAGAACAAATATCTTTCTACAGAACCCATTGTGTACAATAATAAGCTGCAATATGGAGATACCTGAAAAAATAATAAGCAATGTTTTCATCAAGGTCAAATCTGTGTGACTTTCTCCTTGTATTTTAAAAAGGTTCTTGTGGGAGGAATTGGTAATGACTTTGAAAATGCTTAAGGAAGTGAATGTCACAACTGAGAATATCCAGTCTAAAGGTAAATGTGTTATACATCGGCATTTGTATGTAGTTCAATGGGTAAACTATTATAGTAACAGATTAGGAGAAAGGTGTCTAAAGCGAATAGGTATTTTCCAAAAATCCAGTAACAACTCCTCCTAAGCAGAATCTTTGGACTTTTCTGTGTTCAAAGGAGGAGTGTTTTGGAAAGCTCCATCTAAGTAATTTTCTTTCTCTTTTGAGTGATAATTATATATGTATTTTTACAGTTGCCTTTTAGAGTCTCAGGCACAGATCAGTATACCCCTGTTTGTGAACTCTGTTAAATATGGTGCTCTCAACCCAAAGAGAAAAAAGGGGATAAAAGTAACCTCTGTATATAACTGTGTAACCCAAACACTGAAAATAATCAAGCTTGTGGTAACCCAGAAACCCAAATCTACTTGCTTATGGAAATCTAAGTGAGAGGTTATGTGCCACACAGTAATGCATTGGGACTCAGAGGTTATCAGACAGGATGAAGGATGCTGGGCAAAGGTATTCTTGGAGAAGAAAGGACAGTGCCATTTGAGAGCAACGTTGAAATAGTTCTCTCTTGGAATAATGAAAAGGAGCAACACAATGTGAAAACTCAGTTAATCAAACTGTCTATCACTAAATATAAGACTTAGCTGCCTCTGATCTTTGCAATGCCTCCTCTGGGCATTTTCACCAAAGCTTCTGTTTAATAACTGCTATGGTGGTTATATCTTTATTTTTTTGTTAAGGGAACTAAACCTTGCTTCTAATTAAGTAGTCCTACTGGTGGTACCTAACAAAAATCTCTGTATGTCTGGAAGGAAAACAGAGTGGAAAAGGAAAGAGCTTTGGTGTCTTGCAAAGGGCAGGGAGCTTTTGGCATTTTTGGAGGATGCTTGAGATCATTACAGTCTCTGAATTTTCCAAATACAGAAAAAAGACAAAAAATCAAGTAACTTACTCAGTTTGTCCACTAATATTGCGGTATTAGTGTATGTTGCCTTCAGATCCTGATTCCAGAGGTTAAGAGACCAAAGACAAGTTATTATTTTGGGATTATGTTGGGGAAGTATTAGTCCATAATTGTCTTGGTTTCTGTATTTTCACCTGCTCATGCATTACTGGCCAATGTCAGAGAACGGTCAAGACAGATCTTTCATCTGACTGAGTATGACTATTCTTGTGTTATAGTTTTGGTTGAAATCAAAACATGCTCCTGAATTTTTATTATTTTATTTTAACATAGACAGCTCCGTTATAATGGAAAGGAAGAAAATAATATGCTTCTTAAAATCCCAGTGATAGAAACTGTAAGACTAGACAGTAAAGAATGGACAACTTTATGTCTTTGGATCCTCAAATTTTCAGGCTGTTATGAGGATCTTTCACAATTAGTTGGTATTTCTGTGGGTTTCTGCTGGAGCACTTAGCTTTATAGATGCCGTTTTTGTTTGACCTCTTTGGTAGTTGTGACAAAAATGGCAAAACTGCTAAAGAAGGGATTGAGTCCGTACATTTGCAAGAGTATAAAATGTAATGATTTCCTTTTTTGATCTTTCTTATTTAAGTGGTAAACCATGGGCATAGAATATTTTTAGAAGGACCGCATAAGTAATCCTGTCTATCTTGCAGTGCCTGCTAGACATTTCTAGTATGAAATTAATGTGTTAACCACTCCAGAATATTTCTTGAAAACCACTTAGGACATATTCTGTGGAAGTTTGGTTCCATTCTGAAAAGTGACAGTACTAAAGTGTCACCTTTTAACTTATCAGATCTGCTCCATATATGTGTTCAGAGTTTTAGCTGCTGACTTCAGTGGCAAAAATATGTCTCTACTGCTTGTTTTACTCTTGTTCATGCTCCAGAAGTGGCACAGCTCCACGAAGAGATCTCGGTTCTGCTCCTTTCTGTGTATCTGTATCATTAGAAGTGTTTATTGAGTTTTAATTAAAAGAATACATCAGATAGCCTCAAGAGACTGTATCTGAATCAGTGATTTTGTGCTAGTTCAATATATACATTGATGACAGCGGAACTACTAAGATATGATAACAGACCTAATTAGTTCTGCACAAACGTTATTTACTGATGGTCATGTAGCAGAGAGGGAGGATCTAGGCTTGCTTCAGATGCACAGTGATTTTTTTATAATGGCTGCTGGGAGAGGAAATGGGAAGCAAATAGCCCATCTCTAAAAGTAATATATTTGATCTGAAATTTCTGAGAGACATCAACTTCTGAACTCTGTGTTGCCATTTTTACTGGGCTGCCTTTCTTAGAATAATTCTTTGGATCCCCAAGCAGTGGAAAGGGTACCTAAGGGTAACATAAAAGGACACTCAGATAATTTTAAGGTTTTTCTTTTGGCTCTGTGTACCTGAGCAAGGGTAAAGCAATCCTATTGTTCAAAGTTCTGTTCAGAATTTTGCCAGAATGTTATATTTAAGCTTGCTAGTGAGGCTACTTTGTCTGTATGACTCATGTATGCCATGCTGCTGAGTACTTTTATTTGTTATTTATACAGCCATGCATATTCCACAAAATGGACATTTCTCTGTCACCTTCACTAATGTCTGAAGCTTTATGGAGATAAAAGCTAGCTCTAAAAAACAACTCCTTATTAAAGACGGACATGAGGAGTTCAAAATACAAGCTTTTCTTTCCCTAGGTCCAAGTTGCGTCAAAGTCCTCAGATTGTCTTATGGGGAGGAACTAAATTCTGTAATTTACAGTGGGTTAATATTTGGAGGCTTGCTCTCTATCCAAATTTCCTGGCTTGAACTCAGCATCAATTTCTCACTAGGAAAAAAAAAAAGATGGCTAATCATAAGCACATTCTTGTGATGCTCACATACTTGGAAACTATGGTAATGAATGTTGTGTAAATATATAGACAGAAAGCAAAACCTATGATGGGATTAAAATGTAGAAAAGAAGCATATGACCTCTTCCCCAAAGCCCTTCAACCTCCCAGAGTAGTACATTTGGATTTTTTAATAAATTAAACAAATAACAATTACATTGGAAGGTTCATAGGATTATACTTATGCCATGTTATTATTCATTTGAATGTAGTTTTAGAAATGAGATATGACAGGATTTTCATGTTTTCTGCTTGCCTTGCCTTTATGTGCCATTTAATTGCAAAGTGTTATCTAGTCCCTCTTAGTAAAGTTTTCACCTAGGAGAGGTCTACAGGCTTTCGTGGGTGGCTCTATTCCACTTCCCTGGATGATCACTTATTTTAATGAGAGAAATAAACATAGTGGGAAAGGCTCTTAGGCGAATTGTTTCTATCTTGAAATACTTTTCCACATTCATATCACCCTCAATGCAGCAAAACTGAAAAACCTTTCATAATTGCCGTGATATATTGCTTTTAATAGCCTGGTAAAAGAAAGGAAAAATAAAATTGAAATGCTAGTTCTTGGGACTGAAAGGATAACAGAACAGGAAAGATGGGTGGAGGTGGAGAGTCAGGTGAAGTCAGCTCAGCAATGTCTAAAGCCAACACCATATTGAGGCACAACATAGGTGCGACACCCACAAAAGAAGTTGCCAT
This sequence comes from Phoebastria nigripes, assembly GCA_035582835.1. Taxonomy (NCBI): domain Eukaryota; kingdom Metazoa; phylum Chordata; class Aves; order Procellariiformes; family Diomedeidae; genus Phoebastria; species Phoebastria nigripes. Next base: position 1,772,460 of record JAYKAV010000278.1, read on the forward strand.
GTAAATCGTACCCCTGTTGCTTTAAATCCATTCCTCTCTCAGGGGATTACATGCAACTGATTTGATGTTTGAATAAATAAATGAATGCTGTGTTATTCTTGGCTTAGTAGACTATTATAAGGCTCACTGCTTCAGGGTGTTGACCAGCTTATTGATGACATTTTTGTCCGTGCATTAGGGAAAGGTGAATCAATATTGGTTATTAACAATCCTTTTATTGCTGTGAGCCTCCCGTGCATGTGGGATGCGATCACAGGATCAGCTATGTCATTCCCAGCTCTGGTATTGATTCTATGCATGAAACAGAAATATAAACAGCAGAAGCCATCTTCTGCCTCCCTCAAAGTGTTTGCTGTCTCCTGCTATAAAATAACATGGACCATTTTTAAGGGTCTCTTTTCGGTTCATTGGGAAGAATTTCATTCTTCAGATTAAAAAAATCCAGCCATGGGCATTGCCATTGCTTTGGAAATACTCAGTCATCAGCACCTTCAGATGTCTCTGTATTCTGCTTGGATGCTGACTCTTCTAAGGAATAGTCCTCTCTTGTCTCCTGAAGGTTACACTCTGGATCATGCAGTCATTTTTTCCCAGGGGCATGGGATTCATTTTACCCAACTTTAGCATTTAAACCTTAGGTGTTTTGTCAAAAAATGGCTTCTAGGCTTACTGTAGTCAATGGAGAAGACCTCTCAATAGGTGTTTGTAGAAGATAGTTGTCAAAGATACTGAAGGTAAATTGTCCTCTTGAGCATCTGTTTTCATTGACAACAGAAGCAGTCTAATCAGCTAGCTGTGTGTAGGTGCTTACTTTTTAGACTAAAGAAAGATTAAGCCAATCCTACTTAATATTGTCTTCTGAGATAGCACACTGACCTAGGCAACGTGCAAATTGTAATTAATGGTAAAGCAAACCAAAGAAGATCACAATTTAACCATACACTCAAACAAACTGTATGCCAGAAAGATACGGATTGCATTCACTCAGACATGTAAAGATAAACATATAAATATAATTCCTATCTGTCTATCTATCCATCTCCTGACTTAATATCTAGAAGGAATTGAATCCAAGGAAAATTTGAGCAATTGGTTGTATTATTTTTCTCTATTTTAAATGCAATTTTGTCTCCTCTACTCTAGTATCTGAGATGACACATATATTTAATATATATCCTTATGATATTACTCTGAAGGAAGTAAAGGAATATGAGCCCCATTTCACAGCTGATAAAGTGTGACAGACCAACTAATGCCTGAATTTAGGCTCCTCTCTCTTTCTAATTTCAATATCTTTAGATGGTGACAAATTGAATAAACTTACAGAGGTACCTATAGTAGGGACTTGAGCTAGTTTCTAYAATATAGCTTCAAACATGAGATACCCTCCCCTCCCTCTTTTTTTTTTTTTTTTGCTATGTATTGTCTGAGAAAGTCTGCTGGCTCATCATTCTTAGTTTAGATGGTGTGCATTTTTTTCCTTGGAAGGATTGTGCTAACCTATTGGACACAGCAACAGTATTTACCTACATTTCAAACGCAGCCTGAATAATCATCCAGTTTTGAGAAGAAAAGTGAATCTAAATGACGTATTTTTGAGAGATGGGAGACAGGGATATTTTTTAAAAAATGTTGTTCCTTTCTGCTGTTTTTCTTTTCTGGGGTTTTCCCTCTCTTTTTATTTCTGTCCCAATTTTTCTTCCTTGTGTCTTCTGTTTTCCCTCAAACATCATTTTTTAAGGGTTTGGACAGTATATTTTTCCTTTGATTGTGTCTTCCCGTTTTGGTACCACCAAACACGTGTGCCAATATCTACTTCTTTGTTTAATTCAGTAAGAAACTTAGTGTGCAAAGTATTCTGGTTGTGATTTTTCTCCCAGCTGACTCAGTGGTTTTGGGAGAAACTTTTTCAGTTGTAGCATCCCGCTTCAATTTGATTGTTTCTTTTCTCTGACCTGACATTATCACAATGGCACACTTAACTAGTTTTAGATGGTAAGTATCAGCTAAAGCTTTGGTAGTCAGTGGAGAGCATAATTCAGAGCTTAGAGGGGATGAACCATGCTCTGGAGACTCCTCTCTCCTTCTCTTGATTATGGGAGGGTTCCAGCGCTTTGCTGACATGCCAGGAGTTAGGTGTGATGCCAATTAATTAGATGCTAACAAAGAGTTACCTGCTGCAAAGGAATAGTTTAACAAGTAATTCAGGTAAAGATTACTCTTTTTTAATAACTAGACCAACAAAAAAAAAAGTGCTGTGCATGCAAACACAGAACTGGGAATGCTTTGGTTTCATTCAGAGCCCAAATCAGCACCAGTCTTCCTAAATCTATCCCACTGACAACAAATATGTGTATCCATTGTGTACGGGATTAATCATGCTCCTAAGGACATGATCAGAAGTTTCCCATTAATTTCAGTGAAGTTTGGGTCAAGTTCTGAGGTACCAGGGACTTYGTTTTTTCTTTTGGTTGTTAAGAAGTCAAATTTGTTAAGGATTTAATCTGGTTTACCTTCTTCTTTTCTGCCTCCCTGGGAATGATGTGGTAGAAATGAGACTGTTTAGCTTGTACAGCCCAAGTTGTGCAATACACATGGGCAAGCAGAAGCAGTTTTGGGACTTCTCCTCAAGATTTTCGACCAATTTCTGTTAAGACTTTGGACATACTAATGCAGTCCTGGCTCAGGACTGACTGGCAAGTTTCACTCTGCTGTGCCGGTTGGGAGAGAGAGGAGAATCCCCTTTTCATTTCTCAGCATTCGGCCTTTGGTAGGCACCAACAGGGGACTTCCAGGATCCCCTAAAAGATTTGAAATGTGTCAGCTCCAGAGACTCTCAGCAAGACCTGCAATCCCCCAACACACTGCTAAAAATCTCTCCTAAATGTCTGCTTCTTTTCTCCTAGTGATGGTGGCAGGTTGCTGATCTCTTCAGAGCGGGTCCTGTGGTCAGTAAGGTGCTTGCCTTCCCCCCAAGGATGAATGTCTGTCAACAAGGTAGTTCATTGGCATTCTGCTGTGAAGATGGAAGAAATCTGCCTGTGGCGACACAGCAATGGCAAGGTCGGTGAAACCGAGGGGGGGAAAGAAGAGTTTGCAAGGCTTTTGCTCTCAGTGGGGGAAATTAAAGGTGGCTTGTGTTATAAAATATTAAATAGTGATTTAATCAGCAGTGAGATATGTAAGTGAGCTTAATTAGAAATACATATTATTCTTTGACTTTAAAGCACAAAATGAAAAATTAAAGCAATCTTAGAGGATATGTAATCAGCGAGGAATAATATGTTGGAAAATGAGCCTGATGTTGTAATTGGTGTATGCAATTAAAATTAATTAATTTTAGTTAGCATACATGCATGCAAATATGAAATCAACGAATTTCAGATATTAAACTCATAATTATAGTGATACTATTGCCAGAGCTAGTGACAGAGGAATTGACTTTTCAATGGTAAATACTTGCTCTTCAGATTTGAGGTCTATTCTCTCTGCTATCGTGTCAAGCTGAAACCTAATGATTAAAACTATCTGATCAGCCATGATTAAAAAAAAAATATTTAGAATCCCCCTCATTTTGACTTGCACTTCCTAGCTTCTCAGCTATATCAGTCATACTCACCTATGGGATAACTGCAAGATATTTTTCCATCAAGAGCAATTTGAGTTTAAGAAGTTCCCACTCCCACACTCACTGGTTGATGTACCGGTTGATACACCTCTCCCCCCTAGTTTGCTCTCCCTGTCTCTTTGCTAATATAGGCTTGCAGAACTGTGCTGTAAGTCAACTCATGAAATGATCCAGCTTTGTGAAAAGAAATCTTCCCTCTGGTTTCTATGCAGATTATTTCATTCTTTAGTAACTATTCACCAAAGTGATTGTCTTTATTTCACCTACAAATAAAACCCACAATGCCAGCAATAAAATTGCTCCAGTGTAAGGAAATTATACAGAGTAGCAGCCCTCTTGGCTCTGGTCAAAATTTGCTTGAAGTCTTTACAGTTCCTTGCTTTGGAGCCTGACATATTGTTACAAAAGCTCCTGCTTTTCCCAAAGTCATCCAAAGTAACATAGGAGCAATTTTAACACAGAATGATTATGCTGCTACTAAAATGAATAAAAAGTCTAAACCAACAGAAGTATGATAACTCTAAAACTACAGCTATTATTAAACATTAGATAGGGTACATTGTGCTCTAACATTTTTTGATCCAGTTTAGCCTAGCAATCATCACCACATTAATCCCCTTCAGATTATATATGCAATCCAAAACAGAAAGCAGACCCCTGTTGGCTCAAAGTGTCATTAAAAAAAAAAAAAGCCTTTAAAATAGCTTTAAAGTAAGCTTCCCTGTTCTCCCATGGTATAAACATGCATGGAAGGAGAATTCAAGGACACTCTCTAAGAGAAACGGAAAGGAAACATGAGCTGATGAGCGAAAAGGAGGGCAGAGCTCCCCTGCTTCCACCCGTGCGTACCTGCGTAGCCAGCACGCCAGACTCTGCCGTGCCTTTGGTTTTCGTTTGCTCCAATATTCTCTCCTGTTCTGGCAGCAAACTATTCACTGAAAATGTGTTTCCTTACTAAAGCCTCCAGCTATTTAAAAGCAGCTGTTTCTCACATGGGGTATCTGTGAAGGCTCGCCCAGGTTACAGGAGCGAGGTGCATGGGGAGGGTGTGGGAATCTCTGAAAGACAATTAGGCAGATACCATTGCTGGCACACCTTTGTGCTAAGCACCTGTCGACTCGGCGAGGAGAGCTGAAGCTGCTTTTACTCTGGCTTCCTCTGCCTGTTTTAGGTAGSTGTAGGTTTTTATTTCGATGTCCCTTCCCCCTCGTTTGCACTGTAGCCTGTTTGTGWGCACACTGTATATTAAACGCAAATTAATGTATTGAAGGAATATAATTAGGTGATGTAGGTAGTCTGTGCGGAAAGATCATGTTTGTGTAAAAATGGAACCGGAACAGAGTTATACAGTCACCAGGAAAATGTCTCATTTGTCTAAGTATTACCACTTTTATCTGCTGCACGCAATAGCAACAGGAATCAAAGCAGCTAACTTTCCATCATCTCAGGACAAAGGTGCCTGTTTGATTCAGCTTCAAGGGCTGCATGCACAATCAGACCCCTGGAGATACTGAAAGGCAGGAACCAGAGAGATGCTTCAACAAAGTTCATACAGAGGAAGCTGCCTGCATGGAAAGAAAAAGAATGAGAAGGGAAATGAAAAATGGGATGGGACATGAATATGCTCAGAGGTCACAGAAAGGTCTAAAAGGGGAAGACGGTATTCAGAAAGACACTTAGAATGGAAATATGGGTGCTATTAAAACAAAACAGAGTCATTACTTAGGTTTAATGAAGCTGAATTTAATCAAGAAGGAATTGAACAAACTGTTTGATGATTGCACATTGTAATGTAACAACATAGTGTGACAGAGCTCTGCAAAACGGTGCAAATGCTGTCCCTGCCTCCACACGCATGGAGGTGGAGCAGGCAACTTGCACAGCGGCACAGCTCCTTTCGGTGTCAGGAGGGGTCAGGTCTCCAGGGCTCTCTTTCCATGGCAAGTGCGGATCTCAGGTGCTGGCATGGCGGGGAGGAGTGCCTTGGGGCACTGTGTAGCAGTCAGCTAGAAGTGAGAAGAGTCAAATGGGGAGCAGGTGGGTGATTAAGTCTCCTTTATTCACTGGGTCACAGCTTTCTCAAAAGATCTTCTGCATGTTTTCTCTGAGAAGTATGCCTCAGCTCTGCCACCCACATGTCAAATGTTAAGCGTGGTCATCCCAAATTCTGGGTAGAGAACTGTGCCTCTGTGCATGCACTTGCACTGCACAATCCCTGTTGGTCTCAGGGGTACAGAGGAGCAGACACCTAACAGGCTGTGTGGCACCCCGGCCACCCTGCTGTCACCTCTCGCACTGGAGAGTCGCCATGAGCAGGTGCTTGAAAAGTAGGGTAATGCAAAAGTAAATACACAGCTACAGTCTTCTGGGGTCAAAAGTCTGAGTCTGGAGGGATTCTTTGGACTGCTTTGTTTCCCAATAGTGATTCTGCAGCTTACTATATTTATGCTTGTTTTAGCTGCTCCACTTCTAACAGTGTCGTTCTTTTTGTGCTGATAGAAGGCGTTGAAAAAATACGTGCATCTAGGAGATCCACATGTCCTACCTCCTGCAGGGTTACAGGAGGGTTGGCACACGCCAGTGCAAAGAGAGAGTGGTTGAAGGGGGGCAACAATTCAGCCACACCAACGCTGCAGATCTGCTGCTCTGCGGCTTCAGGGCTGGCTCTCGGTCCAGTGCTCTGTGCCAGCTGTGCTCAGCACTGGCCAGCATGACACTTTCTTTGGGTTTGCCTTTTGCCAGAATGGCATCTCTCAGAGGAAAACAGAATACCTGAGGAGGTGTGTACTTGCACCATATTTCTGTGGTAGTAACTTTTACTTATGCAAACAGTAATAGAGATTGGTGGGGCTCCACGGTGTGTGGCTCAGTGGCCATGAAATTTGAATGAATGGAAAAAGAGATAAAAGTTTCGTTTACTATCTCTGTATTTGGGCAACAGGTGTAAAGAAGTTAGTGATTTTGTTGCCTGTGTGGCTGTGCTGTCATCCTAATTTTCTGAAATTTCACTTTCACATGGCAGAAGGTATGAGCACAGCTAGCTTATGGTTTTTGTTTTCTTTTTTTCTGAGTGAGTGAGAACAAAGGGACTGGTCTCTGCCGCTTTAGGATGCAGATGTATGACTCTCATCAAATTTTGCTATCAAAAGTCTGAAGGTAGAGTTCATGGCAGGCCATTATTCCTGTTTTATGCCCTGGTAACTTTTACGTAGTTCTTTAAGAAGGAATACTTTTAAAGTCACCTTATTTTTGCCCCCTTACCAACTGTTGTTGGTAGCTGCAGTAGAAACAAATTCTGATGTGTGAAAATAACATGCTCTGTTTGCTTTTCAACATAGAGAGATTAAAGGAAATAGTGTGATAATTATTAATTTTGCTCTTTTAACTGAATCTGCACATTTTTCATCTGTCCCCACTCTTCATTTTGCTGCAAAAGATGTTTTCTTTTTAACTCATGTTCATCTGATAGCTATATTTTGAGGTTGGAAATCCCCGTCCTATTCCTCCAACAAAAGCATAAAATAAATGCAAGAGACAGAATCTTGAATCCACATAAAGACCTGAGGAAGGAAGAGATGGGTCACCCTGAAACTCTAACATCATAGCCTTTTATGAGAGCACTACTACAATTTGATCAAAAGAAATAAGCTTTCCTTGTTATTTGTTGAGTCACCTGATCCCTCAGCCAATACCAAACTTCTTCATTGGGTATTGAAATTAAAGCTATGAACAGAAAGTACTTTATTGTTTGCATTACATTGTGTTGTGACTAGTCATCAGTGAGTTTAATCATCACCTTCTAATGTTAGGAAAGAGTATTTAAAGGCAGGACGTGGTGGCATTAGTTCAATGGTATTCTAGGAATCTAGCTGCTTTGCGTCCTGCAGAGGCTTTGTTTCTCAGCCTTGTGCTTAGACCCTATTGCCGTAAGTGGGAGCAAGGCTTTGAGGCAGTGGAAGATTGCTCCTGGAGCAAACGTGCCTTGCATGCAAGAGTGAGGTATTGGCAAAACAATATGAGGGAAAGTTACATGGCTGATTGTACACTTATTCTTTGGCTAAGTGAGGAAGCCAGATGAAATATGCAAATAGAAGATGGATTTTGTGTCAGTCAGGGATCGAAATGGGCCAGTATTTAATCACACCGTATTGTTACTTCTCAGAACATGAAACAGATGTAACGACACTTTCCAAGCATATAGGCTGCAGGAAAAATAGCTTTCATTAAGTACTCTTAAATTTTCATTTTGACCCCAGGTAATAGTGGAGAACAATGGTGATCACGGATGTTGAAAAGCCAGGCTCCTGCCAATCATGAGATTTTCAAAAATTGGTTGGGTTAATGTGTTTAAATTAAAACTGAATGGATCATTTAATCAGGTGCCTCCAGGAGCAAAAAGAAAATGCCAAGTATTGTGTGACTAGTGAAAAAACGTAAATTCCAAGAGTCTCCAGCCTGCATTTACTTAAATCCCTGGAGCTGAATTGCCTTTTGGAGAAGGTACTTCCTAAAAGTGAAGAGAGAGCTGGAGATGAAGGAACACAGGTGGAAAGTATATTGTAAAAGAGGGAACTAAGGATTAGCAGGGGAACTGCATTCTTATTACTGTCTGCCTTTTAAGTGATTTGTAGGCTGGTTAAATAGTCTTGTGTCATATCTGTGCCAGGACCCTAAATATTTCAAGCTGTTCTGCTAATGCCACTGTTGAGGAAAGGATGCATGGTTTCTTGATAGGTCTACATGCCTGACTTGGAACACGTTTTTCTAGTCCATGCTGCTGGGGGCTAAGTACGCAGCTTCCCCAGGCCAGGACCAATATGGGCCAGAATATTTTACTGGTGCCTGAGGGGGTACTCCAGCAGCTAAGGATTTCCAGAGATCAAGGGCCTTTTCTCTGGGGTGCACCTTCTCACCAAACGGGCTTTGGGGCTGAGACGATGCTGGCACCGTACCTAGGGCAGCATCTCTGTATGCTGCTGAGTGTCTTTGCAGGCAGGTAACAGGAGATACTCAAAGAACACCTGGAAGCATTTCAATTGGCACAGTGCATCTTAAATCAAAGCTGTAGACAGGGCATTTTCAACTGGTTAAAACAGGTGCACACACCAGATCCTCAGCTGGCATCTACAGGCTGACCTACCCTAATTTAACTTCACTGCAGTCCTTGGGGCTGAAACTCCAAACTGAGAATCTCACGCTTCACGTTCAAGGGTCGTAGAAGCCTTGGATTGATTTAACATGCACAAAACAATAGTAATAAATCCCTGGAGAACCAACCAAAGTGTACAAAGGACTTCTGCACCTGTGATGGTTTATTTAAAATCTATCCTTATCAACCACAAAGGTGGCAACACATCCCTTTTTCCAGTTGCTTGTAATTTTGCCAAACTTCAGCAATTTGGGCGAAAATTTTTTATGCTGGGTGTCTGCCTCAGGCTGATGGTTTGATAATTTTGCTGGTGCTTTGTTTCTGCTTTATGTTATTTTAAAGAGTTTTATATACCTTTTTTTCCTTCTCCTTTAACGTTTCTGTTTCTGCTTAAAGCTGAAAATTTTTTTGACTATTTTTATTTTGTGCAGGAAGAATGGAAGGAAAGCCTTTCATTGTCACTTGAAGGTTAATTGGGGTGTTCTTTGGGGCATTCGTCTTGGGACAGTGATGCCCAGATGACAAAAGAAAAATGTGCTCCTTCCAAGGCATCGACCTGGCATAACAATGGTCTTTGATTGGGCTGAGATTTCGGTCTGATTTCCCTGCTTCCTTGAAACAAAGGGAGAAGCCTCCAACTGCAATGCAGATTCCTTCTCCTGTGTTAGACCCACCTCAAAGATCACATGCAACTCTGCTCATACCCCTGTGCCCGTTTATCACCGCGGATCTGATCACTGCCAGCACTTGGGGTCTTTAATCTGATAAAACTGACAGGAGATGCTTATGCATACCATTAGGAAGGCAATATTCCATATGCTGTCTAATTGGTTTGAATTTATCCTATTATTTCAACATTTAAATGTTGCTGAATGTAATTTAGATGTGTCAGGCTCATAAAGTGTAGGCTCTGGTGGGAGTTCATTATTGAAAAAAGATACATCCACCAAGGCTTTTTCTGGCTCCAGGCCCAAATCCTCAGCATTTTGCTTACCTCACGTGTGGCTTTTGTCCGCTAGCTATACTCCTACATCCATGCTGAAGTCACCTCTGACACATTCTTTTTATTGCTTCCCCTTCGGTATAATATCTTTTTTTTTTTCTGTGTCACAGGGTGTGTATATAATTTGTTTATTTAAGAGAGCAATAGCTCTTTCAGAATGTGGCATCGCCATAACCAGAGTAAACAAAACACACTTTTGTGAGGATGCTGAAAGATGTGAACAGCATCCTCCATTTTAGTGACTGCCTGGCTAATGCAATGAAACCTGATAGTCACCATCTTCTAATCTGGGTGTTGTGACCAGTGCTAGTATCTAGTTATTGAAACCGATGAGAGATGAGCTCGTTCTTCCCCTCAAGGGAATGCATGGTCCGTGGACACTGCAAACACTGAGAGCTTTTCTTTCTCTTTAGTCCCATTTAATCTTGAATGTGACAGTTTGGAAGGCAATATAAAGGTTTGGGGCTGCATGGTTTTGTAATACATTTCTATAACAGTAAAAGTCGCCCTGAAGAACGTCTGGAGGACCATCACAGAACAGGTGTGAAAGCATGGTAATGCCTTTGACACATATGCGCTCACACAGCGTGGTGCGTAATAAATGACTCAAGCTGYGAGGAATTTGTTCATTTTCATCATTCATCTCTGTAAGAAAAGTTTTTATATGGTTGTCTTACAAATACTAGTAAGCAGAATTTAATCCACTGCTGCACTGTAAGGGGCAAAGAGGTTTATACCCACACCACTTTATACAGCCTTCTCCTTTTATAAGGTGCAGGCATTCTGTAATGGTTTATGGTCCTGCTTTGACGGTGGCCTTAATCTCTGAAAGAGGAACCAGTTTCCCTATAGGCAGTTTCCCTGATTCCAGTAGCTTTGTGCGGCTTCTTTAGGACATCATCACAAAGCAGGCTGGCAGTAAGGCCAACGATGCTATCTAAGGACAAATAAGTAGGAAAAGGTTCATGGGTAGAGGTATGACTTTTATTAGACTTGCACCAAAAAGAAGTAAAAATAGGCAAGCACATGTCTGATAGCTTGCCTTGCTTATGTTGACCATCTGATTCGACGAGAAGACGCCTACAAGAGATGTGTTTTAGACATCTACAAAACAGTGACCTCACAGGTATGCATGAATTATGACAAATAGGACTTGCAAGCATGTTTCAGGCATTTGGATATGGCCTCACACATTTTTGTCGTGTTTTTCATTGATTTAATCTTGTGGTGTGGGGAGGAAAGAGCTCTCTCTGGATATTGAGAGGGAATATGTAACATACTTTCTGCCTTAACACATACCATCTTGGTGTCGCATTTACAAAGCAAACCACCAATGTTCCACCCCTTTTAACTGTTCCTGAATATGCACTTTGGGGATAGTCCTGAATTTCTTTCCCTCACTCTTGGTGAAGCCCCAAGGTCAAGTGCACTAGGCTGGATTTCTTGAGGGTGAGGCAGATGGTGGTGTTCTCCGTTCCCCAAGCTGTCTGCCTGCAACAGTTACAGATGCATTTTGAGTCTGAAAATCCTTGCTCTCTGGGCAAAGTGGGATTAGCAAGTAGGGAGAATAGCTGAAAACAGGTTTCTTTTAAATAGCATAGTATATTTTCATTTATCTAGAGTTAGGAAGCATATATATCAAGGAGTTATAATAATAAAAGCCTTTCTGTCTATTTCTTCTTTTCTTGAAAGGTTTCGTGCATTGCATAGCCTGCTCACCTCCATCTCTGGGATGAATTAAGCACTCTTCTTTGCTGGACCTTCTTTTTCTCTCTTTTCCCACCTCTTACAGCATGACTCACTGCTGTCATTGACATTCATATTGGTAATTTACTCTCTTCCCTGGCTTGAGGCTCTATAATAGTTAAATAACTTCTTATCCTGTGCTTAAGAATAGAAAACCATTTTCATATCCAGGTAGACAGCTTTTTCCAAACTGGTGTCCCAGCCAAGTCCTTTGAAGATAAACCCTTTGAAGCTGTTCACTTAAGCTGTTTTATCTTTGCCTTTTTATGTTTATTTGTCGCTTGTTTCCAGAGGATTTCACTAATTCAGTCCTTTGGTTTAACTCTGGCCACAGAGATGGGATAATATCACTAAGATAAACACGTGATATAATTTTCCACACCAAGTTACTGTAGTTCCTCCAGCATGGGGAGAAGATTTTGTACCAGTCTCCATAAGAATTCCAGTATGTATAAATATCTTTACTTTATATAAGATAACTAAAAGCATGATATGATCTCCATTTGAAAATAACTTTTGTTTCACATGTCTTTTCTTACTGGTTGTATCATCTCCTTATCTTTGACTAATCAATTTCATCTGCCTTATGCAAACAACTTTTCTTTCCTTTCAATATATTAGAATGAAGTGCATTGCTTTTGAAATTTGTATCACAGAACACCACCACCATCACCATTTGAACACTGTATTTCTAAAGGGTTTTCTTTCTTGTAGTTCACTTGGATTTATAATCAGGCGAGGTTTTTTTATTATTATTTTTACTGCTGAGAGATGGATGCAGTGGACAATGCGCAGATGTCATCAACATGATAGGTGGTGTCAGAAATCACAAGGAGGTGCTGGAACAACTCATACTTTCTTCTCCCTGGATAAAATTTTATCCCTCTAGACGCCTCTCTATGTGACTATATGTGAGTGGGACATAAACTTGCAAATAACTGGTCCTGATGCATGGGAAGTGAGGAGTAGTAAAGACTGATTTGTAAATAGTTATATACAACAGGATTTGAAAATCTGTTTACCTGTGGGATATGCCAACTGCTGAAGAATGAAAGGAGTTCTTCCTTGGCCATGGGGCATGTTGCATGCTGCAGTGCCCGTGAGCTGAATTTGACACAAAGAAGTGGCTGGAGAAACAGACAGCTTCTCTGAATAGCAACAGGTTGATCATAGTATTCTAGGCTCAGCAAGGAATTTACAAGTGACTAAGATAATTAATGACTTTTAATGGAAGGAAAGGGCATTTGGATTTACAAGGAACCACAACTTATTTTTCAGTTTAAATTAATCACTGCTATTGTTTAAATGTCTCAGTGACACAAGGGAAAAAGATGAACTTATTTATCTTTGGAATTTTAATAGCAATTACAATTCTCCATAATAAACATAACCAAAATACACTCCTTTGTCAATCAAACTGACTAATGAGATCAGCAAAAGAGTGGATAGTCAGGGAACAATACCCACTTGACTGACAGGTGCCCACAAACTCTTTTGAGTATACAGGCAGCACAAAGAGAAATTCAAGTATTTTCTAATTCTTTAGGGTAAGGATTGTAGGAAATTGGTTTTTTTATTCATAGCAGGATGATGCAAGTGAAGCTCATCTTAAACAGTGAAAGGTGAGGGAGCTTTTCCCATGGGCCTCCAGGCAGTTTGACCTCTTTCATACTCCAAGGATGTATTTTTGCACACTTAATCCAAATTCACAACCATGGCAGAAGGGACAGCCTCCTAAAGAGCACTTACTTTCCCCATCAGCTTTTACCTGTGAGGTTCAATGGCAGTAAGATTTGTAGGAGCATGAGTACAAAGGTGAAATACAAAGGACCCCCTAATCTTTTTGAGTCTACTGGCATTCCCAAAGTGACTCTGTGTGTGGCAAAATGCCTTTTCTAAATGTCACAAAATGGCTGTCGGAGCTCTGTGGTCCCATGAGTGACTGCACAGCTCTTAGGCAGTGCTGTATATTGCAGTGCTTGTGTCTTTTCAGTTGTACTGTTAAACACGTTAAACCTCGTAATGCAGCACAGGAGAGAATTTCACCCAAACCAATGCCTTCAGGCAGCTCTATCTTTGAATAGTTCTAAATCAAAAATGAGACTCCAAGTATTATATTTTGCTTGGTCTCAAAGCAAATAATTTGCAAAATCACCAATATTGCAGAATTTCCACAAGCAGCACAAGTATAGTAGSAGCTGACTGAAGTTTTTCTCAAGATTACTTCAGTTTCCTGAAAAAAACCCTACAAAAGCTGGCAAATCTGCTATGACCTCTAGGCTTGTAACAAGCTGGTTCTGGAGGGTTTGAAGGGTTCAACTATATGACCTACAGAAAAATCAAGAGTACTTGAGCCATGTGGTTCCAATCAAATACTATGTTTTTTAATGCAGACAGCCAAAAGACCGCAAAGTTAGAAACAAACAAATGTAGACCACATGTACTGAACCAAATCTGTGAAATGCGTATCTCTGATTATGGGCAAAGAGATGCACACGAAGCACAGTGTAACGCCATAGGCAGAAATACTGGCTTTAAGGATGGTTTGTTTCATGATAGCACCTCTCAGATTGTATACGTGCTAGGAACACAGCCTCCAGCCCCAAATATTCAGTCTTCATATAAAATGTGAGCACAGTCCTTTGACTGCTGAGAATTGGAGTCATGAGCAGGACTATGGAGGTGATGTTCCCTTTGTTATATAGCTTCTGTGAAATTGCTCCTGCGATCCAATGCCAGGTTAAAAAATGCAACTCCAATTTCAGTCTCTTCCTATGTACAAAGAGAGCACCAAAAATGTAATGGCAAGTAAAGCACAAAAATGTGACAGCGAAGGTAATTAATCAGTGGGATGGGTTACCAAGAAATGCAGTAGACTCTCCATGCTTTAGATCAAAGTTACAGACCTTTATTAATATTATATTCTAGCTTAACTGTGAAGCATTGGGCTTGATTACAGGAATTACTGGGTGAAAATCAATATGACACTGGAGGTCAGACAAGTTGCTCTCAGTAGTCCTGTCTAGCCTTAAAATCTCTGGGCCTAAGGATTTTCCGCAGCTGTAGTGTGTGCAAACAGATGTAATCTTATTGATGTTGCTTCCTGCATTCCTTTCTGCTGCTCATGAATAAACATCTCCCTCATTGAGGATTTTCCAATGCAACCAAATATGGGTTTATTTCTGAATAACTGCAGATGCGACAGCTACTGTTTGATACCCATTGGGAAGCTGCAACCGCCCCCTTTCTTCCTGAACAGAGGGTCCAGCCCTGGGGCTTGTAAGATACCAGCCCAGTGCATGACTAGATTTGTCTCTTTGTGGGAGCAGAATATGGAATTACACAGAGGTGGAGGAAAAATGTGTCTTCGGGAAGTTGTTTCATAGCATATCTTGGTCTCCTGGGAAGTGTGGGTTGGGAAGTGAGAATTAGTCCCGAGGCAGATGGATTTATAGCCCATCAAAGACAAAAGAAAGATGCAATATATAATGGAGTTGAGCTGGCTAATTTTACGGCAGTGTGATTGCTGAATCTCTCTTTCTCTAACCAGCCATTTGACACGTGTGTACATACGCTACCATGCAAGTGCTTAATTTTGTATATATGCTGCTCAGCGGCAGAGTTAATAAACACCGACCTGTGTGTCCTCAGGTCCTTTTGTGTTGCACACTCTTTTCATGGACACCTAAGGACATGATATGACACACAACTTTGGAACAACATTAGCCTGTAAGAGCTGTGGTATAAAGCATACCGTGAGTGTGAAATTAATTACCTTGCTGGGGCTACCGCCAGACTTAATGTTGGCAGGCTAAAGTAGGCCAAGGTGAGCTAGGGACGTGATCACAAAGGGAACACAACTGCTGTTTAACTCAGCAGTAAACCTAGTAAGAGTCAAACCACTGGTGCTGACACAACTGTCAGTGTCCCATTTTCCTAACCATGCAGGAGGAGGATGCAGTAGAGAATGAGAGCGCTATAAATGGACAGATGAATTAAATATGGTCCTGGATTGAAATTGAGGTCTTCCTTTCATAGAATCATAGAATCATAGAATAGTTTGGGTTGGAAGGGACTTTTAAAGGTTATCTAGTCCACCCCCCCTGCCGTGGGCAGTTTTCCTGCAGGTTTAATTCTTGTCAATAATTTGCCATTTCAAAACTGTCAGGGTTTTGATGAAGGAATGCATACATGTTAATCAGGTTTCCAGAGAGTGTTTACTGTACTGAGGAAAACTCACTGTTTTGTTACCAGGCCTGAGGTCACTTGCAGAACTGGGAGGTAGAGGATTTTGGAGGATTGTTTTGGAGGATTCAATTTCCTCTTTTCTAAAATAATTATTTAAAAAAAAAAAAAAAAAAAATTCCGTTGTGTGCAAGCTCTTACATTTCTGAATTGCAGTTCCAAATGATACAACAGTATTTTTGGAAATAAGTGGTTTCCCTCAAGCTACCGTTTCCAGTTCTTGCCCAGCTCTAGATTTGCAGGATATCTGTGGGTGAAAGTGAGAATTAGGAGTTGGGAGAGAAGTTTCTGAGAAGTGGGTTATCTAGGGAGGACCATATTGGACTAACTGAGGTGTGGACAAAGACTTCAGCAATACGGATATTTTTGCATGATGATACAAGATGCCTATAAACTCAATGAGATCTTAACTAAGTTAAGCCTTTTCTCTGAAGCGACAAAATGTTCCTCTACACTCCTCCCACTCTGTTAAGGAAAACAGTTCAGCTCCTCATTCAAACATTGGATTCAGGTTCCCATCTTTCATACATTCACAGACCGCTTAAGAACAATTTCACTCCCTTCCACAGTTCTCATTGACTTTGGTGATAGGAGGTTATGTCCTTGCACCATGGTGTTGCTTCTTGTCCTGCCTGAATGTCACTTATTTAAGCACAAATATGTAACTGTTGTCAGAATAATAACCATAATAACTGCTATTCTGAGCTGATTCCTAGCGAACTGTTTGGTTTCTGCATGTCAGGAAAGGAGGATGAGTAGCCACCTTTTTGCTTGCAGTGGGTAACAATTTGCTATGTTGCAAAAAGAAGTATGACAGTGTCCTTCAAAACTGAACATTTGCCTGGATTACTCTATCATAGAATTAGTTAAGCAGAGGTATAGCACACCTGGAATGGAAAATAATTACGTCATTGTTGGGAAATGCTTGTTTTTTAGTTGGTACCTATATATAAATGAAGTCCAATGCAGCATTTTCTGTGGAACCTCTCTTAATCCGAATGTCGCTCCTACTCTGTGAACAGCACTATGTTGTCATCAGAAAAATCACTACATCCTTTTGCTTAAACTTTGTGAGCAAAGACAATACCTGCAGTTTGTGCCCCAGGTCATAAAGAAATGCTAGTATCTGCTTGGACTGCATTGAGTCTAGGGATGTGTGCAGGTAAACTGCTTGCAACATAACCACTGGAAAACTCAGTACTGGGGTCCCCTAAGGGACCTGAAAAATCTTAGCGCTATTTAGGTTAGCAGTCATAAACTTGATGAAGTTTACTTGGCCAAACCTATGCTGAAAGCATTTTATTTTTTTATAAAAAAGTATTTTTCTACTCAGCCAGGCCCATTATTAATTATGAGGATTTGAAGAAATGTGTTCATTGTACAACACTTGATAGCACGGCTCTTGTGATATTTCTACATGGCACTGCAAACTAATATAGCTCATAGTAGCTTTTCACTTGCATGGCTGACAACCAAAGAAAGCTGCCATTGCCCAGTATTTAATGACATTTAAAAATAAGGTCCTTCAAAAAAGAGAAAGGTGGGGGCGGGAAGGAAGAAAAAGAAACTCTGCTGCTCTGTCAGGAAAAAATTTCCTTTGTGTCTAATGCATTTCCCCAGAACAATGCAGGCTTGCTCTGCAGTCACCAGAGCTGTGCTCATGGTTCTGGAAGATAGTCCTCTACACTTGGCACAAATCCTCTCCTCTCACTCTTTTGCTTGGCAAAGTTGGAATTTTTCTAACTCCAGAAAACTTGAGCCAGGAATCTTCCCCCCCCCCACCCCAGTTTTGTCTCTGTGCATCAAATTATCATTTTTTAAAAGGCACTGTGAAGCAAGAAAACATTTGCTTTAGAATTCCATTATTAGTTAGTAATGCAGCATTACTAACAAAGAGCATAGTCTAAGTTAAAGATTAAAAAAAAAAAAAAGAAGATTTATCTCTAGGATTCATTCTGGGAAGGGGAGATATATAGTTTTTGGAATTTTTTTTCAAGAAATCTAAGCCTATGCTTCTGATGACTGTGAAAGAAGCATGAAGTAAATGTCTCTGGTTTTAGCCAAAACCTTTTTTGGTGCAAATCGCACATGTGGTGTCAAAGAAATATCAACTGAATAAGTGCTGCTTTCATCAAGTTACAGGGCAGAATGAAGGGGAAGAGAAGAAGGTGCAGAAGGAGGATTTGTAGGCCATGTAGCAATAGAGCCAGGGGAGATGCAAATTGAATTTCTTTTTCACAAGCATAAGCATGGGTATATCGTGCTTTCAGTAATGCTATTAGACGGAAAACTTCCATTTTTCTATATAGTCATTTCTGTTGCCTTTTTTCGTGCATTAATCTAGTGGTGTTTCACAAGGGAGTAAGAAGATACGTTCATCTTACATGATACAATCTCAAACTCAGTGAGTGCCTTCCAAGTCTTGGGGTTTAACTCAGTGAAGCACTTCAGCTTTGCCTAAATTAAGGATAATTAGCATTAAAAAAAACCCATAACCGTAAAATTAACCATAATGAACAACTTGGTGTGTATGACTAGATGGCTCCACATTGCATTATTTCTGCGTCTGTAGCTTGCACCCAGAACGTACTTTCACAATGATGGCTTTGTCAGCAGCCACTCACGGGGGTGAATATGTGCACTAACACTCGTGACCTCTTCTCTGCCAGAGTTTGGGAATGAGCATTTCTTCGTGTGGTGTGGAAGTCTGCAGTAAGCAGGTAGGAAAGAGCTGAAGAGAATACAGTTATCTGGTTAAAGAAATAATACTGCCCATGTTTTCAGCATTCATTCAGCTTGCCTTGCAGGTTCCCTGCCAGCCTTTCAGAACTTGCTTATGCTTTAGAAGGACTGAGTTTTATTTTTTGCAGTCAACAGCAACAACAACTGAAAAACCCACATTACCAATGTTTGTTTCCCCATGGCTTGGCTCACGTCACCAAAACACAGAGGGGCATATTTCAGCCAGAAAGACAAAAGCACATGCAGAGAAGCAACCCTTTCCTGATGACACTGGCTACCTGGAAGCTGGCCGGCGCGTGGGGTGAGCGGGAGGTCATGTTGGCTCCCTTCAGGCTGGCTGCGGATGGCTTGGCAGGGATTAACTGGCTGCAGTTATGCTGCCACTTCTGGCCTGAGTGACAATCTGGCAGTGCGCTCAGGTGCAAGAAGCAGAGCAGCAATCTGTTCCCTTCCCCAGCCCTCCTGCCCAGAGCAACCTTATTTCTTCTCACTTGAGGCTGGTGCTCCCTCCCTTTACTTTATTTGTGTGTGCGAGTGCCTGCACGCCTTTCCCTGTGGTAGTGGCATTTGTAAGAAACCAGCGTTTGCTCCATCTGGTTCCTGTATCTATGCTCCTTCTCATGGCAGTGGGAATCCAGGATAGATTTAAAAAAAAAAAAAAAAAGTGGTCACCACTTTTTCCTTCTGTTTTATTCTCTGATGTGTGGGTGGCACCAGGGTCACCATCCTAGCTCCTTCCCTCTGAGACATGCTTGAGGATGTGGCAGTCCATTGAAAATTAGTAAGAAGCCTGACCAAAGTGTTCCCTGGGCAGGCTTCCTGCACCCTTTCACCTCTAGCATCCTCCCAGCCCCTGCCAGGGTGTCAAACCTAGAGCTATGTGGGTACTCACTGTTGTCAGAAAATGCCAGTTTGCCAAAAATGAAACGTTTTGCAGAAGTGCAGTTCAGCCCTTCATTGGTGTTGTGGTTTAACCCCAGCCGGCTACTAAGCCCCACACAGCCTCTCACTCACTCCCCCCTGGTGGGATGGGGGAGAGAATCAGAAGAGTAAAAGTGAGAAAACTTGTGGGTTGAGATAAAGACAGTTTAATAGAGAAAGCAAAAGCCGTGCATGCAAGCAAAGCAAAACAAGGAATTCATTCACTACTTCCCATCGGCAGGCAGGTGTTCAGCCATCTCCAGGAAAGCAGGGCTCCATCACACGTAAGGGTTACTTGAGAAGACAAAACACCATAACTCTGAATGTCCCCTCCTTCCTTCTTCTTCCCCCAGCTTTATATACTGAGCATGACATCACATGGTATGGGATATCCCTTTGGTCAGTTGGGGTCAGCTGTCCCAGCTGTGTCCCCTCCCAACTTCTTGTGCACCCCCATCCTACTTGCTGGTGGGGTGGTGTGAGAAGCAGGAAAGGCCTTGACTCTGTGTAAGCACTGCTCAGCAATAATGAAAATGTCCCTGTATTACCAACACTGTTTCTAGCACAAATCCAAACCATAGCCCCATATGAGCTACTATGAAGAAAATTAACTCTATCCCAGCCAAAACCAGGACAGTTGACAAGGTGTTTTTTAGCTGCAGAGGGCAGTGAAAGGAGACTGATGAGGGGGCAGACAGGGAGATAAAAGGGTGAGAGACAAGAAGGGCTGGTGGCAGGAGCTCACATTCCTTCACCTTGCAGTAGCCAGCATGTGATTTTTTTCAGGCGTGGGAGTGCTTCCTTCAAATCCCTTGTCTGTCTGATTTTCAGTAAGCTCTGAGTATATGTGCATTTGGACTAAGGAGGTGGGGGAGAAGGCATGGGAAACAATTTCTGTTTTTTTCACAAATATTTTTGAAAGGTGTCTGTTTTTCTCTGCATCACAGTAAAAAAATTTTGAAGACTTTCTGTATTCCACAACTTTTTTTGCATAGTTTCCCTGACAGCTATCCTATACTCKAATAGTAAATATGACCATTTACATAATAGGTATTGTGAAGAAAGATCTAGCAGTGAGCAGCTTAAAACCCATGATGAATAATCAGGAAACAAACATCATCAGTCAAACACTTGGAACTGCACATTTTTAGAGTGCAGGTTTTGCCACTGATATTAATGTAAGAAATGACTGGTTGGTGGCCTATTATTTGATTAGATATTATGCTGAGATTACATTTCCTAATCTAATTTTTATCACTGAAGAGCATTTGAATTTCAGGGGTTTTTTTTAGAAGAAAATAATTTGGATTCTTAGCCCTGAGACTATTACATTCCCACTACTGCTTGATTTCACTGTGATCCAAGCCCTTTGTGCTACACCATTTTGAGAATTAAATTATTCAGGAATGTGCCTGGATTAGACTGCAAAACTGCATTCTGTTACTCGTTATGTAATTAATAATTGAAATTTCAGTCTTATTAATATTTTCTGAAATGCATTGCAAAGTTAAAATATAATTAACGCATTCACAATCAGTCCTATCTTCTTTTTTCGTGCAAGTCATCAGGAGCATAGTGACGCTTCCATTGTAATGACATATCCAGGGAAAAAATAGGCTTATAGCATTCCAAAAGGACAGACTCTGTAGGTATTAAATGGCTAAGATAATTGGTTAGTGCCATTTTATAGGTTGCATTATGCATGAGAAGAAGCGTGCATTTGAATGGGATTTGCAATCAGAAAGAGAAGACGAATACTGAGAGAAATACATATAACATAGAATCCTACGTATTAGAAGATAAGATAAAACCTGTTTAGGTCATCTGGCCCATCTGTGAGATTAAGGTAGTTCTTTGCTGCACCTCTCTTAATGCATTCCCTGCTACACCTTAGGTGTTTCCAATGACAGAACTGTAATACTCTCCCAGGGAATTTATTTCACAACATAATAGACAGCTGGGCTTCTTCTAATATTCATACTACATTTTCTGTCTTCTCTTCCATTCAGTATACTAAAGAAAAAGGGAGGTATGCTCCTGGACATGTAAATAATATTGGAAATGGTGGTCTTCCTGAGAAATAATTTATGCTCTGATTGAAACAGTGGACCAAAACATATAAAAATAAGTAAGAATATGTTCTTGCTGTGTGCTTCTCTGTCAAAGCTTGTTGATGGTCATTGCGTAGTAAAGGCCTGGGAGAAAAGCCATGAGAAATAAAGAAAAAGGAATATGACCCATACATGATAATTCCTAAAGATGTTTGATAGGGTTTTGTTGTTGCATGCTGTTGACGCTGGATTAAGTTTCAGGGAATAGAGTTTCAGCTCCAGGTTTTGCCATAGGTTTTGCATGCACCTTTGGAGCGCAGAGACATTGTTGGAGTATGTAAGGAAGTTTAACATTCCCTCAAGAATGACCTCGCTTTTCTGTGCCATAAACTGAAAAGGAAAACCTGCTAATTTCAAGTGTTCTAGGCCAAGAAAAAATGTATTCATCATAAAAGTGACTGCAGCTAGCTTCAAAAATAATTGGCAGCTAATTTGTTCCCTGCTTTTTGTCATCCCAGTGGAGTTCAGGCAGCTGAGGCCAGACCACAGGTAAGAAATTATGTGTGTGGCTTGAAAATGGCAATGCTATTCTGTCAGAGGCTATACGAGAAACCAGGCACGAACACCTTGTCCAGGGCTCCAGTCCACTTTTTACTAAATAAGTTCCACGTAGAGTAGTTATATGTCTGCCCTGGAAATAAAATGACAGTTGACCTGAGGTGTCAGAAATACTCTTTCAAATGGCTCGGAAACTGCTTTTATTCCTGTCTCACTTCAAATACCACCTAAATGGCACAGAAAGTCTATAACTAGACTCAGATAAACTCACTTTAGCAGCCTGTGTGTGCATCTTCCCAGTAAACTGAAGCCACCTTGTCAGATCAATATGCAACAGAAGCCTTTACCTTATTTAACAGCTCATTAAATAAGTCCCATGTTCTTTTACCAGCTCCCTGGGTGATTTCAAGAAACCATGACCACTGCATTGGCGTTCCAACTGCGCCTGCACGGAGGCAGTAAGTAGGGACCTCCCAGCTGTTGACAGCCCAGTCTTTCAGTCTTGTTACACAGCATGCAACACACCTCATATCTCACCATCTTATTCCCCATCTTGCTTTCCATATAGCTTTCTTCAATGAAGTGCCTGGAAAAATGGTCACCCAGGTACTGTACCAATAAAATGCAAAGCCAACCTTGAGCACTTTTAGCTTCATCAGTTCTTATTCACTTTTTCAGTAAAGAAATCATCTTGTTGTCTAGCAACACGCTTCAGGTTTTGCCAGACCTGTGATTCATCATGTCTCACCCTATTTGACATACCTGTTAAGGCTAAGAGTTAAACGAGACATGCTTTGTTCTATAAATAAGCAAGCTAAATGTTGCATCTGATTACCCATTTTGTTTAGTAGCCAGCCGTTTTAGGAAAGGAGGTTGGTGACAAGCATGGCCAGTTCCTTCATTTAGTGTATGGATGGGTAGGCAAAGGTGACTGAGTGACCTGTGCTTCACAAGTTATTGCTTCTCATCTGACGTGTGGTAAATGGACATGTTCAGTTACTGACCAGTTGCAGAGTAAAACTGGTCTCTTAAACTGATCACATATATGCTTTTCATCTGAGCTGTGAAGCAGAATGCCTTATCCCTTGGTGTGGTTCACAGCATACTCATTATTGTGGTTTATGTGTCTCAGCTGGTAAGCAAGGGCTCAACTACTTTCATTCACATGCAGGCTCTTCTGTCTTCCACAGAAAAACTCTGATCTCTCCTAGTTGCAGGTAATACTTCTTCTTATATTGTGCTATTTCTTTTGGGTTAATGGAAGAAATATATTTTTATATATGTACACGTATATGCATGCATACATTCACATGTAAATATATAAATTTAAATATGTATATATAAGAACTGGTAAGTGAATGTGGTATATGAAAGAATCACATGCTGGGTCAGGGACTGGAATACTGTATTTGCTGGGTGCGCTTCTCTGAGTCTCCCTTGACTAGTCTTTCATACTGCTTTTGTCTGTGTGTGAATAAAAGCTTAGTTCTCCTGAACTTGATGGATATATGGAAATTTGACTCTTTTATCTGTAGAAGACATAATGTACAGACAGTAGCAAAGCAGGGATCCTTCCCAGGCTTTTTGAATAGGTGTGGCATTGGAGCTGTAAGGGGTTAGAATATGAGCTTGGCATTATGGATAAGAAGTTCTTATTTTCTCCCTTGGCTACTGAACTTCTTGCAGCTACCTAGTCCTTAAAGAGAAAGGCAGTTTCCAAAACAGTTAATTCCTTGGTTTGTTATTGCCAGCAAAATGTACTGGAGACTAAATTGATAGAGACACTTTTAAAGACCGTAGAACGATGAGAAATGATGGCACTTTGGGCACCCGTTTGGGATTAGGATGCATGATTGCACAGATCCCAAGAGCAGAGCTCCCACATCTGTTTGTGCAGGTAGGAATGCTGTTTGACAAGGGCACAGGATAACGTCAGTGTCACAGGATTATTGAGTACAGTTTGAATGTACTTGGCAGTGTCCCATGACCTTCTCTCCTACTCCAGATTCTCCCCAATAGCAGAACTGTCTCTAGCCGTACATTAATTTTTCTGATGGCTTCTGAAGTTTCTGGATAGAGGATGTCAGTGAAGATGGCTAAAGAAAAAAATAAAATGATTGGTGAGCTCTATATCACAGGCAGAAAGTTTCATTCTCCTTCCCTACTCCTATGTGGGCCACTTCAACAGGAGCCCAGGGGACTGCTTAAATCTCCTCTTAAATGGTAAAAATGTAAAGCTGATTTCCCATTGACTGGTATATTATGCAGTCACTCACACCAGGATAAAGCAGTTGGAAAGGTGTGGCATTCTGATTTGGTACAATTTTTATTTAATTTCCACTGGTTTTAATGAAATTATGTAAGGTTTGGGATAGTGAAGAACTGGAAACTGTGTGTCTGACTATGCCCATGATTGTCTGCTACTGTGCACAGTAGGAACACTTTCAAAAGTCACCGTGTCTAATTAAAAGCCACCAACGAAGTTCAGCCAGCAGCAGAAGTCTGCTTGGCAAATTGGAGCTTCACGTATGGCTAGGGGGTAGGAATATTAAGAATAAACTTTGACGTTAAGAAAAAGACCATTAACTGTTGCACATTGTCACCAATTGTTCAATAAGATAAAAACATTAAAATACCAGAAAATTAAAACTGATAAATATAGTTCTGGTGTGACTTGGTGTGACTTAGTGTGCCATGCTAACAGAGGGTGAGCAGAAGCAGTAAGTTTTTTGAGCTTCCACAGAGCTGAAATCTCCAGAGATCACAAGTAGGAGAATATCTGGTCCAATATGTGCATCTATATGGATTTTAAAATATCTGGAGGATGCAACTGCGGTAGAAATGAGAGCTGCAGAACCTGGAAAGTTGGCACCTGGTGGGCAAATTCACTGATTGCCCAATGGGGTTTTGTTGTTGCTCTTGTTTATTTTATTCATTTCTTTAAAAATAATCAAAAAAAAAAAGCTTTATTTAGCCTGTCCCTCTATTCTTTGCTTAGGCAAAACTGCCAGCAAATTTTCAACATAGGAAGCAGGGGAGCTCTTAGCAAAAAAGGCTATATGTTGCTATATGTATCCTCACAATAGTCTGTGATAAAGATAGTCCAAGGAGATCAAGTGATAGTTTTACAAAAATAGCTCCTGCCCTCCCTGAATTCCTATGCTAGTTTCTGACACCCTTGTCGTAAAGAGCCCCACTGTAAACTCTGGGATTGTTGATGTAGCAGTCTGTAAGATTTCTCAATATGAAGAGAAAAAGGACAGAAAAATACAGCCTT
Organism: Phoebastria nigripes; assembly: GCA_035582835.1. Taxonomy (NCBI): domain Eukaryota; kingdom Metazoa; phylum Chordata; class Aves; order Procellariiformes; family Diomedeidae; genus Phoebastria; species Phoebastria nigripes. The sequence goes on from JAYKAV010000278.1 coordinate 1,797,780, forward strand.
TATTTTGGCCTTATCAGCTATAAAACCTCGCCTTGTTTTGTATGATAATGGCAGGATAGTATCTATTCTTTAAATTCCCTTTTTTCAGATCTAGTCTTGTTTCCATTGTTAAATCAACACTTTGTAGGGATTTATCAACACTCAGAAATTCCACAAAACCTGGAATTCAGATATTCAGGGAGGAGAATTAAAAGCCTGGAAAGCCTGGGAATACATAGGTGAGTCACATAGATGGGAAGGAAATAAGTGTTTTAAAGAGGATTTCTGTCTATGTGTGTGCCATGTGGAATAATTTTTGGCAGATGCATTGGGCATGTGTGAAGGAATGGGCTCTTTGGTTCAACTCCAGCCCAAATCAATAATTACTGCTACTCTGATAGCAGCTAAGCAGTCCATGGGAAATGACTTAGTGGTCTCACTCCAGTCTTATGAGTAGTTGTTCATTACATGAAAGCACTAATGAGCTGAGCAAAGAAGAAAATGGCAGAGGGAATTGTGGAGACTGAACCTACTTTTACTCTGTATTTCAGGGCTAAAATGTACAGGCAGGGTCAGAGGGAGTGTAGAAATTGAGTGGACCAGTGCTACAGCTCTCGTCTGGGTAACTTGGGTATTTTAGCCAACAGGGCTATGTACCAATTTGGTACATACCACAAGCATCAAAATCGTGGAATGATGGGTGATGATGGTAAAGACTGCTTCAGCCTGGTGGTGTCTCTGGACCTGGATGCGACCAGCTCTGTGCAAGTCAGGATGGTGCCGCCTTGGCTACCTGCCCCTTGAGTCACGTACCACCGCCCATGGCAGGCCAGCAAACTGGCAGCGGGACATTGCCGATGCGGGACTAACATGAGGGGGCCAGGCATCTGAAAACAGGGTGGCTGGGCAAAAAGAGCAATAAATGCAAAAACAGAGGAAGATGATGTGAACCATGCTCCCTCTTTCACCACAGGCTGCCACTAAGCTAACTAGGCTTGTGCTTCTGTTGAGATTTTCAGACACAGCAGTGCTGGGGTCAGCTCTGAGGGCACCTTTCTCCCAGCTCATTATGACGCCTCGGTCTCTCAGTTTCCAGCTCCTTGCACGTCTGAGGAGGGCAAAGGACGAGAGGTGTCTCCTGGCTGAGAGCTCTGATGCCTCCCGGGACCAGTGGCAGTGGCTGCTCCTACCTCTGCTGCCCCCGGATGAAATCCTTGCAGAACTGTCTGCGTCTGGTGCCAGTATCCTTTTCTATAGGGAATTGTTTGTGTTGCTTACATCATGTGCTGGATTTAGAAGACCTCCAGGGTTACCATGGCAACAGTTTCTGCTTAAGTATAGGTGAGAACGTAAGTTAATTTTAAATAAGGTGAAATGAAGGAGGGGGTGAAAAAAGCTCTCACAAAGCATCTGAAGCCACACAGATCTGTCTAATCAGTTTTGTAAGAAAGCTTCTAAAGTTAATTTCGCATCCCTGAGGTTATATCCTCCTCATAACAACAAAAGAAGTTCAGGACCTGTTTCTTTGGACTGTCGCCGCTAGTGGTGGCGGCAGACCTGGGAAGCCTTCATCTCCGTCTCCTCTCCATGTTCCCCACGTACATGTTGCCAAATACTCTGCATGCGGCGGGGTCAGAAGATGAATAAGACCTAGAAACAGCACATCTAGTTGGATGCTCTGAGGATTCATGGAGTGTGGGATTAATGCAATTTTGCTGCTGCTGCTGGTTGTTAGCAGGAGAGGCCAATATGCTGTCCTTCATATTGCGGCCCGAACTCTGCCCTCAGTGGTGTCCTTAAAACCTGAAGCCTATATATAAAAATAATATACGTATACATATGTGTATGTGTATATGTATGTGTATATTTATTTATCGTGTTCTATCATTGGAAATTAACAAAAGGAAAAAAAAATACAATCTCCAAAATAGAAATGTTCTGTTTGTAATAAAATTATTTGGAGAAGAAAAAGAAATTTTTGTTTGATAAAGCACCACTATGGGGAGTGCTGCTCACAGAAGCATTATAGGATTGCCCCTTTTTGCTTTTTACCAGCCCAATCGGAGCACTCTTTCTCTCTCAGATCCATAATTGGCACTTATCACCATCGTGTGCGAGTGTCTAGTCCGTTAAATAAATATCAAGGTAGCAGTTAGAGATCCAGAAACCCACTTAAATGTTCACCTAGTCATTTAACACTCTTGTGATCCATGCTTTGTAAGAGTTACCTTCTTAATATACACAATTTACAGCTTAAGAGCGGGCAACTTCAGAAAAAGTAAAGGGCGATTAATGAGAACCCGTTTATGACACCGGTCATGCTTGTGGTGGGAGACACACTATCTCCTGAGTGACCTGACAACAGCAGTGGGGGCTGACTCTTCTGTTCTCAAGTCTGATTACCAAGAGGATGCTATTTAGATTTTTGTCATAAACAGTTGCTTGGTAACCAGCTTTTGTAAATCTTTTGGCGGCACCGGTAGCACAAATATGCGTGCCCAGGTGTTTGTCCCTTCTATTTACCTGGAAGCAACAGTCGCACAAGCAGAAATAAGAGTGTTAGTGCCTACTGGCCCATTCATGGCCAACTGTTTACTAAGCGGTAAGACACAAGAGACTGAAGTAAAGTTATGGTGCCAATTAATAAACAGTGTAGCCTTTTAAAAATTTCCTTTCTTTGCCCTGATTTTCAGAACTGCTTTTTCACTTCTTATCTCTGTTTCATTTGTTTGTTTTGCCATGAGTCACCTCCCTGCTGCTGCTGCTTAGTGCAAGAAAAACCATCTCTTTTTCTTGAGTCTGAAGGAGAAAATTTCTAGCATATAAGCTCTCCAGTACTACAGAGGGGCTGTGTAATGTTATGAATCACTTGTAAAGATGTTTCCAACTTCTTACTCTGAATTTCTTCAGTTGTGTTTGGTGAACTGATTTATAGTTTCATTTAGGTTGGTGATGAGATCTTATATCTGTATGCAGATACGTGACGTATGCAGAAGGCTTAATTAATTAGAGTATCATGTGGCTTCAAGCCAGTCACAGTTAAAATCACAAGATAAGAAGAAAGGAGGTGGCTGCTGACATAATGATTATTAGATTTCCAAAACCATCTGGATGACGTGGTATGTTCATGTGGGTCGGGCTGCCCTAAGCGTGCAAACCGAATTCAAACTGCTGATCTGCGAGGAGCGGATAGCTTATTGCATGCCTTACAAAGAGAGACAGTCCTCAGCATTATATTCATGTGGTACGTGTTTTAGCAGGTATTCTTACAGCCTAAGCAGTCAATAGACAACTGGAATATCAGAAATCTTAACGGAAAAGAGATTCATTGTGTAGCTAATGTGTTATAAAAAAGGATCTGAAGGAAGGAAAGTAAAGCAATGGTGGGACGAATCAAGTTGAGGCCCTAAACACAAGGACTGGTGTGAAAGAATAACGGGGTTAACTGAGGGGATGGGTAGCTCTGAAGGTCAAACCAAAAGGCATAATGATGATGTTGTTTTCATGGAAATATAGAAACAGGATCCTGTTTACAGAGCGCTCTGTTACACAGCACTGACAATGTGAAGGATGTTGGTGATGCTGCCTGAAACGTGTCTCTCCTAGGAAGGACAATATGGGGATTATTTTGTGCTATGTCCAGAATATTTCCTTCCACTTACAGCATTTCCTGAATGGGTACATTCAGATGCAGGGCTACAGCTATACCACAACAGCTGTCCTAATCACAGCAAGAGAAGAGGAACTCACCAAAGTATGATGGAGGCCATCTGAAATTTGCCAGTCAGACAAATAGGCAAGTTCCCTAAAGAAAAAAAATGAAGTTTCTTCTTTACCTGTGCCAAATCTGTGACAGGAAAGAAGGCATCAGTGTTTTGAAGGTGTGGGTGTGGATCTCTGGTGGCATCTGCCAATTACTTCCAAATGGTTGGCAAAGGGGGACTAAGAAAAGCAAGCCTGTCTGTAGACTCAAACTCTGCACACAGCGATCTACAGCTATGACAGAAAATCTGAGTCTACTGAAAGCTGCTAACATCTGCTGTACTTATTGCTACCCCCTAAAGGACCCCAAAGGGACTTATTATATTCATGATTGCTTGCATTTAACAGTTTGTCCTGGTTTCAGCTGGGATAGAGTTAATTTTTTTCCTAGTACTTGGTATAGTGCTATGTTTTGGATTTAGTATGAGAAGAATGTTGATAACATGCTGATGTTTTTAGTTGTTGCTAAGTAGTCTACTAGTCAAGGACTTTTCAGCTTCCCATGCTCTGCCAGGTGCACAAGAAGCTGGGAGGGAGCATAGGCTCATAGTCAGGACAGCTAACCCAACTGGCCAATGGGGTATTCCATACCATGTAACGTCATGCTCAGTATATAAAGCTGGGGGAAGAAGAAGGAAGGGGGGGACATTTGGAGTGATGGTGTTTGTCTTCCCAAGTAACCGTTACGCATGATGGAGCCCTGCTTTCCTAGCGATGGCTGAACACCTGCCTGCCAATGGGAAGTAGTGAATGAATTCCTTGTTTTGCTTTGCTTGTGTGCGCGGCTTTTGCTTTGACTATTAAACTGTCTTTATCTCAACCCACAAGTTTCCTCACTTTTACCCTTCCGATTCTCTCCCCCATCCCACTGGGGGGGAGTGAGAGAGCGGCTGTGTGGTGCTTAGTTGCTGGCTGGGGTTAAACCATGACACAGTTGTTCTGCTATTATTCACACTCACCACTTCTTATACACAAAATCTACTATTTAAGGGATATATAGGGGCCTTAGGTAATTTCTCTCACTGTGTTGGAGTATACCTCTCCTCTAAGCAAAGGCTACATAGGCTGGAAAGAAGTCAAGTCCTTTATTTTCTTGCTATTGCTGGTAACTCATATAATAATACAATATAAACTGAAACCATATCTTTCTCTCCAAAGATGGCTATCTCAAACTACAGAAAATTAGTCTGTCTATGGATCATATTTGAGAGAGGGTAAAATTAATGAGAAAAACCAATCCTCTGATGGGTTAGCTTGATGGCCTCCAGCCCAGGCAAGGAACACAGACAAGAATGGTAGTTGGGAAGAAACACAAGAGTAACTGTTGTTAAGGGTGAGGGATGAATATCTGGAGTAGGAAGAAATAGGAATTGAAACTGCTGTCTGAAGTAATGAGGGGAGAATAGAACGGTTTTGGAATGAAAACCACATAGAGAAAGACTCCAGCATAATTTGGAAAATGTATTTCTAGTGTAGGAAGCACTGTAAAAAGGAAACGAAAGAGGAACACCAAACCTGCTGGGCAGGCTAGCAGAAAGAGAGAGACAAAATACCCTAATTGAAATCTGTGTCTCTAATAGGTTGTCCCACTTGATTGCAGGGGAAGAGAAGATGTCTTATTATAATGTGTTTTGCTATTTGCTGGAATGAGCTATTCAAAAACATTTTCATAGTGTCAGACTGTAGACAGTCTTTGGGGCACATGGTGCCTTTCCTCTGCAGCAATTTGTTCCACGTGTAGGATTTTGGAAGGATACAGGAGCTTATTGAATAATTTCCACGCCACCTCTTTCATTATAGTGTGGAGAGGTGGAGGGCAGAGATCGTCCTGAATCTGTAGGAAGTGTCTGTATGTTAAAACTAGTCACAGAGTATGGAGCAAAACAGCTACTAAAATATTAATGAATTGGGGGAGATGTAGTTTATTAAGAAAGTAAATCAACAGGAGCACATGAAGCCAGGAACTGCAGCTCTCATAAGCAGTATGGTTGACGCTCGTGGATGCAAAGTAGAATATTGATCCAAACCAATAGATGTCGTTCAGGTAATTCTCAGGATGTAATGGTGCAGAAAAAAGTAAGTAAATTCTCATTTGTCATTCCAAGCAGGACAGCATTAGTGTTAGTGCTAAATTACACCATATAGGATTTTCACAACTGAAAGTCCACCTAGAGAAAATGTTTTCCCAAGGAAGAGGTCTGTTTCAGTTTCTGATAATATATCTTAATTTTATTCTTGTTGAGCAGTCATGGAGAGTCTAGTTTCATCACAGCTTTGTGCTTTGCAGAAGCTTGATGCCTCAGACAACCTTTTTATAAAGAATTTCCATAATATTATGCAGGAACACTCATTCATATCAAGGATTAGAGCATACTTTTTCCTTTAATTCTGGTATGATATCCTTCTGAGCCTATTACATATTTCCTATTTACATATTTCATATCATGCTGGAGAGGCTAAACAGCTCTCAGCCTGTTGGAAAAGGGAGTTTGGGAATAGTGGCTGTAGTCTACCCTACTGATGAGTCCTTGTTGCATTGGACAGAGTCGAATTATTTGCCCTGTTTCACTGGATGTTCCTGCCCCTCTCAGCTATAAGCCCATGAGGAAATCCATGCATACTACTACAATACTGAGCTAATTTCTGTGCATCTATGCAACCTTGCACATTTTAGATGTCCTTCTCAAGAACCTATTGTAAAAATGTATGTTGCTTGTGGGACTGCTGACAGAGTTTTAAAAGCCTAGAGTAACTGTAAGCCTCCTTTGCAATATTGCTGTCTGTAGCTCTCCTTTCATGCTGGTGGAATTAGCAAATGTCTCTCTATGAATCAGCAGAAATTATTCACCAACTTTAAGTAGGGTTATAATTCTTTTGAATAGAAAGATAGAAAAAGCGCTTGCCGCATTGCACAGGGTCAGAGATCCTGCCTTCCTTGCTCTGTGTTGCTGAGCTGTTCTTCTCAGTGGGGTTAACAGTGACTGATCTAGACTTGCGCTACTTTTGTAGAGGACTTGAGCTTCATTTCCTTCTCACTGACTTTTAGATCACCCACCCCCTTTGAATGAGCCTTTCCTTTTACTGAGCACCGCCAGCTCCATTACTTCATGCTTTCACTCTTTTTGCTTCTCTAAATCCAAGGTGCAGGAAAAGGTTTTGATTTTTTTGTGTGTTATTTCCTGGAGTAGTTCAGACTATGTTAATTGCACACTTACTCCCCATGACTCACCTTTGGTTTGCAGTGCTCTGTGAGAGATAACACTGCTGCCAGCATCATTCTAGCTTTTCTTCAGTGTTTGCTGCACACTTCCTTATTCAGGCCCCTGAAGATACTTGTCCTTCCAACCTGCAGCCTTTTATTGTATATTTTGCTTTGTCCGAGACCCTCCCTGACTTCAAGGAATATACCTGTATGACCTGGAAAGCAAGAGGGGAGTTGAAGACAGAGAGACTGGGAAGACATTTATTCTCTGTTCTCGCTTGCTGACATTTGAGTCCTGCAGGACCAGGGGCAGGTGTCTCAAAGAAGCAAAACCCAAGGAGCTCAAATTACTGTCTGAATGATGCGATAGACTAGATACTAAATAAGGCTGGCTCCTTATGCCAGTGGCACCAGTCCTGCCACTCTATCTGCAGCAACATGCCAAAGTATCTGGTGGAGCAGGTCAACTTTCTTTTGGCCTGTTCCCTCTTTACCAGAGACCAAAAGCAGGGAGGACTTTAAATACCAAAGATCTGACAATAAAATAAGAGCCTAAGTAAAAATGCATATGTTCTATTGAAAATTACATCCATGAGTTGATCGAAGGCTGGCCTCAATATGAAACCAAAATCGGTGAGCCTGGGCAAGCCTTCACTGATTCCTTACTCCAGTGTGATCCCAGCTGCTTTTCATATTCCCCTCTGGCCTTTCCTGTCACCATCAGCAAGGATTGTTAGGATGTCAAAAAGAAGTGAAACCTACAGCGTTGCAAAGCCTGCCAAATTTCAGGCGCATGGCACTGGGCTTGACAATGTGTGATGTGTTCCAAACGAGGAACTCGACTGAAAACTCTGTTAGAGAAAATTGAAAAATGATGCAAGGGTCTATTTCATGTGATAGCATCTCTGCGATCTCATTTTAAGCAGAGATGGGTGGGAAATAGTTGTCTTTATATCCAAATGTATACAAATCCAATGTTTTTGAGATTGTTCTTGTCTTTTCCCCCTTAAATGCCCAGAGAGGATGAATGCAAAAAGTTGTGAGAAGCTAAAGAAATGAAATTTCAGAAGGAGAGCTGGGTAGGAAGAGGCTTGTGCACAGCGGTTTTTTCCTGATTTTTTATTTTTTCACATGATGTACCAAATAAAATAGAAGAAGTTGAGATGAAAATTGGGTTTGAAGATGGATAATCAAAACTATGCATTCCCAGAAAGCATCAAACCAAAATGTTCTCAAAATCAACAGTTGTGTGCTACATTTAGCTGTCCACAAATTGGCATTTCCTGCTAAAAAAAAATTAAATTGAGGTGAGTTTTGTGATTCCATGAGATTCCCAAAGCTGCTGGGTGAATTATCCAGCTGTCAGGTTCATGTTTGTGCTCCAGATGCATCAATATTTTGTGTTAGCATGGCACCTTGAGCACAGCACACAACCATTTTCCCTCCCTGGTGCTCTTTCTCCCCAGTTTCCATGGGAGGCGATTAAGACAGATGAATCAGAAGAGAGCTAAGGCATGGCAACAGCCAGATCCCTGATGTGATGTGGAGCGCGTCTATCCCGCAGTGTAAGAGATGTGACAGTAAGTTCCATACTTCAGTGCTTTTATTATCAGAAGCTGCAGATTTCAAATTACAGTACTGAGCTGAACAATTACAATAATGAGGGAACGTAAATTTTGGTTGTAAACGAGCACTGTAGCTCATGACATCCAATTGAAAGAGAAATATTTGTGTGCCATGAGATGGAAGGCAACAGAGTGGGCAGGCACGTCTTCTGGACCCAGGTGGGACAGAAGGAGAAGGAGTACCTCCAGCCCCCAATCTCACAGAGGGAAGAGCCCACACCTGCCTTCCTTTTGTCATCATAGCCTCTTTGCAAATAACGTGTGGGATCAGTGGGCTTAAAGCTTATTTTACTCCAGAGCTAACTCAAATTATAACTACAGTGCTGTCACTCACTAAAGACCTTTCCACATCAAGAATCCACACAAATATCCCTTCATTTGAGTGCTGAGGAGTTTTTAACACAAGCCTAGGCTAAAGCTCAGCACATCCTAATATGTTTATACTCTCCAAATCTGAGCTTTTTGTGTGGTCATCTGGTTGCCTTGTGCTGCTCAAGCTTTATGTCACATGTGTCTGCCTTCACCTTGATCTACACTAACTCGTGTGAATTAACTCAACAATGAAGACATATCTTTGGAGTTGAAAATTGTGGTGGGGAAAGACTAAACCAGACTACAGAAAATACTAGAGGAGCTAAAACTAAGCATTCAGTATTAAGTCCAGATGCTTCGAGGTAAGGGCTAAGGATTAAAAGAAATAATGGCAGTAATTCCTGGAAATGCAGGAAACTGTAAGAAGGCCAGGCTGAGCACACAGCCAGAGCATTTGTTATCTGCCCCAGTCTCCACATTTGCTCTCTCCATTATTTCTCTGCTGACCTCAGGGACATCAAAGAGTGGAAATTTCTCCTTCAACTCCTCAAGAAGGAAAATCCCCATGACAGGTCACATCACACATTTCACTGACCAAAACAGGTATTTCTTCCCCCATCTTTCTCTCCTTTTTTTTTTTTTTTTTTTTTTTACTCCTCTCACGGGATCAACACTCTTTCCAGACACGACGTTCTACTTGGAAGTTAGGCTAAAAATACCTCAAGGAATAGCTTGTAGTAGATGGCAGAAACTGATTGAAAACAGAAGTGACATTCATTTATTGTACAAAAAATTGAAAAATTAACTGTTATATTATTTTCCCATCTAAATTTTAGACATCAGAAAGGACTTACTGACAGGAGCAAGGGCAAGAAATTAGAGGTCTTCATAAATGGTAGTTGCTGTGTTTCATTTCATTAATATTGGATGAAATCCTAATCCTATTAAAGTTAATGAAAATTTTGCTACTGACCTCAGTGGAGCCAAGAATTCCGTTCTAAAACCTGGTGACCTGTTACTCTTTGTTTCAGTTCTTCTGTTGTTGTTGTTACTATTTCTAAATATAACCTGTGCATTATTACTTAAATCTATCAAATTCTAAACTTTTTTTTCTATGGTCCTGATCCTGATGTCCCTTATATAAATTTGCATGATATATCCCACTCAGATTGAACATTTTCTTTCAATTCCATGTTTTCAGACATTGAGGTTGGTAACATGAGCTGTGTACATGGTACAACTCCTTGTGCTTTTTGCAGGATAGATGCTCTAGTGGGATCTTCCATGATGATTCAGCTGGTTGTTCTGCACTGTCTTAAATACAGCAGATATTTCAATTAAAATGTTGTAGCGAGGAAGCTCTGTGACCTCACTGCTGAGTATGTCATGTCAGATTTGTTTGACAGAACCAATTTGGCATTGCATTCATTCTAGTGTGCATGGGAATGCAATTATGTGTCAAACTCTCTGAAATCTTCAGGGAACTCAGGGCAATCTGTATTAGACAGGCAGTATACTGTTTTGTCCTCCAGATTTTTATCCAGATTGGCATACCGAGGGTTTTTTCAATTTTCTCTGTGTCAATTAAATGTAGTTTAAAATTTTTGATGAGAAATTTTTCAGGTAGCTTACTATTCAGAGAAAATCCATTTGAAGACATTTCTCCCTGGTAATACAATCTGAAATAAAGGATGCCAAAAATATCTGTTAAAAATGTATTGAAAGTAACTTTTACATCTCCCACATATATGGCTGAGTTATGTCAGTGAATAGGCTCCACGTAGTATTAGAAGACCATTATCCTTTTCAAAAATCAAACCTGTTGGTTGAGAGAAGGTGTCAGGATATATTTTAAGTGGGATCTAGATGCTTATTTCACTTGCCTGCTTGAAAAATCACAAAACTGTTACAGAAAATGGCGTGGTATTCTTTCCTTAAAAACTCGATGATCCCCTGATCTCCGAAGTTCCTTTAGAGATCATTAAGGAAATTCAAAGTAACCAAGACCTTTACTTTCACACATTTTTCCAATTAACATTTCACATACATGTTTGTGCTTTTCGAAAACAAATTATTAATCATTTTGTAGTGGAAAAAGTATAAATGCAATTGCTAAATATATTATTTCCTATTTAGTATACAAAACCAAGAATAAATTATATTCTGAAAGATCTTCAAAACAGGGTCGATAATGTCTCATTTTTTTGGTTGACATTTTAGTATATCTCCATGTCACTGTGGTATATAAAAGTCTTATATCTGAGGCTATATTCTGCTAGGCAGTACCACACTTCTTCCTCGGTGATCTTATGCTCTAAAAAGGTTTGCCAAAGGACTTCAAGGCCAGAGGGTTGAGGCAGTGATTTCAAGCAACTTTTCTGGACATGAAAGTTGAATCCTGACTCTGATACAGTGCTTACGGATAAGAACTAACTTACCCCTTGCTTCACCTAATTTCTGTACCTATTACTTTTGCAGAGCAATGTTTTACAGAGCTGGGTGATATTACAAGTAATTAACATACTGGAATTGCAGAATGATCCCTTAGGTATTCTAGTCCATTTTTTTTGTGATTTACTAACTTCTTAGCATTTTCGTATCAGTTTTGTCTAGAGAAAAGGATGCAGTACAATACAGTATGGTAGAGGGATGCTGAATGGTTTAGGTATCACTTGCCCAAGCTTAGCTACTCATTTGTAACTATAATGGCATTTGTAGTTATTCTTTACGCATCTGAATGTTGTAGGTAGACACTCTGTGGCGCCCTACTGGTCGAAGAACATTGAAATTGCAGGTAATAACAAGAAAAGATTTTGTTGTGGTTATTTCTAATCTTCAGTATCTTTTAAGACTGTTACAGTTTAAGGCTGTAGTCTTGTCTTTTGGTCAGTGAAAAAGGCACAGAAGCATCTCTAGTAGCTCAGGATATCCCTCTAACCATCACTGTTTATTTCTTTTTCCCTTCATCATGCTCTGGCCCTTTCAAGTGCTGCGCACCAGCACTGCTGCTCCGATTTCAAAGGAGCTATGCCAAACAGCACCGAAGGAAGGCTTCACCTTATTCTCTGTGCTTTCTTTCCTTTTCAGTTCATCATTTTATTTCTTCTCTCAACTCTTGAAAGACAGAGAAGCCTACCCCTGACAGATGGGTGTCTTTTTTCTCTTAATCTTTTCTGAAGATTCCCGTTCATAAGATGTAGATTACAGGCATGACACTTGTTTTGCATTGCTGGATTTGAGCTACGGAGAACTAATGTAAGTGGTAAGCAGCCACCTTCTGCCTATGTGCAATCAAAGTCAGTACAAATTCCTAAATTCAAAGGAGGATTCACATGCTCAGATATACACTTGCTGTCACTAATCCATAAAATGTGTGGCTAATAAAATGTGTAATCCATAAAATGTGTTGCTACCTTCAGTAAGTCTGTTCATTTTAGGGAAAGTGGTTCATTTTAGAGAGATGAGAATCTGGCCCCGAGTGATTGCTTCCCGTGTGTTGCAGTTTATAGGGAGGCATGTTATATCACTTCAGTTTTTAACAGAACCGGCACAGCTCGCTTTTCTGACAAAGAAATCTTTCCACCTGCCATTTGAAATACGCTGATATTATGGACTGTTGCAAACCCACTCCACAATTTGGCGTGATTGACAGTCGCTGCTTGGAGACTGTGAGAGCAGGGATACGGGAGGTCAAACAGAGCTGCATTAGCGGAGCCGCACGAGGAAGCTGGCAGGCTCCCTCCTTGCTCAGGGCAGGAATCCTCCTCCCTCTGCTGGGCCGGGGGGCCGGGAGCACTGTGGAGCAGCAAAGAAACAGACTGAGCATGTTCTTAACCTCCGTGGTGCTCCACCAGATTCTCATAAAAGATATTCACCCTCCCACTAAATGAGTAAATGAGAGGTTGACTGATGACTCAGAAGTGTATTTATTCAAACTTCTCTTTATCTGTAGCTACACAACTTTCTGAACTTAGGGGAAATCAAGCAATTGAGTTCCCCGGAGGTACAAAAGCACGAGATGGCAGCGTACATGTTGCAATGTGCTTATCCGCTTTAAAAGTACAAAAGAAGAGCTTCCTGGTTTAAGTTTCCATACTGGTGGAGTCTACAGTGATTTCCCTCTTGAATGATTATTGCTTTTCTGTGCTAGGGCATGCAGTGGCATGTATTCTCCAATTTGCTGTGTGTGTTTTACTTGATTTTTTTTTCTTAATCCTGGCTTTGACAAAACAAAGCAAGCAGAGCTTGCCAGGATTAAAAAAAAACAACACCAAAACTGTGTCTAAGTAGATTTGGGTTTTGTATCCAGCCTGAAAGGAAATGTGGTTCCTGTATATCTGCTCAGCTGTTTATTGGGAAAATATATATCAGCTCCCTGAGAAATATTTATGTATTTTCTTTACGTTGACAACATTAGTTCCTGTTACTTTTCATGTATTAACAGTGACACGGAAATTGATAGATCATTTTAGTTTAAAGAAAAACTTTGCTGTAAATAAATTGCTGAAATATAGCTGTTTATAAGCTACACAGGGCTACATCTTACCTAGAAACTACAATATACTCTTAGATGCAAACTTGAGAGAGGTGTGTGTGTGCGTGCATGTGCATATATGATATGCATTTCTGTTGCCAGTTACAGCTGAAGTAAGCATCAGCTGGCATTTATTGCTTTTTTTCCTGCCGTATAAGTACCTTTTCAGTACTTCAGCTTTTCAGATCTTTGAGAAATACGGACAGTGATTAAACATAATTTGTATTTACAGATATTTCTGATATGACTATCAAAAAGGTCCCACATAAAAAAACAAAGAAACAAAAGTATTTGGGATTTTATAGTCCTGACGTGCATTTTAATGTATGTAGATTGGACTGGTAGATAGAAATGATCATTTGCGGTTTTTACAAAACAGCCCATCTGCCTGTCCTTTGAAGGATACCCCCATTGCAGCTGTAGAAGGGCCAAAAAGTGGTCCTTAGTGCTCTGTGCATTCTCTTTTGCTCAACGTTTCCTTTGCTGCTAGTGTGTCTGTGCGTGTTGACTTATGATAATTTTGATTCAGCAGCGTTATTACAGATACATAGAAAGCTATTAAAACGTCTTGCTTATGTGTGCTTTGAAGTGCTTGACAGAGGTGAGGTTGGATGGCTCGCTGTCCTGTAGAGCTGGGTCTGCACCACCATATTCCTCACAGACCTCTGAGACATGATCTTCCTCATGCAGAAGATCTGGCTTTGTTGCTAGTTGGCCCATGATAGAGTGGTCTTGCTACTCTTCTGTTTGCTGTGCAGTCCCAGAGTAAATCATCACCAAATCTATCAGCACCTGTGTAAATATTCTCCCCGCATATCTCTTCATGCCAGCATGTATGATCTCTGTAGGAAAGGATATCTCTCTTTTCTCTTATTAGCCAGCCACTGGAGAAATAGTCACTATGAATCTTCCTTCCCTCTCTCTATCCCTTCCTCTGGGAGTTATGCTAATAACTGGTTTGCTTCATTGGTCTGGACTGTAACTGCACCTTCTGACCAAAACACAGGCACAGGATAGAAGCTTGAAATGTGTTCACTTGGAAGTGTTTTGTGTAAATTAACTGCTAGCTCAAGGTCATTTTTGCCCGTTAGCGCAAAGAAGGCAATCAAGTTCTACAACAGGCTAGGAAAGGATTCATAGGGTAGCTCATGTCACTGCAGCACTATGTTCTGCAATGTCTGCCCCAAAAGTCCTAGCACACAAGTCAATGCAGCACACCAAAAGTCAGTGCAGCATCTATGGGTGGCATTGCAGAGTGATCTCAGTCAAGCTAGACTGTCCCAGCTTGGATGCTGAACCCATGAGAAAAAAGTGGCATCAATTTAATAGTTTAGAGAGCTAATGCACAGGCAACGTTAGCTCCTTTTGTTTTGTAGCACTTAGAATAACATTACCTTCAGACTTGTTGCAGTACAGGTGCTGTGATTAAGCAGAAGAGACAGAAGAGACCTTTTTTTTTACACTTCTGCCCTCCTCAGAGGAAAGAGAAGGACAGTGCAATAAGTGAGTTAGTAAATCAAAATGTGTGAAGTTTGATGGAGAAGGCATGGTCCTATGAGTCAACAGTTTTGTCAGGGACTTTAGTGGGAGCAGGGCTTCAGCATGAGACAGACCAGTGCTCGCCCAGTCATCTTACATGTGACAGGTGAATGAAACAGGGTGAGAAGAGAAATCCAAGAGCTTAAGATTCTTTGGCTTCTCCTGGCGTCAGTCAGTTGATTGCTCAAGTAGGTCAATGTCTTAGTCATGTTATTACTAAGTATAGGTTGTTGTTCTTTGGTTAAGTGAACTAGTTGCTCGTTAATGGGTTCTCACTAACAAATCACTCTAGACGGGCTATGTAGCAACCTTATCCCTGGGTCTATCTATGAGTATTCAAGGTCATCCTCAGGTTTCAGTAGGAATGGCATCTTGGAATCCAGCATCTAAAAACGTCCCCAAGGTTCCTATGATCTCCTGAAGTCCTGGGATCCCATAATGAACCCTTTCATCAGGCTGATCCCCTAATACTCAGTAACTGTATCCTCAGCTGCTTCAGAGTGCTCGCTCACACAGCTTTCTTCTTCCTCTTCTTCCTCTTCTTCCTCTTCTTCCTCTTCTTCCTCTTCTTCCTCTTCTTCCTCTTCTTCCTCTTCTTC
>JAYKAV010000278.1:1813350-1894136 GCA_035582835.1 Phoebastria nigripes
TCTTCTTCCTCTTCTTCCTCTTCTTCCTCTTCTTCCTCTTCTTCCTCTTCTTCCTCTTCTTCCTCTTCTTCTTCTCCTCCTCCTCCTCTCTCTCTCTCTTTAAATAGTAAGAGGCAAACAAATGTGATAATCTTGTGTGGTCTCTGAATGGCATGTGAACATTTCTTAAAATACAGCTCAGCAGTTGTCAGCTGTTTCACTATAGGGATGCTTTCTATTAATCTCCAGGGTTTTAACTTCACTTTTGTCTCCTTGGAAAAATGAATCTTTGGAAATACTATGAAAATACGGAGACCCCAAATCTCTATATGCGACCTGCCCATAGCTGTGCGGAGTGTCCTCCTTTCAGGCTAAACTGATTTGTAGCTCCAGCTCTTTCAAGAGATGATGTCAGCCTCTAAATGGAGAGCCAAATTGGCATCAGGCTGTAGATGCATAGCCAATCTGCTTTCCATATTGTTCTCTTGGCTTCAATACATTATGAATAATCTGTTCAAGACAATCTGAAAACCTCAGTGCAAGCAGGATGCACTTTGTATCCCTAAAGTCACTTTTCACATTTGCATAAGCCTCGTGCCCAGCGAGGAGCCTGTATGCGTGAGAGGGAGAAAAGAGAGAGAGATCTCACAGAAAACAGTTCTGTGATTTTATTTATTTGTATGATACTTCTCGAAACCATGACTGAAGACTGTGATTTTTCCACTGACATATGCGTGCAATTTTTCCTGAGATGCAGGAACCGAATCTGTCAGCCTCCTGATGAGCATTACGGAGAGAAAGACACCCAGGATAATTTAATTAGACCCCAAGAAATAACCCAAACTGAAGGACATTTTCTGGTTGTCAGGGACTAAATTCATCTTTATAACAGGCAAAACCACTATGCTGATTCAGAGACTCCCCTGCTCTCTGATCACCTTTCAACTGCTTTTCCCCTGTGATGCTGAGAGTTCCCTGACCCTTCCTAGAGATTTGCTTCAAGATCCTCAGCTGTGTCAGATCCATAGTACACCTAAGGAAGTGAGGAAAAAAGTGACCTTGTGCTATAGTCCTAGGTGCTATAAAGAATGATCCAGGTCCAAAGAGTCATTTAGAGCAGCTTCAAGATGTCTAAATTACCCTGACCTGCATTAACCATTGAGGAATGGATGCGATAATAAATGATGGCATAGTTACTTGGGAACGACTGATTCTTTCTCATTTTCTATATAGTTCCCAGCTCTGGAAGAAGGTGTAATGCTGCTTTGGTAATTTATGGATTATTTGTAGATTTTAACTTTGTTGTGGTTTTTTTTCCCCCAGAGGTGAGTTTAGTGCAGGGGAGAAAATGCACAGCAGTCTGTCATGGACAAAGTAGAGTTGGAGGAAGGGAAAGGTAGAGGAAGTAATAAAAACGGGTAAGTGGAAAGATGTCATTGTTGCAAGCCAGGACTGATGGCCTGTGACCCTGAAGGTTTCTCATTATGGCTTGATCCCATGTTGCGTTGCTTGAGACCCATGCTGCTGGACACAGTTGCTGGCTGAGCTTAGGAATACAGGGTCTGGGTCTGTTCTTAGCACAGCTAACGATTCCCAGTCTGACCTTTGCCAAACTTCTGCTCCATTTAAAGTGAGACTTTCTGATCTGAGAATGACAGAAATAAGACCCGCTTTTAAATATTTTTATATCTTCAAATACAAAGCTGTTGTAGAAGGGCAAGCTGGCATTTGCTACGCTTACAAGGTTCTTTCTCTTCTGAATAAAGCAAGAGCTTTGCATGACCAGAGCTGAATGTGCTCCTTTACTGAATACATAAGAGTTATGCAACTTGCCTACTTGGAATAATATATTTACCAGTATTAATAATTGTATGTAAAATAGTTCATTAAGTCTCTATTTTACAAAAACTAATATATTAACTAACTAAAAATTATGTTCAATGACCCATCTGCTAATTGCCAAAATCGGAATTCACCCTCCATCTGCTCAGAAACATACACAAAACAAGGCACTTAAGTCATCAAAGAATAACTGATCCAAACAATAATGATAGATGTGGCTTTGTAAACTGCTCTGGTTTATCACAAGTAGTAGAATCATATCAAATAAATGTTGTTAATTTGTGCCAGGAAAAACTGATACACAAAATGTTTCAGATGTTGTTCTTCTCATTGTAAGCATCTTTTTCATCCCTGATGCAAGTGATTTACGTTTTATGTTATGTTGGTTCTGCAATTTAAAAATCGAAGCTATCAGAGTCCTATATTTTCAGGATTCCATTGATGGCACTGGAATTTAGAGATCTGGTATCTGGGCAATTGAGATGACAGTTTTAAAATGTTTGGTATAAATATAGTGTATGGAGTAAGTCAACCTATTATTCACCTGTGCAGTATAAATATAAATGGTGCCCATAATGTAGTATACACTCAATCTTCTATGTGTAGATTTGCTTCAAAGTGTTAAACTTGAATTTATGGAAGCTGGGAAATAGCTTTGAAAATGGATTTACTGATAGATTTAGCAGTGAACATTTTTAAAAAGTTTAGTAGGTAACGTGAAAGGAAACGTTGGATCTAATTCACTTATTTTGTGAAGGAACTGAGCAGTGGTTGGAGCGAATGGAGTGAAATGCACAGTAGGTCAAAGCTTACGGTATTTAGCACCATTTTTAAAGCTGGATACCTTTATAAAGTGTAGGGGGGTGGTACGTTTGGGAGGAAAGAGCCCAAAACTAAACTTCTGGTTTGTAGCACTAAAGAAAAGAAAATAAATTCTCTTATTTACACTAGAAATATTCTTGGAAATGGAAATAGCAGGTTTTTATTTTTATTTTTTCATATATGTCACTTCTTCGGATCCTTTTCAGGGATGTACACGTTATGTGGCCATTAACGCTTATTTAGAGTGAGCAGAAGTCTGCTGTGCTGCATGTACCATGTAGAAACTGCAAGGTGACTCCTCAGCAGCTTGCAGGCATTGATGGACTATGGTTTTTAACTTCTTGAGTCAAAATGTTGCAAGTGATTGGCATGTGTGAAATTAAATCAGCAAAAGTTTACAAGCGTATTGAATCACAACACAAGCAACAGCAAAGTGATCTTCTGCAAGTCTGATATTTTGACAACAATTAATATCTATTCATAGTCTACTGAAAGCAGGGAAAAGAAAGAGGCTTTCTTTCTAAACAAATAGAGCCCAGCTGTAGGTTAAGGTCTGACTTAGATCTAGCTCACAGAGCAATCAGAAATAGGAAACGAATGAATGTCCTCAAAGGGTAGACACATTTTCGTCATTTTTTTCCCTTGAGAATTACCTATACTTAACCTTTGCTATTGGAGATATCATAGCTTATATGACACAAAGCAGTTTGCCCCTGTGTGTGCATACCGGTCATTTGTGCTTGGCACTGGCATATTTCTGAGTCTTAGCCATTGTTTAGACACATCAGAGAAATAGATTGGGAGAGAATTGAAGGAAATATGATAGAAGTTGGAGACAAGTTCCTGGGCACTTCAATTAAACATATGATCTTAATTTTTTCGGTTACACTATCATTCATCAATAATAAACTGGGTAATTCATTCCTTAAACTTTAAACAGGATTACTTGTGATTACTTTTAATATAATTTTTGTAATAATCTCAAAAGGATAAATTTCTATGAACAACAAAAGGGAGCTGGTAAACAGTGGAGAAGATTATTTATTATTTCTGCATGACTCATGTTGTACATACGTGTTTATAATGTAGAAGATGCCCAGCACATCTGTTAAAAATACTTGGAAATGTAATTCGTATTCTCAGGGGTATTTCAGGAGTACATAAAAATGATTTTTCTTTGAAGAGTTCATCAATGAGTAAAGATTAAGCATACTTTTACCATGGTAATTTCTAGTTATTTATTAAATGGACTTGGATATGTCTAAGGCAGAGGCCATATTTCAGCATGAAAACTTCAGGACAGGACCTCTCCACATACACAGAAAAGATAAAGAAAGTAAAAATTGTTCCTTCTCTTCTGTAATGTGATCTTCCAAAAAAATCAGTTCAAGAAAAATTACTTTCAAAGACTGTTTTGATGAGAGCCTAACTAAACTAGCTGCTGTTTATTTTAATGAAATTTTATTAAAATAGATAGTGCTTTTGGAATTGTTCAGCTGAAATCATACTCTTTGCACCAGTAAACCTTCATCACAAGGAGTTTCCCTCTCTTTGACCCAGCTCTATCTGCTACCAACATCAAACTTCAAATGTAAAATGGCAGGCATAAAAATGAAATCTCAAGAAAATACTATTTCTGCCAGGAAAAATCTCTCATTATTTTAAATTGAGATGGTGCTGGATGGAAACAAAAAATGTAAACCTGTGCGGGACAGCTCTTGCTTAAATGTAGGTCTCAGGTTTTGAAGACTATGTGGGATGAAATAAAAATTTGGGAAAAATTTTTGGTAGGTGACTTTTTCCTGTCCTAGTTCAGTAAGCCAAGCTATACCCCGATTTGCACCAAGTGCAAATCTAACCTGGTGATTTTAATGTACCTAGTTCATCTAATGTGTCCATCCTTCTGTTTCTGGGCACCATCTGCATATGACACATTTTGCTTTCCTCTCTGCACTACCTGGGATAGGCACAACACAGACTTAGAGGTGATTCCATACCCACACCATTGAAATTCTGTGATTTTGCCTCAATCCTAAAATGCTATCATGACATTGTTAGAAGTTAGCCAGTGAACTACTTTTCTTCTAAATTTGCTTGCTCATCTCCTTGCAGTATAAGCGAAACAGAAAACACGTCTGTTCTCATACAAAGGAGTTTATTTTTATTGATTCTTTTCTTATCTATATATGAGAATATTTTATCCTACAGCTTAATTGATAGCTGACCTTTTCTCCATCTGCTCTAAACCAGGGAAGTACAGTGTTTCACTTGTAATTACATTTCTGCCACAAGGTATTTTTCTTCTTTTAGGAGATCAAAACCATTATTGACAGCAGGATGCAGTCTTTTCAATATTTTAATCAAGAAGCCCACTATGTTTGTCTGATGCTTTAGCCTGCCAAGAGGAGTTTAATAGTCTACTGGAGCATTAGCAGCAACTGATCATTGTTCAGAAGATCTAACTAGCCCTAGGTTATATCAACCTGACAGACAGGACCTTAGGCAGCAACTCTTCATTAATTGTTTATGCAGATGACCCTGTGGTGGAAAGGTGGGCATTTTCTGATTTGCCTTGGGCAGTGTAAACCAGCCTGAAAAAGCCATTGCAATTACAGGATGTTAATGAGGAAGCAAAGAGAGAGCGGGTGGCATGGAGAGCGCTACTGCGAGCCCAGCAACAGCAAGGGTTTATTCTTGTTCCCTCTGCAGCCAATGGTCAAATCCCTATTGATTTAAAGAGGAGAGGGAGTCGCACTCCTGGCTGAGATCCAGCACAATAGCTTCCCGTATCTCACATAAGCTGCTGTCGGGGCATGATGGAATGATGTTCTGTCCTGCATGGAGCTGACATAGAGAATGACTGTTCTTTCTCTAATTGCTCTTGCTACAGACATTTGGGTCGCTAAAGATGCAAGGACGAGCTGAATGTTTCTCTGCCCTATAGTCTTTACTCAGAGAGTTGAGAACTGAGAATATCAGTTGGTTCATAGATTGTGAGCTGCAAAAGCTGAGATCAGTAATGGGTGGGGTTTTTCACCTGCTGGAGGAGATGGCATATGCTATTACACTTGAAATCCTCCAGTATCTACAGTCAGAGTGGCCAGATAGCCTGAAGGGAGTGCTTCAGCACTTACTATAGCAAGCTGAATGGACTGAGACATCTAAATCTCCCCATCATGGAACTGTTTTGAGGAAGAGTGAGGGGGATTATGAGGAATAAAACAGATAGATGAAGAATAAAATCACCATGGGATCAGGATGACATCCCTGTTGGCAGAACTGAAATCAATGTAAGAACTGCTTTCTGTGTTGTGAAAAATGAGTGCTTAATTGCTTTTGTTTCATTTTATCAGATCAGAAAAGGAAAGAGCTATTGCCTGTTCTGAGCTCCGTTTAGGGTGAAGGTGACAACAAAGGTTAACTTTTGCTCTGTTAAGTAGTGTAAATCTAACAGTATTCCTTTCTGAAAGCAAAATCAAATTTGTTTATGTCAGATTCTGTTTTGGCACTGGAAAAGTTGGTACCATGTAATTCTGAGAACATGTTATCAGGAAGCAAATAAATGTGGTCAGCTTAAACTCATGGCAGGAAGAGTCTGGGGAATGAGATTGCTAACTACATATTATTTATTTTTAATGTGTAAAATTATAAAACCCTTCCAGGTAGCTTAGCTTCAATTCTTAAAAGATTTTTTTCTCTGTTCCTGAAAGATTTCAGATTGATAGCCACGGAGATTAAAGTTTCCTAGGAAAATCATTGGCAACTCCCTGATGCGGTCTTGTCCTAATGCACATTGTGCGACGTCCAGAAGGGCCACCCATGCAAGAGAGTTTTGTGCCCTTGCAGTTCTCCCCTTCTTTGACAGGACTTTGAACTGTGATGATCCACGCCCCTACTTCCTCTATTTATATAGGCAGTTCCTTTCCTGGATCCAAATAAGCACTCCTGAGCACTTGCACTCCCTTCAGTGTGTCAGCTGTCTTCTGTACCTGCAGAGCCTGAATCTCCAGTCTGGGGGAGGAGACTTCATTTTAGCAATAAAACGTGGGTTTTGCTAGGGACAGTTTGGTTGTGTTTGGATGAACTGGCTGTTAAAATTAAAACTGGGGGCCGAACTAGCTGCTAAACATCACCTCTAGCAAATAGTTTGCTTTCCTCAGGAGCCTCTTTACTTAGAGGTGATGAATCCTTCCTTGGCAAGAGAGCAATACCCCTTGGCCTATTCCCAGGCCCTGCCCTGTGCTCTCTGGCATTGCCACTGGAACCAGCTGGCATTCAATGGACAGCACGCTGACAGATAAAAAAATGGTACATTTAAGAGAAAACATAGATAACCAGTAAGACAGGTACTGAACACTCACTGTACAAAGGCTGAAACTGGAACAAGACGAAGTATTTAACGGGTAAACAAGGCCTTGCTGCTGAGGATGTAATGTAGGTAGTTCTTCTCATCCTACAGAAAAGGACATTTTCCTGCTGCAAAAGGTGTCTCCCCCATTTCCCCTCAAAAGCATCTATTTGTTTGATAAATTCTATTAATTAAAACCAAACATTTGTCTTACATCTGCCTAACAAGACCAGCTCTCTACATTACTGAAGCTGGGACAAGACTTCCCTTTTGTTTGCTTTTTGTGATTCTGCACTGACCCTATCAAGTGACAAATGGCTACATTGCATCTTGGGTTGCATATCCAAAAAACAGGCTGAGAGGGAAGGAAAATTCCTTGTGCATAATCCAGAAATACCAGAGTGAGACGTTCAACCTGCTCAGATCATTCGCTCTGTCTGCGCTCAGCTGGAAGCACGGCTAATCTGGTACAGTGTAGGCAAGGGGAGGTGGCTCATAATTGCCGGCTAGCCTGTACCTTCAGTAAATTACTGTCAGACAAGAGCAATGAGGAAGCACAGGGGAATGGTGACTCAGCCATGTATGGCTGAGTCACAACGCCTCCTGGATCTGCTCTGCCAGTGTCGCTTTAGTCCAGGGTTTTAGGGTTTGTTTTTATTTTTCTAGCACTTTTTCAGAGCTGTGCCTGGAATCAGACACTGGCTCTAGTGCAAGTTGCCTCCTAATGCTTCCTTTTATCTGCTTTATGAATGAGCGAGCTGTGTAAGGAAAGGTGAAGAGGTTTTTCCTTAGCATGGCAGTAGTAATACAACTGATTTAGATATGACTGCTTCATATTGTAGACTGAGGTTAAGTGCAGTTGACTGGTTCAATCAAACAGAAATGCAGGAATTAAAATAAATGGACATCATAAATTGGACATATCCTAATCTCTCATCTTTAAGGAGATAGTACATATGAGACCTGTTCTCTGCCACAATAGCCTCTAAACTGTGGTCCTTAGAGAACTGCAAAGTGGGCTCAGATTCACCGGACCAAAATTCCAGGTATGCTCCTGTGCCAAGTGTTTTATTATTTCCTGCGGCTTGAAGAGCTTGAATGAGACAGTGGGAAACACTGTGCACAGGGTAGGAGTAGGATGTAGGCCTATCAGAGCTTGACAGTGGTTCTGGCTTTTCTTTTTTCCTGGTTGTATTTCTAGTCCAACACCTTCTATTCAAGAAAGTAGCTAGGTGGTTATAAAAAGCATCTGGAAACAAGAAGGATCCTGTGTATCTTTATTCAGCTATGGCTATTGCAGAAAAGGGAAAGACTATAGATGCTGCTAGTGACACAGTTAAAATACCTGCAAAATTCTTACATTTTCTCTGTCTACACTGGTAACAGGATACTGCACAATCATGTGTGGTTGGATAGGGTGTCTTTTGCCAGGTAATGAGGAAAGGTGTTATGGCCCATTTGTGTTAATGCTTACATGTCCTTCAACCTTTTGCATATACAACCCCCTCCAGCATCATTAGCAGCGTACTCGGGCAACGCAGCCTGTACACTTTACCATGACTGGCACATGACCGTGTGGCACATGAAATATGGATTTGAGGATACCAGGAGTGACTGTGTTATAATCCCTATTTCTTTATATACTTCAACTTTCAATCACAGTACATAGATACTGAACTCTATAGTATATCTTGAAGGCTTGGGCAGAGTTAAGGTGGAGAGAAACGTGGTCATGGGTTAAGGCTATGGCTTTCTTGTCTGTGTCCCCAGTTCCCATAACCAGCAGTTTTGCATAGGCTCCTCTGTTGGGATGCGATGATGGGATAGTGGTGTGATGCTGGCAAGACAGGAATCTAGAACAAACTCCTGATCTTCTGATTTCATTTCATGCTTTCATTATAAATTCTTTACATTTCTGCTGTCTGGGGTAAGGCAACAGCTTCTGCTGTTGCTTCTTATGTGGGCTTGACTTATGTGACAAAACAGGCTATAAAGCTGGCAACTGTCAGAATAATCCTTCCATTAAACTGATGGTCCTTTTTAATGTAGTCTGTTTTCTTTTAACGGTAGATGGTATAGCAGTGCAATGGAAAGCAAATTATTTTTTCTTTTTAGTTTAATCTTCTTAGGGAGAGAGGTAATCCTCTGCTAATTTCCTCCATCAGAGCAAGCATATGTCTCAATCACATTTGTAGCTGGAGCAGAACAGCACTCAGCACTCAAATTATGCTAATAACCTTTTAGATTACTACTTCTCTGGCATTTATTCATATTGGGGATCCAGCAAGTAAGTCTTTCCACTATGTGAATTTATGTGTTAAATCCACATTATTTTCATTAATACCTCTGCAAGCTTTGGCATGCAAGTGTCCAGCTCTTTGGCTTCTTGTCAAGCAAATGTGAAGCAATGCTGCCGTCCTACCCCAGTGCATCTGAACCCTGAACCACCCTTACTTCTTAGTCTTTCCTACTTTGACCTGGCAGAGACAGGTGTGAGAGGGACTGCCAAGTGTTGGCTCAAACAGGGAGCATATTTTATTAAAAATGTTACACAGGTAGATGAGGTTCAAGTCATGTATGAGGTTCAGGTTATGGCATTCATGTGAGACAGTACAGTTATGTCATCCAAACTGTTAAAATAATACTGAGGAGTGAGAGGGACTACACTATGTATATAGATGCATATAGAAAGCCAGAAGAAACCTTGTAAAATATGGGTTATAATTTGTGGTCTATGGTATTGATTGCCATGTATGCTGAATACTGGTTTTGGAGCACTATGCTTTTATACAATACAAACTTTTACAATTTCATTTGCTCTGTGCCTAAACTGAAAATGTATCTGTTCTGCCTGGTTTTCTTATCGTATCTAAGTATGAACGCTATTGCATGCATGGATGTATAATACAGTATGTTAAGAGTGATTGAGGCTAAGTCAATAGGATTGTCACTCATGTTTTGATATACCTTTCCCTTTCTTGTCAACTTTCTCCTCTGAGCAATTCTTGATGGATTTGTTCTGCTGCTGCTAAGCGCAGTTGAGTAGTAGCTGTGAGAGTGACACAAAATACAAATTTCTCTGCAGCATCTCCTTAACAATGCAGAACAACAGATATTAGTCATTTGTAATTATGTTCTTTGGATGAAAGACCTCCTTTTGCATCAAGGTGCACATGAATTGCTGAATTCAGTTATGATGGTTGTAAGGATCAGTTGTCATAATCCAGACATTTTATTTTTTAGAAACTGATGGATATTGAAAAACCTGACCTGAGTGTTTCATGCAACTGTGTACACCTCGGAAAGGAATGACTGGAATTTAGGGAGGATTTTCCTTTACGTACACTAGGTTTCCTAAAGGTACATTGAAGCCTATTACAAGCTCTCTGTGGAGTGAAAGGTTCCTCAATGTAGATCTGTGTTTAGAGCTAAATTTAGGTGTATATTTGTGCACATATACTTCAGGCTTTTGGCATTTATGCTTACAACAGAAATGGGGTATCTTTTTTGGCCAGAAGCTGGAGACTAGCTCTGACCAGAGAAAAACATGCAATAATGATACATCACCACCAAAGATAATAGGAGGGTTGCCTGTGAAAGCAAGACAAGAATAAGTCTTTGCAAATATATTTTTTTTACCTCTGTTTCATCTTTACTACCTCTTTTTTTTTCAGAATCAACCATTTGAAATCTTAATTGAATAGTAGTTCATTGGCTTTTTTTCATGCTTAAATTTGAAGTTAATTGAAACAGTTGAAAACAGTTGGGTTGCTATTCTGCAAATAATCGTTGCTTAGCCTTCTGTTTCCCACATAATATTCAAAGTCAAATCTTCAGCAACATTAGGAAGTATTTTCTTAATTGTGCTGTGAAGAAAGCATTTGATATACTTTGTTGTTAGTGTGGCTAAGCTGTGAAACCATTATGTATTTCCTACCATTGGAGCAAATCTTCCTCTAAGACCCAAGATCAACAAAACACTTAAGCAGCTGCTTATGAGATGAAATCCCATCCCAAGGCAATTTTTTAAAACCACTTTTAATCATCTTCTCCAGGATTCTCCATTACTGTTTTATTTAGGCTGCTTGGGAATGAAGGAAAACAGAGGAAACTTTGTCACAGTGTTGTTCACAGATGGAAAAAATCCTTGAGGAAAAGCACACCAATAGTTTTCAGTTTCATTCCAGTACTGCAAGGTTTAGATGAATGGATGTTGAAATACAGAGATAATTTTCTGTACTAATTACTCTGTTCATTTTATTATTTTTTCCAAATGTGCCATTGAACCAATCCACTAATAATTTCATCAGTGGTGTTCTCTTCTTCTCAGTTGCTAACCTAATTCTTCAAAAACTTGTTTTTACAATAGAAGAATTGGGATGAGGATTTGCATTGTCAGAGCTGATTTATGTTGCTTTGGTATTGATTCAGAGTGCTTAGATATTCAGCAGAAATTATCTTTCTCTTTCACTTGCATAGTGCACAAGGAATCACCTCACATTCTTGTGTGTTAACAAATCATATCCATTATTTTTATTAATGTCATTACCAAGGTAGCTGAAGGCTCTGTCTAATAGGAGGGGTAGTGAGAGATGACGCTGGTTCTGAGGAACTTTTAAGATATACTGGCAAGAAGTGGGTAGGGAAGCAAATCACAGAAATGGCTTGTCTTAAAACCCAGGTAACTGGCAGAATTCAGGTTCCTGACTCATAGTGTCTTCTCAGGGCACCATCTATTTCGGACGGACATGTATTTGCATCTGCATACACACTCAATCTATGCTAATGTGCAATCCTGTTCTTACAAATTGTTCTCTTTCTGAATATTATAAGGATTATCACATCCTTAAGAGGATGACTGAACTACCCAACGATCTGTTAGGGGGTGCCAATTAAAGTTTTAATGCTGTAACAGCTGTTGTCTGCTTGTAAATGATTTCTTCTAATTTTGGGATTTTCTGTTAGCATATAAAATGCTTTGTTAATAAATGTGAAAGTCCCCAAGGAGTTCTGTGCATTAAACTTTAATAATTGAAGAGCGCAGAGGAATAGCTGAAATAAAAATGACTGCATTATGGAGCAACTTTTAAAATGTGCCACATCTACTAAAGATATCATAAACTCCCATGATACAGCATCTGTTTTGTTTGGGTGGGTTTTTTTTGTTTTGTTTTGGTTTTTTTTGTGTGTGTTTTTTGTTTGTTTGTTTGTTTGTTTGTTCTTTTCCTGGAGTGATCAGCTCTCAAATCCCTGAAACAAGTTAGCCAGGATAGGTTATTTGGAAAATTAAGCTCCCCTTAAAATCTCTTTGTGTCTAAAAAGATATTCTGTTACCTTCCAGTACAGGTCTACTAGCTTCAGCAAAACTACAGCTATTTACATCATCTGAAAACTTGGCCCACTGTATGCATAAGGCTATCTATCATATACTATTCAACTGGTGTCTTGAGCAGTTTCCTTTCAAGTCTTCTTTTCCCAATTCCTTGAACTCCTCACATCAAGTCAAATTTGACACAGTGCTGGAAAATGCAGCCTAGGCGAGTGAGTAGCCTGTAGATGATATGAAGTGTCCAACAATGAGGATTAGTGGGGGTAAAAAATTTCCATATTGTAAGCTACATATAAGGAAGATTAAAAAGCCAAAATTTACGAATGATTCAGATGACCAGCTTTCCCTAAAAGTGTTTCTTACAGTAGGCATTTTACCAACTTCAATATTTGCAGGGGCTATAGAGGTATATGATGATGATAATGATAATATTAATAATAATAACATTAGTAATAATAACAATAATAATTAATAATATATAGTTCCATAAGTAACATAAGCAGAACTACAGTAACAATAATAATATATTAAAAGAAGTAACATAACCAGATATATAAATGAAATCCTGTGTATTCCAGGCTAGTGTTATCTGCAGCCAACATAGAACTTTTGTGGGACTGATCACTGTATTAGCAGACACCAGCCTCATCCTATAATGTTGCTGTTCTCTTTGGGTCTTGCTAGCAAGGCTGGCCGTGATATTTTTTTCCTCATAAGTTTGTTCACCTTGTATTTCAGAGAAGTTAGCAGCACTAGCTGTTGCCCTAGATCATGCACCTCTGAGTTGTTGCCGAGGGAGCTCAGTATGTTGCGTGTTCACCAGTGGCTTTGGTGTGATTTTAATTTAGACGAGTCGAACTGGTGCATCTCTTCTCCACTACAGCACTCATTTGTATACCGCATCATCTCTGTCTCTATGCTAGTCACATAGATTATGCGTATAGTACATGCTGTCAAATCATTGCAAGGCCCAGGGGTGACCTCTCTCAGATTCACTAGCAGATTTAAAACTGTCCGTGCTTGCACACGGGCAGTTTCTCTGTCAGGATCAGTTCCTGAGTGGATCTCCATCCGTAGTCCCCAACACCTTTGCCCCCAGCAGGGCTCTCGGGAGGAGAAGCAGCCTGGGCTTCCCCAACCAGCAGCGGCAGTGGCGTGGGGCACCGCTGTTTTCCCCTTCTGCTCCCTCAGCAGAAAGCAGCTCAACAGATCTGCTGCTGCATTGCTGAAAGGTGTGGTGTGTGATTGAGCTGAGGTGGGCTGGAGCCACACATTTCTCTCTTGTCATCAAAAACAGGCACTTGAGGAGCTGCACTGGCAGAGGTCATCCAGAGCAGTGGCTCTCCACTGAAACACATGGGAATTTCACCTCGTCAGAAGCAGTGTTTCGGGCTTTGTGAAATTCAGTCATGTACCAGGTTTCCAATTTTGCATTAGAAGCACATGTTTAGAAGTGTACTTTCTTGTAGGGGCTACACAGAGGAAAGAGAGGTGTCTCCTAGAGTGCAATGCCTTGTAAAGATAGACCAGTCCGAATTGAGAGGACATTCATAATTTCTTAGCGTGATATAGGGGATATTTGTTTGGGCTGATCGCTTTGGTTTGAGCAACAATCTTCCTTCCTTTTTCACATGGCATTTAATTGCACACTTCAAAAGCTTTTACTTTGGGGGGGGGGGGGGCGAGTTAAATAACTTGATGAAGTAGGATTTATTGGACTTCTTTTTTTACAGTTAGAACAAAACCAAATCAGCACAACAGCATAATTATGAGTTAATTATTCTAATAACTTTCACTTTCGTTTTTATTTTCAATCTTGATTTCTTTTTCTGTGCTGAAGAATAAGAGACAATCTAAACAATGAATTAATTAATTACTCTAAGCTCCTTGATCTCTTCCTTGTTCTTTCCACCCCTTCTTTTCAGATCATTAGAACTATGAGATAATCAGGGCAAGGTTTAATTTGCTAGCTCCTTCCTTTCTCCCAGCTCCTCCATTTTTTTTTTTCTCCTCTAAATCCCATTTTATCTCCCTCTTTTAGGCACACCTTCTTATCTATATTTGAATTACTTCAAGAGCAGGTAGAAAAGGAAGGGGAGTAAAAAAGACCCCTATCCATCATTAGTTTCTCAGTGGGTGAATTTCTGCAGTTTTTGCTGTAGCTTATTGAAGTCAATGGAGCTCTGCTGAAATGTTCTTGGGGATCTCCTGTCTTCATTAGAGTTGTCAGAGACATCACGTGCTTTGCCATTTGGAGTGCTGCATGGGCAATACGGTGTTGTGTAGTACTGAGTGCAAAAAAAAAATCCATGCCCCCTACTTGGTTCATAATTAGCAGCACTCCTTCTTCTTACCTGCTGCAGCTTTCACCCTCGACTTCCACTCCCTGGAAACTGGGAATTAAATCTGGTGATGGAGAGGGAATTATCTACTGCCTGCAGCTTTGCAGTGCAGACTTATTCAGACACATCAGATTAAAACTTCCCATCCCTGAAAGACAGCAGTGGAGAATTGTTGCTGATGCTGTGCAGGACTGAGGGGTCCAAACAGGACCTGGAGTGAGAGAGGGTTGCTGTGATGAAGATCTCCCAGAGCAAATAAATCAGACCAGTGAAAAGTGACAGAAGAAAAAGACAGAAGGCTACATTTGCATTGCCTTTTGCAGGCAGACGTAAGCATGCTCCAAGTGGAGCCTGTGCACTGCCTGTACTCCAAGTGGACTAGAAGCTAATATATTTTGTTTCGATGGACCTTTGATGCTTGCAGGGCTGACTGTAGCTACACACTTCTGTTTCATAAATAACTTACAGTCAGGGGCTTGGAGTTGTTTGGGCAGAGCAAGCTCATGGCTGCCTCCACAGTGGGGACCTGAACACCATGGAGGCTTGAAGATACCTATTCCTCAGGGTAGTAGCAGTATCAGGGCTAGTGCCTGAGCTCTTCTGATGCACAATTCAGTTATCTTGTTTCTGCCATGCACATCGTAAATTGGTACTGAAGTTTCTCATCCATTGTTTTGACATGCTATTGTCTATTGGTACTTGCACCTCAAGACCACTTGAAAAAACACAGGTCCTGATCCCTCTGCCATCACAGTTTCACAAACACTTTAAGCTGGAACAAACCATCATTTCCACTAAAGGAAGACATACTTTCCTCTCAAAGGCAGACATTCATTCCTGACTCCATGTTCCTCCCTCCCTTCAGCAGCACGTTTATGCAGCAAATTGAATCAGAGAACCAATTCACATTAGAAACCGTCCAGCAAAAATGGTTAGGTTGACTTCTTTTGGCAGCAGCACTCATGCCATCTCAAAGTGTGCATGAAAATATGGTTATAGTTTTGCTAACTAGGACAATGATTAAAGATCCAATAAGTCTTGTGTTTCCTTTTAGCCTGTGCTCTTTTACTGGGTGCATTGAAATATATGTCTTTAATGTAGTAAGTTATACTCCTGTAAGCTACTTAATATATGTAGTAGTACCTAATGATGTAGAAATTCTGAGCCCATTACAGTCAAAGAGAGTTTTGGAATTAACTTCAGTGAAGCTAGGATTTCACATGGAATTTCAGTGTTAATGAAAAACAGATGACAATAATAACTATAAATTCTGCTAGTAAATAGTGAAATCTGTAAATCCTACTCAGCATTTACTGTAATATATTTTCTGCCTGAGTAAGATTTGCAAGATTTGACTCAAGAGAGATGCATATTAGCTTGCAGTGTTGTTGTTCTGGTATGTTTTCATGGTCTTACAAAGCTGTCATTATACAACTGTATTTTTTTCAGCTCTTTAACTTGTTCTTAGCATCTTTCTCATCTTTCCTCTTTGAGCCTATGGGAATATTCTTTCTCTCTTTTCTTTCTCTGCTCTCTTCTCCTTTTTCCCTCTTCCTTATCCTCACCCTCTCCCTTTTCTTCTCCCCTCCTCTCCCCTTCCCTCTTGTCCTGCTACTCAGAGAACATGCATACCTGTATGCTAAACCTGCTGCCATTCAGCTAAACCCGCTGAATAACTGTATTAACTCTGAGAGGTGTGTTTTTAAGGTACAGTTTTGAGGTGTTCTGTGAACAGCTACACTTACACAAATCACACTGACATATGTATTTTTTAAACATTGGCTTATCAACATTTCTGTCTACTGATAATTATAGGTTCAGTCCTGCAAAGGGCTGAGCATCTGCTCCAAGTTGCTGAGCATTACCAAATCCCATTGGTGTTGAAGAAGACACAGAATATCTGAAAGTCACCCCAAACCCCCTTCCACTCCTAATCAGGGTGGTGTATGAAATGGCATACTTATCAACTCTAGTAGATCTGTCACATTTAAATTATAATGCATCTGTAGGTGGCTTTGTATTTGTTTGTTTTAAAAATTAGTCTATGAACTTCAGGGTTTCCTACAACTCTTTGTAGGAAATTAAAATGGCAGATGATTTTTGGGTACATTTGACTTCAGTCTGAAAGTATGCATTGAATAATGAGGTGCATGTTTTATTCTCCACTTCTGCTTTACATTCTTCCAACATACTTCACTGGCATACTTCTTCAGTTTCCCAATCTGGCTCTACAGTGCAAGCAATGAACATTGAAAGAAGGCTGTGATTGCTGCTTACACAAGTTACATCCAACCAAAGATTGATTTTAAAGTGAGAAAGAGTCTGCTAAGATGACAGATAACTACAGCTTGGCTTCTAAGCCCTTCAGTGCTTCCCAGTGCTTTGTGGCAGATTTGGAAGTGAAACAAGGCTGTGAAATGGTGTCGATAGCGTCATGGGGACAAGGGGGTCAAGGGACTAAGGGTCTCACTTTGTGGGTGGGAAAGGGGATGCAGGGACATTGGAATGTCATAGCCAGATTAAAATCATGGAAGGCAAGTCTTAAGGTCAGGAGCTTTTGTCCACTGCTTGGGTAAATTAACAAATCATTTTAACAGTCTTCTAAAAAATACTGCTTTTTAGGAAGCTGCAGACAATGACTGGGGATGTTTTGGGTCTTGAAAATCAGAAAATTATGCACATTAATGCTGAAATTAAGCTATTTCACCTGTGTCCTGTCAAATTAAACATAAAGTGATATTCTTCATTTTTGAATCTTGACAAATTGGTATTTTTGCAGAACAAAAAATATGCAGCATAATAAATCTCTTTCTTGAGCCTTGAAGCTTATTAAAATAAATGGATATCTAAATTGTGGATTGTTTTCAGGCAAATGAAGTCAATAGTTGTTCCGGAAGTGGCAGTTATATTTGAGCTAAGGTTTTCTACTGTTATCCTGAAATACTGACTTTTTTCTATAAAGAGAAGCGATTAGAGTTTGCCTTCATAAACAGCATTCTGGTGGACTTACACAAAAAGTGAATAATTATGGATTCCAATGACTTCAAGAATTCCTTTCTCATTTTTAGTTCAACATTAGATCAACAAAGGGAGGTGCAAAGTCCTGCACCTGGGGAGGAACAACCCCAGGCACTGGTATATTGGGGCTGACCAGCTGGAAAGCAGCTCTGCAGAAAAGGAGCTGGGGGTCCTTGTGGACACCAAGTTGAACATGAACCAGCAATGTTGCATTGCAGAAAAGAAGGCAAACGGTGTCCTGGGCTGCATTAGGAGGAGTGTTGCCAGCAGGTTGAGGGAGGTGATCCTTCCCCTCTATTCAGCACTGGTAAGACCACACCTGGAGCACTGTGTCCAGGCTCCCCAGTACAAGAGAGAGGTAGACATACTGGAGAGAGTCCAGCAAAGAGCCACAAACATGATTAAGGGTCTGGAAAATCTCTCCTGTGAGGAAAGGCTGCGAGATCTGGGACTGTTTAGCCTGGAGAAGAGAAGGCTCGGGGGGGATCTTATCAATTTTACATGAATAACTGAAGGGAGGGTGCAAAGAACACAGAGATAGGCTCTTTTCACTGGTGCCCAGTGACAGGACCAGAGGCAACGGGCACAAACTGAAACACAGGAGGTTCCCTCTGAACATCAGGAAACATGTTTTTACTGTGAGGGTATCTCTATCCTATATTCAAAAGCCTCCTGGATTTGGTCCTGGGCATCCAGCTCTAGATGACCCTGCTTAAGCAGGGTGTTGGACAAGATGACCTCCAGAGGTCCCTTCCAACCTCAACCATTTTGTGATTCTGTGAATGTGGATTTCCTGTAGGATTCAAATAATTGTATTGGACCTTTGCAATTGAGAGAAGAGCATGATCTAGCTAAGACATCCATATTCACTTACTCGAGACTGATATCATGTTTGCATTTGCAAGTTTTTGGAGAGAGATATCTAAAACTAGGGACTAGCAGATGCTAAAGTAATTCACCATATAATATTAGAAACACTAGGTTTCTCTGCCTTCTTTGCCCTTCTCTCTTTTTTTTTCAATTTATTTTATTGTTGTTGTTCTGAATTCTCTTGTTATATCCTATTTACAGCTGAATTGTGAAGCCTTGAGGGCCTAGGATGCATCTTCTCTTCTTGCTGACAGCTAGTAGGAATTCAAAGTGGTCCATCACATCACACCACACTGGGAGAAAACTGCCAGCAGTGGAGAAGCATCAGTCACATTTACTGTGGGTGCCACCAGTTTTGATGGAATCTTCTATCTGAACATGAACGATGCTCTTGTCAAGGTCGAGGGCTCACTGCAGTATCTTCAGCAGGAAAAGACCTGTCCTATCCTTTACTTCTTACTTCCTGTGTGACTACAGACAAGTCATATGGTTTCTGTTCCCCAGGTGACAAATGAGGAGCATAAGCCTCTCTACCCCACAGGTGGGTCATGAAGATCATAATATGAGACACTTAGTGATGCACAGTGTATAAATACATTCAATTTAATATTCTGTTTATCTGTATCATGGAAATGTCTGTGAACTGCAACTGAGATCAGAGTCCCATCCCGTTGAACACATCCATCAAGGGAGTCAGTCCCTAGGAACCTGACTCTTGGTCTTGACCCTTGGCAATACTGTATTCTACCCTGGCAAAATGACAAAAATTGCAAGTGCTTGGACATAGACCAGTTCCTCCTGGGATGCCTCTTAATGAAAATGACTTCATATATATAATTGAAAAGGTAAAACAAATCAACCAGCCAACCGGATATTCAGAGAAAGGATAGAAAATACATATTTCTCTTCTCTTTTGTATGTTTACATTGCTTTGCTATAATGATGCTACCTTCTTCCTTTTAGGTGAATAACAGTCTTTTATTTGCAAAGGTTTTTCTTGCACATATTCCAGTTCAGGAAGAACATGTTCTTAGCTTCTGGTAAACAAATCCTCAAACCCAAGACTTACGTATGTGGACAATCTGTCTGTCAATATGCAGCAGATGTGTTGACCATAAAGTTGATTTAGTATTCTGCACCCATATTTTCTCATGAGGCGGACTAATGAGAAAGGAAAATAGATAAGGGAAATGTCAAGGAGAATTGCAGTGAAAATTTAGATTGTTTTGCAGACAGGTAAATAGAAATGAGGATAAAAGCAGGAACTCTCATTCTGCCACAATTGCTTCTGCTGTACAATACCAGACACTTTTAAAAACAGAATTTGGGAAGGAAAAGAGCCCTTCATTATAGAAACCTGGCTGCCTCCATCAAATCTGTAGCTAAACATATTCTTACACTATGCCTGACAGGAGAGGTAATCACAAACATGACTTGTAGCAAATATGCATTATTATCTAGTATATTCTAGTTCATTTATGGTGGGCATATGTGAGAACTTGCACAGTTTTAAAGAATCTATTGTTGGAGCAAAATTCTGTATTGCTGAAACACAAACACTGTAGGAAATAGTGCCATCTTCAATGATGGGAAAAAGAAATGTTACTGTTGCAGGGTCCTGAATGCTGACTGATGCCCAAGTTCCTTTATCAATCATCATCCAAATGAAATCGTATACTCAGACAGGATGTGCTGATGAAATTATTTGTTGCCCCAAAATTATCCAATATAATTGATCACTTTATTCTTTCTGAGTAACTCCCTTCTTTTCTTACTGGTTTCAGCCTTTTATTGTAGGAAGACAGTGTCGAGCAAAGGAGAGATACATAAACGAGGATGCGGGAGAACTGGTGTTTATGTTAAGCTCTCCCACTGATCTGATGACTGATCTTGACCAAGTCAGGTGCACTTTTTTCTCTTTTTTCTGTTTCCAAGATGGTGATAATGATACTGGCCTCCTTCAATAAAGTGCCTTGGTATCTACTTGCTGAAGATATGCATTATGTGAAAGTCAGGCATTTCACCAGCTGTGCAAGGCAAACAGTCAGCTCCTGCTGTATTCAGTCCCTGCTCCCTCTGACTTGAGCTTATAAAGTTAGATAAAAATAAGTGACAGTAGCAGATAACCAGTTGCCTTCTTCATGCATAGATACATAGATAATCTCTACCAGATGGGAGCAAAGCACAGATGTTCCCTAAACATATGTGCAAACAAAAAATTCCAAGTGTGAATGTTCATAAGCAATGAATAAAACAGGAGAAATGAACAAAGTATGATTTCAGGATGTAAGCAAATATTTGTGGGGCCTGATTTGGAAATTTTCAGCTAGCTCTAAAAATGGCACATATAAGAAAATGAAAGGATTTAGGGATTTTTTTTTTTTTTTTTTTTAAACTCTTGAGTCATGAAGACATTTATCTAAGTGTCTTCAGTCTTTTCCAATAATAAGATGGCTAAATGGACGTCGTGCCAGGACATGCGTCTCTCTGCATCTGCCTTCTCTCCACATGGTTGAATTTGTAATGTAGACAAAGAATTAACTTCCCTTTCCAGATTCTTTCAGTGCTAAATTAATTTTCTCATGATTCAGTTTCAATCACCTTACAGCCTTCCAGGAGTTTCATTTTCCTCAAAGTGAGCATTAAAATGACTTATTAAAAACTCAACTGTTCTACTACTGTTATATTTTCCTTCCTTCAAAAGATCTGGCTACATTTGACTCAAACTTTCTCTTACCCCACTTTTAAATTATTACATCATAATGCCATTGATTTCAGGGCAGATCTACAACATCATGCAGAAGAAACATAGGTTGAAGTCAAGTCTTTCATTGTAAAGATATTTTTCCACTACCTGACAGGCTACTCATTAGCAATATTACAAATAGGAGATAAGTTGTTAAGCTTGGATTAAACGTCTTACATCACTACATGCTACCTTCTTCTGTTGTTGAA
Organism: Phoebastria nigripes; assembly: GCA_035582835.1. Taxonomy (NCBI): domain Eukaryota; kingdom Metazoa; phylum Chordata; class Aves; order Procellariiformes; family Diomedeidae; genus Phoebastria; species Phoebastria nigripes. The sequence goes on from JAYKAV010000278.1 coordinate 1,834,856, forward strand.
TGGGATGAAAAAACAACTGTGAGCTTTCCTAAGATGTAAAGAAGATATAAGATACAAAATTATAAGGTAAAAAAAGGTATTTTTCTGTAAACACAATTATGTTTTCACTGTTAAGATGTTGATCTTGTTCATGCTTCTGGAATTTCAGAGATATTATTGTGGTTTTGTTCTAAATTTGCAAAAACAAACCTGGAAGATGTTGTTTTCTCTCAGAATAATATGACTTTCTTACTTTTTAATAGATTTTGGGGGCATGTGTGTGGTGTGTGTGTTAAAATACGTGTAGTTCTCCACATCTTTCATGCAATTATACTTTTTCCATTTGGTTGAAGAAATCCTAGATACCATGCCAAACAGGAACATGTACAAGTGTTTTTCTTTGATGTACACTGACTTAAAAGATATGTCACCCTTGAGGAAATACACATATGATACATTTTGTACACCATCAGTAGCAAATTCATCGTAGTGAAAATTATTCTCTCTACTTAGAAATCTTCACGTTTATGTACAAAGGCTGCTTCGTAAGGTAAAAGATAGGAGTTGTCTTTTCCACACTAACTTGAGCAAAGCAAATGTGAAAGCTGTAAAATATCTGCAAGCTTGCTTGGCACCTGATCAGCTCTGATTTACAAGGATGTTCACGTTACTGTTATTGAATTAATATATTTGCACTAGCCTGCTTTAATTTAGATGTGTTCCAGACCAGTTAACTGGAAGAGCTAAATAGGTGTTTAGTGTTTAATAGATATGATTATTAGTTTTATTTAAGTTATTAGTAGAGCTGGGTAGAAAATGGTTTTCCTCAGCCTCTGAAGTTATTGAGATTTAAGAAGAATGTTCCTATGCCACACAAGGAAAAGATTCTATAGTCTGCACACACACACAGTCCTTGTAAGAAAAGAAGGCGGCAAAATTCTTGCTGCATAGCCTGCTGGTAAGTGTGCTTAATGAGAAATATAAGCCCAGAGCAAATGGGCTGAGTTTAGGTAATTTTTATGTCTGCAATACTAAATACTGTGGGATGGGTTTCTCTCCTGTCTGCTCAGGAGGTCTGCACTGTACCTGTGTGCCTCTACCTGAGAAATGCTTGGTCATAGTCATGCTGTGAAAGGTTTCATTTCTGTGAATGAGTGAATCACCAAGAAAGCATTTGTTTGAAAAATTCCCAATCATTTCCATTTAGTCATTCACTTTGGTGATAGTTTTCTTCTTGCAGCTTCCCTTCTTTATCCCCTCTTCTCAGAGCATATTTTGCAAAGATGGTTGCTTTCAGATAAATCTGTTGAAATTTTAACAACAGTGTTTCTTCAAACATCTGGCACAACATCTGGGCTTGGAGTCCTGAGAATAACTAGCACGCTTCCTCCTGTCCTCCTCATTTGTACCTAAAAATCAAAACGGGTATCTAGTGGTTTTTCTGCTACCTCTCTTGGTATATAACACGAGAGACTCCACAGGAAAGGAGGCCTCTTAGAAAAGGTGAACACACAGCTCTCGAAGGTGGACAGTGCAGTTGGCAAATGGGTCCTGGGATATTGGGTGCTGCCTCTGCAGCAGCTCAGTTTTCTGCCCTTGCTTGGCTTCCCTCTTGCTTTGTCTTGTTCCAGCTGCTTTTTCCCATCCCCACAATTACAGTTGGCTCTTGTGTTCAGATTCAGCTGCATTTTCAACACTGAGCTGCCTCTGATTCTTTAACTTTAAAGTGGCTTCAAGCTCCTGTTTCTCTGTTTTTTCTTCCAGTTTCTCATGCTGTGCAGCTACAGGACATGGACAGAAAGGTCCAGGTTGCCAGATTTGTCCCAACAGACTTTCTTCTGGTTGAGCTGAACTAGCTATGCTTTTTGTTCCAGCCACATCAGCTCTTCTGGCTAGGCAGTGTTTTTCATGGTGTGCTTTAATGAACTCACTGAAAGCTTTAGGCTGGTTCATCATATCTAATTTAGCTAACTTTGCAGTCATTACTCCTCAGTAGACAGTGGCATGCTGTCCTAAACTGATGATGGCTGCTTTTCCAGGCCAAACATTCAAATCTACTCAGATGAACCAAGCAAAATCCATTTCTAAACAGCTTTATTGTTCAGATTTACTTCTTCTGAATAAGGCACATGCTTAAGTAAAAGAATACTGTTCATATTTTCTGCAACTTAATTTCTTTATCTGAAATAAACAATCACAAGAAATTCCAGTATGTTTCAAAAATGTAGCTACTTTTGTGGGTAAATTCAGAAATGGAATATGAGTTTGGTGAGGAGGCAATGAACAGCACAAATCGAGCAGACTGCATTGCTGTCACAAACTTGAGCGTTGACCCTCCAGGTTTAGCACACACTCTTCTTCCTAACCGAACCAAGCCATGAATCTTACCTTGCTAACAAATGTTACCAGAAGACACTTGCATATAGCTTGTGCATTACCAGCTTGTGCAGCTTAATGGAGTGACACGCTTTTGTGTGTGCATTTTTTTGCGTTAATGTACTCTGGTTATATCAGAAAGGTATTTGGATGCTGAGCACCAGGAAAAAGCTTAAGCATCTTAGTTTTATAGACCACCCTACTGTAGAAGCTGAAGTCCATGCTTCTGCTACCTTGAAACCACCCTTAAACCACATTAAGGCAAAGCTGGTAGAAGTATGTACTTATTTAGTGGGTAAAAGAGGCTCTAAAGTTACTGAGTTTTATAAAGGCACAAAAGATTCAAACAATTTTTTTTTAAGAAGAGCTCTAACATTTCATCCCACACTCAACTGACAAAACATTAGATATTTACAAGCTCCCAGTCAAGGATCTTGTTCTTAAGAGCCTTTACTTCATTCGTGGGAGAGGTGTTTGAGTTGGGGACACATGCTTATTTCTGACCTTCTCCTTCTCAATTGTTAACCCCTCCCCCCTTGTTTGGAAATGCTAAAGGCAAAGCAAGGACAGTCATGGCATGCACTTAGCTAAACTATTAGCAAGCGGTACCTTACTGAGGGATAAAGCAGCCTTGTTTGCCTGGTGAAGCAATGAACAAGTCCTAGTGAGGAGCCTTTCCACACCCTGAACATTGTATTTCACATCAGTCTGGGAACTGACAGCCAGCTTCTGCACTTAAGTACAAGGCTAACTCATACTCATGGTACCATGACACTGACCATTTGACAAATTTGTGGATAAACAGTGTCACATGTCCTCCATTACACATGGGAAGGGCAAAATTCAGAAGGCTTCTATGCAGATCTTTAAAAAAAAATGTATCTTTTGAAAACATCTCAGCTGTGGTGCCAACAAAAAACTTTGATAGTAGTTAGGCACTGGTGTCTTCTGGCCACTGCTAATTTTGGTGTTCATTGCTCCCTTGTGCTTTCACCATCTGTTTGACATTTTCTTGTAGACTGTTAGGTTTAATGCTAGACTCTTTTTGGGGATGGCAACATTTCCACTGCTGTTTTCACATGGTTCATAGCCACAGCAGGGTTCCAGGTGCTAACACAGGGATATGTAGGGACATATTTTTTTCTGGCTCTGCAGATCTAGACAAAGACCCCCACCTATTTTATTATGTTCCATCTCTCTCCTGCTGCCATCTACATTGGAATCAGTGATTTAAAGGTTTAAGATTTCAGTGCTTTTTAGACACCTTGCCCACCTGCCCCCAACAACCCCAAGTCCCATATTTTTTTGAAGCCACTTTGTCTCTTTCAACAACTATGTCATCACTTGGTGGAGATACAGTGTGTAGATTAAACACATTAACATAATATCTGCCATAATAACTGACACATCTTGCTGCTGTAGGATGGATTGCGATGCGTATGGCTGGTATTTATCACTGAATAGATAGGAGGAGAGAAGAGGATGAATGGACAGAAAATTGTGAGCTCTCCAGCTCTCAAAACCAGAGATTTTAAAATCAGTAATTCTACTGTCTTCCTCTGTCTTCTAAAACGCCTACAGACAACAGCAGTGAAAAGAGTATATAGAGACTTGCCATTGTTAATAAAGCTGCACTAATGCATGTATTATGAAAACGAGTAAATGAGTAAGGGAGCTGCCTTAGTTAACCTAGCAGAAGTGTGAATCAAATGCTGCTCTCTCTTGACCTCCTGTAGTTTTAAATATCCGAGGACCTTTCTGTATTGCACATTGTACTTTAAGAAGTAGTAAGCTTTGTGTTGGGCTTTGTCAGGCCAAAAGCCACAGCTGGTGCCAGGCCCTCTTTGTCAGCCTGGGCCCCACAAGGCTTGTCTTTCTCCTCCTTGGAAAGATCAGAGACGACCTGCGGTGTCTTGTTTTTCCTTAGCTATGCCACGCACACCCACTCTGCCACCACTTTGGTGCCACCAGCACGCTGCAGTGCAGTAGCTTTGCCCTGGGGCTTGGCAGCAGGCTGGGAACATCTCCAGCTGGACGCTGCCTGGGGCCAGGGCCAATTCCTGCCTTGTGGCACATGTGTTTGGTGGCTGTCAGTGGTATTGGCATGTGCACCTCACGCGTGCATCCCTTAGTCATGGGTGCAGCCTTCTCCTTCATGATCTGCCTCACTGATGCAAGCCAGCTTGCTTCATGCCTCAAAGTCTGCAGTCTTCATACAGCTCTTCCTAAGTAGTCCTGGGTAGGAAAACCACAGACTCCACAAATGACCCTTCGTATAGTGTTTTCAGGGTTTTTGAGAAAAAATAACAGGCAAGTGTTGCCTGTTGCCACTGTTGCTGTTTTAGCCATGTGTTCCTTTATTGCCCTCTAATAATAATCAATAAGTGCTAGCTATTCCTAAGAGAGAAGCAGCGTGAAGAAAGGGCTGAAAATACCATTGTTTGCTAGCACAGAATTGCTCATCACTGGAACTGTAAACATGGATTGATTATTTCTCTTTTTGTTTAATGTGAGGCTACTTCAAGTTTTCTAGCAAATAGGTTGTATTTCCTGTCCTCTTGCATATAGTGTGTGCTGATCTTAAGCATCTTTAAGAAAAACTTACTTTTGTTTATCTTATTATATCTACCTCATGAGGATGTAGTCACCATGTACATATTAACAGTTAAAAGGGATACCCAGAGAGCTCCCAAATATCTTAGATATCCTTAACACATGCTTTAACCCATTTCCACTAATGTTCTTCTCAGACCATTTGAGACATAGCTTTAAAAAATATAAGTAGTCTAACAAGGAAATAATAAACAAGTCAAATATTTTACTGGGAAAATCCCAGTATATGACGACCTGTGTTGTAGAGGGACCTGGTCCTAATAATGAGTCCATCAGAATCAGTAGAAATGACTAATGGGTTAGGGCACATTTTCCTCTTGTCTAGGAAAGTCGCCATATCAGGACAAAGCTGAACATGTGCTGAAACACTCTCCCAAACTGGAGCTGAAATCAGTCAGCCTGCACTTTACCTGTGCTTTGGCCACTCACTGCCATCCTGTTGGAGTTTCTGCATGTCTGAAGAGGAGAAGTTGAGGTGACTGTGCAAAGGATAGACAGCAGCAAAGAGCAGAACGAGGTGAGGAGACAAAGTGAGACATCAGGTGGGGATGTTGGAGGTAGGCTTTCGCACCCAGCTCTAGAGGGATCTTCAGGCAACGAAACAAGCCAGTGCTTAAAGGCTTTGCTGAAATGGGTCAAGGAGAAAATTGGTGAAGAATGTGTTAAAAGAGAAAGGAAATGCCTGGGCAATGTAGTATGGCCACGCTATAGCTCTGTTGCTGGGTCAGGAGGGTGTCTACATGAATTTTCCTATTCTAGATAGCCAGGCTGGAATGACATTTTTGTTTGTAAATTATGTTTTCAAACCAGGTTAAGCCAGACTGAAGCACTTTCATCCATGTTAATGATTAGTGTGGAGAAGAGTTGTCTTGTAATGCCTCCAATTCAGGCAACACACAAAAAGGCAAGTCAGTTTCTATATTATTAGTCTACTGTTTTTAAGCTAGTATTGACAATACTGAGTCCCAGATTTGCAGCTGTAAGGGTTGCCAGTGCTGAATTAGAGACCTTCTGCCTTAAAAGCACATGTATGGAACTAATCAGGTAGGAAACAACACGCATAAGCTGTGTTCTGTGCTCCTGGCAGAAACCAAAGAGGATGTCTTCGAAGTGCAATTAGCACAGCATGTACATTGTGCTTCCTGGACTATTAAATACTGTATTCCATAAGAGCCAGACCAAGCATATATACTATTGTTGTCACAGTAGAACTGATCTCTCTGTGTCTGGATGTGCTGAAGAAATTTGAAGTTTAGGCATTACTAGTGCTGGTTTTATCAATTTTTTTCTTTCAGTAGGATTGTAATTTGATGTTTGTGTAGCATTTTGTATTCAAATCTGTGTAGAACATCAGACCAGGCAGTTCCTTAAATTGTGTTTCCCTGGAGTATTTAAATGGCTGTCTAATGTTGCATTTCTTTTCTCACAGACAGTGTAACATATATTATTAGGGCATAACACTCTCTGTTTAGTGCAACATACAGCTATTTAATCAACATTGGAATTTTACATCATTATAGATGCAAAAGCAGTTCTTATTTTAATTAGGAATTCCCCTGGATGCTTCAAAGGGCTTTTAACAGAGGCTGTATCTTTTGGGGCCTTTGATCTCCAGTCCATTTTTTCATGTTACTGTTTCACCTGTGGAAAGGACATCATCTTGGCTCAATCATGGCGAGGATGTCTGAGGTATTTCTGGGGAAACATTTTGAGAAAGTCAGAGCTGTTGAAAAGAAATCTAAAGCAAATAGATAACAGAACAGGAGAAAATGGGTTGAAAGGAACAGAGTCAAAAAAGGAGGTAAGAGTAGGATAAAAGACAGTTTGGAAGATGGCTGAAATACTTTGAAAGACTGAGGAGAATACTGAACAAACAAAAATGTAGAGGGAAAAAAGAAAAAATGTAAAACATTCAGCAATAAAGAGAAATGAGCAAATTTTTTTTAAAAAAGAAAAAGATTAAAAGTGGAAAAGAGGAAAGAAGAAGGACGGGAGGGAAAGCCTATGAATGGATTGATGGCAAAGCAGAAAGAGGAAAACAAGAAGTGGATGGATATGTAAATTACTTTGGAGAGAGATTATGTCCTTAACATTGTCATATGGGCATTACATGAGTTTTGCTGACAACTTCAAAGTGAGCAAGGAAAAAAAAAAGGGAAGAGAAGTTCTATACTTTGGACAGCAAAGGTGTATGAATATTCAGGAGACATAAACTATAGGTAAATCTTGGTGGTTCAGAACTGACAACGTCAGATTTTGGAAATAGGCTTGTGAGATATTGTTTGCATCTGAAGTAGAAAACAGATATACTGTGACTGGTGCCAGAACCTAGTGTTTTGTTTTGGCAGAGAGAATTCACATCTCATGCTGCTTTACTGATGAGTCAATGTTTATAGTCTCAGGTTGGCTTTTCTTTAATAAATTCTATAAAGGGAATGAAATTCAAAATCAGTATTGGTTTTGAGTTTGAGAAGATTTGTATTTCTTCAAAGGTGTACCTTAAGTTTATGTAATCCAGGCCTTACCTAGACTCATTGAACCCTCAAAATTAAGCTGGAAGATTCTTTGAAGGCTGAGATCAATGTATTTAGCAGAAAATTTTCGAGCCAATGTTAGGGTAGCAACTCTGATATGCAAGATCAGGGTTGGAGAATATCTCAAGGCATTCGTATTTTCAATACCATTCTTCAGCTGCTCTGAATGCCAGTTTGAAACAGCCCAGAGTATGAACTTCCTTTCAACACAGGACAGTGATTTTTTTCCCAAAAAAGTTATGGCACAAATCTAAGGGTGAGTGCAAGATATGCAGCTACTAGGAAAAAAGAGGTTCTTTCCTGAGGAAGAAGCAGCTGACATTTTAAAAGTTGGAGCTCAGTGTTAAACTTTTGAAGGTATCTTGACTTAGAAGTGCTGAGTTGCCTGCTGTTATTGATTTGAAATTGCTTATTCTTAAATCACTCAGTTTATTTACATGTTTTAATATGTGTCTAAGATCTGAACTGTAGTCTTCTGCTGTTTAAAATTTGGGCCCAAATTTATTACCAGGTCTGCAGACTTTACTCTTGGTATATAAAATCATATCAAAAACCTTACAGTATTTATTTTTTAAACAGTTAATTGAGACAAACTAACCATGCTTGTCTTGTAAACGAGAACTGTTATCCCCTTTTAGAAAAGTCAGATTTGGGTTCTGCTGGTTAGTGGTGGACGAAAGATGCAAAAATCTTTATTTAAAAAAATGCAGAAGATCCCATTTTCCTAAACATACAAAGAATGGAATAGGGCATGTTTCTTTGCCAACATCTTTTAGACGTAATTCTGCCCAGATGGTACTCTTTCTAGACTGTTCTTCAGAGCTACACTCCTTTTTCAGTCCATTACCTTCACTTTATTTCTAGTTTGTGCTTTCCTGTGGCTTCTGCTGCTCACGTAAGCACCTCTACTAAAAATAATTGTCCTAGAACCCTTTTGTACGTGTGCCTGGTATGTACTTCTCTGTTGGCCAGAACCTCATGTATTGGAAGCTGCAAATTGTTCCCATCTTTTTGCTCCATGAAAGAATTTATTCTGTTTATTCTTTTCCAAATGAAGAACACTTGTTAAATCATTAACTTTCAATAGAATTTTAGCAAATCATGACAGTACAATGAAGATCACTGTTATGCATTACTTGGTCATTTTGAAATGGATTCTCTGTGAATGTTTGTTACCAGTTTTCCAATAGCTTCTTTCAACTCTTTCTAGAAAAAGAATGAGAAAGGAAGGGCTTTGCTTTACACTAAAGTCGTGACTGAACTCTGGATAAAATACTGATCTGGTTGCAAGCAGCATCAGATCAAGAATCACTTCCTATATGTCTCTAAGCAAGTTGCTGAATTCTTTCATACTTTACTTCACAAGATAAAAATGCAAACAATCATTTCTTCCTGTTATTTACATTGGCCTTTTAAACAGTTTACTCTTTCCCATAAATATTTAGGCAGGGTAAGCCCTGGTTTATCTTTGGTTTTCGTGCACCCAAGCATATTTATCACACACATTTCAAGGCCATTCTCTTCCTGCTACTGTAATATAAGGACGCAGTAGTTTTCATCTTCTCAAGAAAATCTTAAGGCAGTGACAGGTGAAGTTTGGATGTTTCTGAAGTCGAGTTAAGCATAGAGAAGTTCAGGTGCATAGATGGGTCTCCTGAGAATATCTTATTTACCTGCAGTTTACTTAGGAACAGGCTCCCTCATGAGGTAATCTCTCCTGCTTCAGACCTAGGTAGAAATGCCACAAAACCAGCCTGTTGCTGATGCGTGATGATTTCAGATATTTGTACTGGTTGGGATTCAGTGGGAATGTTTAAATGCAATATACCAGTAAAATAAATAAATCATTAATTTAACTTAATTCAGTGTTCCTCTATCTCTACCTGCCTTAGGATAGGGTTAATATTTTTTCCTGTCAGAACTGCAGTGCATTTTAATTAATGTTGGAAATACTTGTGCAGCAAATCTATACTTCATGGCCACCTAAACTTTAATGCTTTTATGCTTTTACTTCTGTTACACTGGTTTTTTGATATAACTATTTTACTTCTATTACACTGTTCTTCTTGGGAAGTGGAAAAGAGCTCTATAATATACCTGTGCAAGGTACTTAGTTTATATAGACTTCAAAATTGTTTTCTCTAAATTTCTGCAGCTTTTTAAATGCCTCCACATGCTGCTGTACAAGCAAAGTGTTCTTCTTCTTAAACAGACCTTAACAGTTCATCATGCTTTTGAATAACAAGTGGTTGATCATGTACCTTAATTACAAGAGTAAATTGAAGGCAGTTGTACTATTCATCAAAATAAATCGCATATTAGTTAACTAATGAAAAAGTCAACAGACAGAAGAAGAAGAATACAACAGCGCTGTTAGTAAACGCAGGGGCAAAATTCTTAGCTGGTGTAAATCAGTATGGCCTTAATCTCTTCAACTGAGTTGTGCTGGAAGATACCAGGTAATGATCTAACCTTTTTTGGGTAAATGTGTGAAGAATTATGTGCACTAATTTTCCTTTGGGAAATTAGGGGGCAATATTCATTGATGCTTGATATTTAGATGTTGCTTTTTATCTGTCCTTTCAGATAAAACAAATAATCATATTGCTCATATAATGGGAGACTTTGGCTTCTACTCTGGAGAATGTGATTTGCAATTCCCATTTTCCAAGCCAGTTTGATATGCTTACATTCAGAGATTAAATGTCTGGGATCAGAAAGTTCAGTCATTAGGTGAAGTAAAGAACTGTCATGCTGCAGATACAACATTTTGAGATCTAGCTAGATAAAAGATTAAAGGCCAAAGTTATTCAGTGTACAAGAGGAAATACATTTCACAGATAAGGATAATGATTTTCTTTTAGGGGAGGAGTGCAATAGCTGTTCTCGGTGCAGTGCTGGCTCACATAAACTGGAATGTTTTCTCCAAACACTACTTGGGTCTCTTGTTTTTATTGTTTTGTTTGTTGAGAATCTCTCCAGTGCTGCTGGTGCTTTCCAGATGTACAAAGTTCCCATCCCTCCAAACCTCATCAGTAAACAGAGGTCAGAGGAAGGAAGTAACAACATGGATTTTCTATAGGAATCAATACATTTTGCTATAAAGACAGCAGGGCAGAACATGGATTTTGAAGCAGGGAGGAAGAAGAGAGAGCAGAGGCAGCTTCAAGATAAATTAGTAAAGGTCAGCTGATGCAGAGAGGGACTGCAGAAGGGTGCCACAAGGTGACTCTTCAGGGGTGTGATAAAAGGGCAGGGAGAGCTCAAAAGTGGGGCAGAATAGAGGTAATAGGAAGGGCAAATCTCCTGTTGAAGTGCAGTATCCACATGACTTTAAAAAGACCTTCAATACATTTGGCTATAAGAGTATATACCAGCAGTTGCTGTAAGAGCATTATTTGGAGAAAAAAAAAAAAAGGCTAAGTGCTAGAGAATCGGTAAAAGCCAGATCTCTGGGAGCTGTGTTGCTTTGAGTCTGTTCCCATGTGCTCTCATGCTGGCTATGGTATAATGTAAGGGCCCGGTAAAAAAAAGGAAAAAAAAAAATCACGTGTAATATTTAAAGACAGCAACACAGTACGCATAGAGGTGGATGGACATTTTCAGTGAAAGGAAGTACCCTAAACCACCCTTACATGGAGATATATAGAGTGAACAAAAAGAATTACTTTAGGGGTCATGCTAAGGGTTTATTTGACCCAGGATTCTGTCTCCATACATACTAATGTATAGAATAATCCCTTCCCCAGCATATTCTTCCAGTTTCTATCAATCTGCATGATAAAGTAGGCAAAACACATACTAGATGCTTTTCTTTTTTTACTAAAACGTACACAAGTGTAGCTACTTGGTAAGAGTTAACAAGAGGGAAGACAGAGAAAGAACAGGCTGAAGTACTTTCCATTCAGCATTCAGATCACATATATATGACCTTGTGTTTAAGCAATGGACTTCTTTACAAAAGATATACTTGGCTGCTTTGGACACTCTTTCTCAAGAGCTTCTGATTTCAGTGAATGCTATTGTCAGTGACTAGCTGTCAATACCTGGTGAACAAATATGTTCAAGTGATTTGCAGTCTATCAATAGATTATTTGTGAACATAAAAAATAGGTGATATTATCAAGTTGTTTATGATGGAAATCATCTATGAAAGAACATGAATTTAAGGCAGCTTAACATATCAGCTCAGCAAAATCACTGACCAAGTCTCAAAGACATTTCCTTTGAAGATGTCCTGCATGACAAATTATTTTTATGTATTTGCAAATGACTATTTGAATGATTTCAAAGATTGTTGCTGGGTGAGTGCTGCATAATCATGAAAATTTGTGTAGGGGAAAACTAGCAGATTCATTTAATTATCCTTTTCCCCTTGCTTTGTATATCAGAAGGCTTTGCTTCATTTATATCACTTTTTCTTTTGCACAAAGGGGAAATGTTTTAGACACTGGTAATAACTGATGTTTGTGTGAAGAGTAGCCCTGATGGTGTTTGGCCGTCTGGAAAGCTCCTTTTGGTTGTAGGGCTTCTCCACTCCTGGAGCAGAAACAATACCCTGTGACTTAGACAATCAATCACACAGCATGAATAATGAGCAAACACTCAAAGCAACAGACACATTTGCATAAACCATTCATTCAGTACATTTGAATAACCACCAAATTAATGAAAATCAAAAGGAGTCCATGGATCATTTGCCAACAGGAAGGAGGGCTAAAACCCTTGAATAGATGGCTTGCTGAAAAAAATTTACATGGCTCTGTCTTTCTAGAAGGAAAAAGAGGAAGCAGGTTGGAGTGAAAATTACCAGGAGATGAGCCTCTTCTTGCCCACCCCGACAAGGTTTCTTTCCGTGTAGTTCCTCCACATCACTCTCTTTCTTCCTGTGACTGTTGTTTTCAAGGAAAAAAAAAAAATCTGGGAACCCCACTTTGCAACAAAGTAGGAGAAAAAGCAAGTAGGTAAAAACATGGGTTTAATTGACTTTTTGCAGGTGGAGAACCAGATGTAAACATTATCAAGAAATACTGGTTTCCAGAGATGCCTGCACTAATCAGGTTTTTTTTATGGTACATTACATGCCTGGCAAAATCAGTTACATGAGGGTCTCTTTAGATACATTCAAAACAGGACAGTTTTGAAAGAAACTTAGAAAGATGCATATTTTCATTTTGTCTGTTCGATTTCTCTTGTTTTTCTCCTCCTTGTTTTAGACGGTGCTGGCAATCCTCTGGCAGGAGTCTATATTCAATTTCAAGAAAGTAAACTCTTCCAGCTCTCACACCTGAAGGCAAAACCTAAAATCAATGAATAGCTTATCAGGAGGTGCTTTTCACTTTGCTGCTCCTGCCACTGCTCAGGCTTCCCATTTCTTGGAAATCCTTTTTTCAAAAAAAAAAAAAAAAAAAAAAGAACCTATGCATCATTCAAATGTGGATACAGTTAATTTCATTAGGAAATTCTGTAATCCTGACATAAGAACAATTCCATATAGGATAGAAGACCAAATAATGTGTGTGTCTGTCAATATTTAAATTAAACGAACCAGTCTCTGCCTAGTTACTGATTGTTGAACTCTATTTTGTATGAAAATGCTTCCACCTGTTCTTCATACCTTGGCAATATGATATCAACAGAGATTTCATACATGCCAAAATAATTACCCAAATTAAGATATACATATTTATTGCTTTGGTAACTCCCATAAGTAAGGAGAGAGCAGGATGTACTTCAGAGAAGTCAATCCCTATCAGACATGGCTCTACCAGAGAGGCTGGTGGTCTATGTCTCTGTACAGTTCTTCAGCCTCAGCTCTTCCAAAATGTCAGTATTTGACACTCTTCATTGCTTAGACCAAACACTGATACTAATTCCAGAAGATTCTCCTCTTGCAGCACAGGCATGTTCCATGGGCTGTTCAGAGTGTTCCAGAGAGACCTTTTAACTTAAGGCTTGTGCCAGCAAGTTAAACAGTTCTTCAGTTGAACAACCAACACCTCGTACAGCAGTCCCCTTGAAGACACTAAGCCTGACAGCTGACAGAATCTGGAGAGCTGCCAGTTCTACAGGGAATCCCATTTTGGGGGAGATGGGAAAGGAGAACCTCAGTCAGGAAGCAGCCTGCTCACTCCTAGAGCAATCCAATGTGCTTTGTGGTTTTGGATCTTCAGGTCATCTTCTTCGTTGCTTCTGGGGTTCTTCTGGCAGCTGTTGTGTTTGTTTTTTTTTATTAAGGATTATGGATGGAAATAAAACATACCTACTTTTTATGGAGCTTATCTTACATGGTTTGGAATATGGGCACAGTGTTACTTGAATGAACTGGGTCTGTCCTTTTGCATGCTCACAGTAAGGGCCTTACGTTCAGAGGCATCACCACTTTCCCTGGCTTGTATGGTTACTGTTGTTTCTGCACCTAAATGTCTGCAGGGTAAGCCCCCGTAATCATGAATGCCTCTTTCCAAGAAAAAAATATGGATGCGGAAATCACCTTTTCATATGTTTTGTGTATTATTTTAACAATAGCCATCTGATGTTCAGTTCTAGCAACCCAGAAAGGAAATGGCATAAGATGTTGTGCAGATTTCTCATTTTCAGCTTGAACTGCACAGACCACTTTTGGTTTCTCTGTAGGCAAATCAAAGGCCCAGTAATCTAACTGTTCCTTCTCTTGCCTTATTTCCTTCACATTCAGAGAGCAAAGCCTGTGCCATCTAAATACCAAATGCTAATGACTGCTTTTTGGGAAAAGTGTATCTTAAAATTAGTCCCCATGAAAATCTGTTGAATTATATTTTAAAAGTAACAAGAGTCATACAAAACAAGCTGCTCATAGGTATAAAGCAGGTGAGTTTCATGGCTTAAGTTGCTAGAAACATAAAGTTATCGGCATCTGGAAATTTTGTTGTTATTATGCTTTTTATATGTTAAACTAGATCACAAATGAGCTATCTATTTATGTTTCTTTGCTGTTTGTTCTGCAAAAAAACTTGCTGAGATACCTACCAGATGTCTATCTCAGTCCCGTATGACTTTATTTCTCCTACCTGCATTTGTCGTGGCTTATTGCTTGCCTAACTGCTACTTCCTGCTGATTTCTTGTGTAGTTTTAGACTTTTTTGTCATATTCTTTGTTCTCGCAGCTGCTCCTCAGTCATCTCAAAGGATATGACTTCTAGGCGGTGCCTCTCTCAATGTTCATGTCCTATGCCTCTGATAGCAGAAAGATAACAGAGGCTTTGCCCTCCTTCTGCAGATATGCAGGCATGTCCAAAGCTGTTCTGATTGTAAAGCTTTAGGTCACCATAAGTGAGCTGTCATTATCATGTACATTTCCTCTTTCTCTGCAGCAGAGGATCTCACCAGTACATCTTCTTTTGTCCTCCCAGAACACGCAAGTGTTTCAAATCAGCAAAGCACAAATGAGAACAGTATGGTAGAAATCAACAGGAGAGCTAGAAGAGGAGTACCAGTAAAACAAACAAACATAAAAGAATCACCAGGGGAATGGCAGCTCCAGGGAAGATTCCAGTTACCTGAGGTCATACCCACTTTGTCCTGACAAAGTCTCCCTCCCTGCTGCAGAAGATTGGATTCACAGCTCTGCTTTCTCTTCTCTCCACTAGCTCAGTATAGTTGTCCATGGCATCTTGACCTCTCTCATCGTATTCCTGATGCCCATCCAACAGACCTTAATTAATACTGGCTTTCTTGCCTACTTTTTAAACTGCAATACCCCTGCGTCTTTGCCTTTTAGGAACCAGCACTTTTCTTTACAATCCAGATTTGTTTTCATTTCCTAATATATCCATCAGCTGTGCTTTTTGTTTTGCCAGTTTAACATGCCCTGACACTCCAGTGCTTGTGAGTGGATCAGCTGGCTTTGGTGGGGACCCCCCAGAGTCCGCAGTGTCTTCCTCTGCTTCTGGAGGTCAGGCAAACTCAGCGTCCAACTTCCCTGTCAGACCTATCAGTTAGCTTTTAATGGCAATCCTTCACCACCGGTAACTTGCCTGATTTAACTTTCTCAGATTTAATAGTCACACTGAAAGAAATAAAACGCTTTTGCTTTTCAAGCTAGTGTGTTATATAGTAATGTACATAGTAAAATACATTGCTACATCAGACTATAGTCTTCGACTTTTAGCCTCCCGTATGCTCCTCACATTTTAAATTAAGTCCTAAAGCTGTAAGTTGCTGTGAGAAAGTTTGGTGTCTGTATGAAAATTCAAAGCACCCATACTGGTGTTAAGGTTCTGCTGAACAGCATGTAGGACCAAAGCCTTAGGGCACCAATATCGTCAAGAAAGGACTGTCCTACTACTTAATGTAGAAAATAAATGGAGTCAGAATAATGTGAAGAATTTGTCAGAAATCCGGAATAATGTGAGGAATTTCAACACATCTCCGGGTTGCTTTGAGATGGAGCCTGCTCCACACCATGCCTGCTCTTATTCCAACCTTCCAGCTCCTTCTTTTGACCACTTCAGTACATTTCTTCATATTCTTGGAAGCTGCAGAGTAGATAAAATCACCCAGCTGTATTTGCTCTCTCCCTAGCTAGATACTTGTCTGAATCTTTTACAACCATCTGCTACCTTCTCAACCATGTAATGGAGCAGAACATCAGCAAAAATCAAATATCTGAGCTAGAGATTTCAGCTTTATTCTAAGCTCAGTGAATAGTTTCATAATTAGTGATTTTTTTCAGTTTAACACCATGAGAGCTGAAGGGCATGATATCATGTAGACTTCGTTCCCCCCATGAAAAGTGGTAGTACTTCTAAATATTCATGACATCATTATACAGTTTATCAAATCCAAAGGTACTGCCAGCTTTTAATTTAGAGCACAGCTCAGTCATATTTCACCTGTAGCCAGAAGTGGGTTTTATTTCTTTTAACATTTGAATCAAAAGTATGCAGAATGGGTAGACTGAATTTTAAGCTTCTCTTGTCTCTCCTCAGATTCTTTCATTTGCACTACTTTGTTTTTATTTCTTAAATAGATTGTCCTTTTGAGCAACCAATCAACGCAATTCAACAAGATATAATAGGAAAGCAGTTCCTGACTTACTTCCCATTTTTCACATCTGTAGTTAGGTTCATCAGAATAAAATCTCCATGCTTGAATGATAGGCTATTCAGGGCATGAGATAGGTACTTACCAATGAAAACTCAACCTACTCTAGTTTAATCAAGAAAAACAGTTGTTTGCTCCAGTTAGACTACAACAAGGAGAAAATGAAACTTAGCCAAAACCAAAGAGAAAAATATCTTTATAGCTTCCTGGCATCCAAACTATTGCAAATTCTTGCAACTGTACAGTCCAGAATCAGAGATGGGGATCTACTGCTGCTTCTCTTCTGGTATCCATTTCTTTTTTATTTCCAAGAAGCTGGAAGGTATGGTTAGGTTAGATATGTTGGCATAGGTGGACAGCAGCTGTTGAATGTTGTCATCTGAACATAGGCAACCATAGGAGCCCCATGATTGTTTTCCCTGTAACCACAACAGCAGAGCTGTTACAAGCGTCTGGAGGATAGGAATATACTTTTCATACCCTGTGGAGTTCATCTATCTTCTTCCCAGTTTATTTTTCCTAAATAGCCTGGAAATGTGAGAAGTAGGGACTTTCCAAGCAGAAGACAATGATGGATCAAGTAGAGGAAAAGCATCACTGAAAAGTGTAATAATCTTGAGGGTTTTTGCTCTATTTCACTTCGGGGCACAACAGGAGCATTATTTTCCAGCTCTGTTTTGGTAGGTAGAGGAAGGGTAAGCACACTGTTTTGAGGGGATGTATGGTTGTGCTGTTATTTGTCTGCTTGCCTAATTTTACATCAGTATCACTTGAATGCCTTCATCTGAAATCAGGTGCTTTGGATGAACAGAGCAAAGGATGTCCACTGTCCATTTGTCTAAATGGACAAAGCAGAAAAATGACATTAGAAAAGATACCATGATCACATCCATATTACAGGTGAAGAATTAAGGCATAGCAGTTGTTGAGTTATGTTGACAAAAGGCCACCCATGACCTGTGACTACACTGACAAGGCAACTACATGAGAAGCAGCAACAAAGAGAGACATTACACGTATAACAAAAGAGGGGGTAGTAGCTTAACAGAACTGCTGACCAAGATTGAAATAACTGTAACACTACCGTGTCACAAATATCAAATAAGAGTGTAAAATCAGCAAAACTGGGCCCATGGGAAAGGGTAAAGAGGGGTTGGCTGTTTATTAGGTAGGGGTTGAGGGTGGTAACGGAGAACTCGGGAGGGAGCAAAAATGTAAAAAGATAATATAAGGGGTAGCAAATCATGTGATCAGATCTGACTGGGGTACAACTGAAACAGTTTTAGTGCTTATGAATATTAGATATTTGTGATTAGTCAGGTTTTGATGTGATTAGTCACTAATCCTTGGTTTCAGTGACAGCAACTGTGGCTATTCTGCAAATACAGGCAAGTCTGCATTGCGTCAAATCATCAGCACTGCCTCAGACTGCATTTTACCTTGAGAAAGTTTATTTCTGAATCCTCTAGGATCTTCTTAAAAAGGTTAAGCTGTTGCATATTGATCTCTGTATTATTTTTGAGGGTTTTTACTTCCTATAGGTCTGATGTTAGGAATTGCAGTGGTTTTTGTACAGCAGAGCGGCGACTTCAGAAATATGCTTTGGGGTGCCTTGTCCAGTTAGGGAGAGAATGATACGTCCTACTACCTCAGTCCCTTTTAGGCTTTCTGAGGTTTAGCATGTACTCTTGATGCTGAGTGTGACCTTTCTTTGGCACAGACACTTTGTCTCCACTCTTTAAAGATGATTGCCTGTTCTTTTGGAAGTGACTGCCGTGCAGTGCAAAGACCTCTGAAGTCCCTCTGCAATCCATTAAGAGATTGGTTTATTTACTGTCTGCTATTGATTATTACTTAATCTTAGACTTCTTCCCTCAAGGAAAAAGAAATAATCTTTGTGGAGTTTCTGGTTTGTTCTGTGGCCAGAGGGAAGGAAAAGCTGTGATGTAGCTGACTGAAGAGGCTGTTCAGCTTTGAATCAAAGTGCATTTGTTTTCATTTTCTAGCCAAGTTACGTCCCAAAAAGATTTATTTTGAGCTAAAGTGTAGTGAAAATTGCCAGGTTGATGTCTCTAGGGACAAATTTCTYTGTTTACCTGTAGGACAGGTGCAACTAAGACAACTCTGGCACATGATGTTCCCCAGATCTCTTTCCCTGTTTGAAAGAAGAACCTTCTGTTTGTAAAGCGTGCTTGAGCACCCATAATCTGTTTAGGCAATCAGAGAAAGGACCACTAACCGCTGTTGTTGGGTGCTCTCCACTGAAATCAGATGTGGTTCCCACACTGCTATTGCTTTGAACACTTTTGGTTGCTGCTGATGGTAGGGTAGGTAAGAAACGTGGTCTGCTGGGCAATGCACAAAAGCAACCATTTCATTTTGCTTCTCCCACTGTGCTGAACAGCCACTGAATGGCAAAGATGTACGCCAACTCCACAGTGGGCTAAACCCGCACTACTGATTTAGGAAGGAATAAGAGCCCTCAGATAGGACAGAAATTTCTTTTTACAGCAGAGGGAAAAAATCTCCCCAAGCAACAAAGGTTAATTCATGAGGAGCAAAACTGAGGATGTCAACTTCTCTGTGCTTTTGTGTACTAACCCCTGTGCTCCTACCCACCACAGGGGCTCCTCACAGGCTTCTCATGGCCCCGCTCTCTCTTGGTTCACTCTCATGTCCCCTGACCACCTGGTGAGCAAGAAGCTATAGGTGTGAGGGAGAGCTGAGAGATGCATATGCTGCCGAGTTGCTGAGTAGGCAAACTGCTGGGTGGGTGTTGGCAGGTCAAGCACAACAGATGAGGGTTAAGTTCATGCTGCAGCCCTTTTCCTCCTGGGAAGAACTCATTTGGCTCTCTTCTGAATCCATCCAGCCATCAATTTGTATGAAACTTTCAGGAATGTAATTATCTTTAAGATTTCTGCTACTCTGTCAAATTTGCTTCAAGTTAGCTAAGAGGTGCAAAGGTTCAGAAGAAGAAAACGGACTGATGAGTAGACAGAGATTGCTGAAGTTTTTGTTCCTTAAAAAACAGGCTTTCAAAAAAAAGAGGAGGAGGGAAACTAACAGTACAGATTTAATTACTGGTAATTTTCTTGTCCAAAATTATTTTTGAGCTGCACTTTGTATTTAATTATGACAAGAAATTAGTAAAAGAAATAATTTTCAATGTTTCCTGTAAATTTTGTGCAAAGATTGTGATCAATCTATGGCCTGAGAAAGATAAAAGCAAATCTGAACAGCTTGATGCAGTATTTTAATCTCATAAATATGAAAAACAAATCATTACCCATAATTATGAAGTACAATAAAGAATAACAACTATTTCTATTTCTATAGTTGGGTTTTTGTTTTTCGTTATTTTGTGTGTTGTGGGTTTTTGTTTTTATTTTTTTACATAAGTGGTGGTTTTAAAGGGCTTTTAATTACACACTTGTAATGTACACTAAGAAAGCTGGCAGCTCCCTTGCATCTAGCAGCATCCCACATATAGCTGCAAAGTTTTAAAGGAGCTTTTCTTTCCTTCCCTCTATTGTCTTTAAGAGCCAAATTTGGTAGACCTTCTATCTGACATTCCTGGAGACTGAAATCCTTTATTTCCTAACAGAGGGGCAAATTATCCCATCTCTTCTTACCTCCATGCCCCATATCTCACCTGGGCAGATGGAAATCTCAGAAGTGCTCGGTGCTGTCCCAGCTCTGCTCCCTCCCACAACTAACAAGGGTGGCTGATGACAAAGGCTGTAGCTGAACCAGACAGTCTTGAAAACCCCATCCCTTATCGCCAGCCCTGCACTACCCATATGTGTATGTAAGGAAGCAATGCAATTTTTCTGACCAGAAGCTGTAAGAATATACAATAGCAAAAAACCCCATATGGATAGAGTTCAGAATATTTCCCCAGTCCTGACTAAGGCCTTAACTCCTACTGGTTTTGTTTCAGTTTTATATCCCTGAGGTCACAGGATTCTGCCAGTGTAAAGCAGAAGGGAATTGGCCCTGTAGCTCTCACTGGCAGGTAAAGGATAAAATGGTTTGTTGATCAAGATGTATGAGCAGCAAAGATACCCATTTCCCCTTTAGCCCTGTGGGCTAAAGTATTATCAAGAATAATACTTGATTCTCTTTCAGTATAGAATATTAATAAGCAAAAAGCCTCAAGACATTTGCTTAGGAAAATTCTTCCAAAACCCCAATCTGCTTTTCTCTGCAAGTTATTAAACATAACTTTCAGCAAAAGATTGACACTGATTCTTTTGGGCAGAATTTACAATCCCTCTCTATTATCTAGACACTGTTACACCATACCTAGCAGTGGTGGTTGGAACAAGCAGGGCTTTTCTGATGTAGCCAGCGAAACCTTCTGCAACATCATGAATTAAGTGCACATCTGTGATTTAGGAGTGTATATACTGCAATGGAACAAGGAACTGAAGACAGTCCTTTCCGGTTAGTGTTTTCTGCTGGAGTGCATGAACTCTGGATGATGTGCTAGAAGAGGAACCACCTGGCTGCTCAGGCCATTCCCTTCTCCCCCTTTCCTCTCACCATCCACAGCACCTGTGCTTCCAGCTGTGCGAGTAAGAAATTGTGCCAGCCAGCCCAGCTAGGATTCTGCATAGGTCAGCATTACCTGTGTTGTTACTGCATTTCTCTCTTTTTTTCTGGGGGGGGAGAAGGACTGTTTTGTGTACTTGCTTTACAAGTCTTCACTTTTCTTGCAGCAGAGAAGTTTCCAGGCAGATCTTTCTGGACGGAATCATTTCATTCATTAGTTTAGCAAGACATTTTCACAGCCATGTCCTCGGCAATGGCCCCATGTAACCCTGGATGTGCCTGAACTCTCCAAACCCCTCATGTTTAATGTGAAAGTTCCCAGGCTGTGGCTGTGACCAAGCATTGATTTGGGATGTCCAGCCAGGCTGCAGGATCATAGGGGGCTTGATGTGGGAGGCAGCTCCTGAGCACGTAACAAGTTAAAGCTGGTCCCATAGGACAGCTGGAGCTATGTGTGCACAGCGATCTTTTAGGAGAAAGGATGAACCCTGCAGCCATGAGGCTGCAACCACATTGCGGGGTGGTGGAGGACATTGTGCATCTCCAGCCAGGAGACCCTACAGGAATGTGAGTCTGGTAGCCAGGTAAATCTCAGGCAAAGATGCTATACTGCAGCTTATTAATATGTAAATGTAGAGGTTAAAGCCTGATTTAACTACTTGTGATGTTTCTGTTCTGCCCTGTACTCAACTTTTCTTCTTGGGGTACTACTTAATATCTCTCTATGCAGTTTATGTGGTTTTGAATCTTATTCTTAGGTATCTAATTCGCTCTGTGTACTGAACAAGGAGGTGGGGGAGAGGGAAAATCCAGAGTGTAAATATAGGTGGACTTGTGGACTACCTTAAGGCACCTAAAATAACACTATTACTTGAAGTATCTTGCCTGGCACAGGTTACCTATTCTATCCACTAACAGTGTATGGATGCCCCACAAGTCTAGAGATGTCTAAAATGATGGTAGATGCTTAAATCAAGACACATGGATCCCACTGTGGAGGTTTGTCTCTTCTGTTCTAGATTTCACTTCAGAGGTCTAAAGTTACTTACTGTGGGATCGGTGGGCAAGTCTGCATGTCTTTCTTGGATATAGCCTTTACTACTAAGGTACTACTGCAAGTGAGGGTAGCATATCCCTCAAGTTTATCAGGTATACTCCAGAGAAGCACCTATTGCTCAGAGTGATGAAACTTCTCATTTAACGAAAATATACAACTATCAGCCAAAAAAAATTCTGATTTAAATGTCCTGCCCTAGTGCCTCCAGCAGCTATTTGCTTCGTGATCTCTTTTACATCTCTATTCAAGTCTCCCTATTAGAACTATTTCTGTCACAAGGTTCTTGGAGAAAAAAGGGTGGGTTTTTTTCCCCATGGGGGTCCTTGACCCAAGAAGCACAGTGACTAGGCATTCAACATGCTGGAGGAAGCAGAGTTCATACAAACTTTGAAGTCAATAGAAAATTAGTGGATGTTATTAAAGACCTTTTTTTTTTTTTTTTTAAACTTATTCCATATGTATCGCTGTGATTTATTTAAAAAAAATGTTTTAGGAAACAAATTTTCAGGGGTTGTGAATAACAACAAGTGAATTAGTGGGTTTTATTCAAGTGAATGTTTGTAGTGCTGCTTTATTGTGTAGATACTGCTGCATCTAAGCATTACTTTTCAATTTCATTTTAGTATAAATTAACTTATCTTCATGCAAGTGGTTTTAAAGCTAATAATCCTAAAAGAATTAAGATTAGAAAGTAATGCTATCAGTGACAAAGCTCATTAATGGCTTTTTATCACTGCAAACTGGTGAACTATAACGAGGATAATTGGCATAAATGGAATATACCGTTTCTTCAGCCAGGTATCCTTTACTCTACTTTACATTAATTACTTCAAGGTTTTGTTCTGGTCAAATAAAATTTGGATGGCTTGTCCACCTCTTTTCTGAAACACTGAGCAAATGTCAGGTGTGCTGCTTTGAGAAGTCAGAAAGGGTAAATCTGCAGCAGGCAAGATAAGGACAGGCAGAGGAGGTAAATACAGAGACTGGAACAATTGCCACTGCTGATCATTTTCAGCTAGCTGCAGGGAGATTCAGGCAGGATACTTCCACAGAAAAAGGCACTTGGCTTTCCAGAAGGAAAAGATGCTCAAGTTGGAAATTATACTTGTATTTTGCTAGTGGATCAGTTCAGGTTTGCTGGGGGAATAGGGATTTTTTTTAAACCCTTTGTAAGAAGTATGTTACTATTTTAAAGTTGTTTTAAAGTCCAGTGAAGGCTGTTCTGCTCCAGGCTTCTCTGAGAAAGCGGCTGACCAAAACAGAATTTTTTTGATTGTGGACCTTAAAAGTCCTTACCAGAGGGATAGCCTTCTTGAGTAATTCCACATACAGAAATTAAAGTGTAACATGTATCAGCATGCTTTGATACCCTTATTAAACCTTTAAGAGCCCCTCTCAGTGGCCTGCAAGCACTAGATAAAGACCCCTGACCTAAAGTAGAAGGAGTATTCAAGTAAGATATCTCTGCCTGGAAATACTGGTTTATAACACTGAGCAGGCTGGAGGGACAGAGGCAGGTTTCTGAACTGCACCCTCTGTTTTCTTGCCAGCTTTTGCTGAAATTGCTCTCTTATAGCTCAGAGTGCAGCAAACTTGCATTGTGTAACAGCCGCTGCTTTGTCTTCCCTTTCCTACCCAGCTTCATGAGGCAAGAGCTCGTCTCTTTTGTCTGCGTAGTTGAAATATTGGTTGTTGGTGTCTGGAAGATGGGATTGCATTGAAAGGGGGCAAAACCAAAGTATCAGGGCAACCGCTTCTTCCCTCCTCTGCCTCTCTAGTCTGGATTAGTTGAGGTGAGGGAACCTACTTGGCCATCCTTCCACCTGGTTTTGTGCCCCACTTGACAAGCAGGAAGGATGCTATGGGGTTTAGGTTTTGAAGGCGTAAGAATAAATGGTTGTATACTACTGCTCTATGGCAAAAAGTGGGAGAAAGGAGATTTTAACTGTTTGAGAGGCTGATACAATACCCTCTTATTTCTTCTTCCTTTTGACCCACTACAAAAAAAAGGAAAAATTAAGCTGGGGGGAGGGGAAGGGGAAGTTCTGATAAACATCTTCTGAAAATGAGCACAAACTTTTCCTTTCTTCTTTTTTTTTCTTCTCCAGTTTATTTGGAAAAACAAAAATGTTTGCAGGGGTCGGGGCATAGTACACTCATCCAAGTTCAGCCAGCTTTTACTTTGTATTCTTGTGGCATTTCTGATGGGCAATAACTCAAAGGGTCTATTTCTTCCCTGTCCTGCACCTCGTTTACTGAGCAGCTCCTGCACCTGGCAGACAAATCAATTCTAAACCAACAGATTTCAGGGAGGTTTGGTGCCATGATCTATGCATATTTCAGCAATTCAAATGGAAAGAGCTCCTTTACTCATCCTAAAAGTTTGCTGCATTAGTGCAGTACCTCAGTGAATACTCTGGGACTCAGGACATGTGCAACTAAATGGAATGAAATAGGTACTTAAAGATTCATATAATGCATTAACCATTTTTGTAACTTAATTCAAGGCATGATATATACAGCTGACATCAAAAGCCTTTCATAGCTGTTCTTTAATTTCAGTTTCAGTAATGAATATAGATCCAATTAGAAGGGAGCTGATACACGTTGAAAAGAATTAACAATACCGCTAATTTCCATGTTGAAGTAATGGCTGCTATTACAGACTGCTTGATTTTAATCAGATATTCTCCAAAATGTCAGCGGATGTGGATTCTTAATGCTCAGCTGATGCTACAAGGGATCACACTCTCTCTCTCATGCTCTCCGTCTTTTAAAAAATAAATTAAATCTTACAAGCATAGAACAAAAGCTTCTTCCACGTGCTACGTATTTTTATGGCACAGTAATGTTTACCCAAGCAGCCAAGAAGCAGATCACAAACAGCATGTCTGCTGGCTGGGGGGGTTTGCAGTAGCTGACTCTGAGCTCCAGCTATGTTAGACAAAAGTTTAGTCAGGCTTATTTTGAGCCTGTCTGATACAGTTACGAGGGCTGGGTGGCACTCTCTCCAGATCAGATCTGAGGCTCTTGGTTCAAAGCATTTTTGTCTTCATGGTGTTGAAAGGGACGTTGGAGCAGTTGTCACAAATTAAACTGGATAAACCTTTGTGACATTTAAGTCACCAACTACAGTGACTGTGGGGAAAAATGCCCCCCTGAACTGACTGTTCCAGTAAGTGGTAATGTACCTAGTTTCGGAAATATATGGTAAACTACAATGGATGAGAGCCTGACAGTGATGCAGGATTGCTTTATGTCCTCTACGTAAGGCTGCATGCTAGAAATTTATCTGTCTTCAGGATTGCTCTAATGTCTATGGCTTGTGCCGGTTTAAGAGGGAGGAAAGAATTGTGTGTAGATGCAACACACAGGGAATAAATCCACTTATACGGGTTTTCCTCTCATCCATCTACCCTTATGGTAAAATCTGAGTATGCTGCTTCCGATACGTCTGTATGACTGTCCTTTACCTGTACCTTTATATAGCCATTAGGATTTGGTATTGCAGGGAAGCGTATGCCACATGAATAATTGCATGTGAATAGGCTCACCTTTTTGATATGGGCAGCATGTAAGGCTGTGATGTGAGGTCTCTTCAGTTTGAATTGTTTTTCTGAGTTGGTCTGTACGCCAGCTTCTGTATGCGTGGGAGAAGGTGGGGTATGTGGCATCTCAGGTAGGGACACTGGAGAATATTACATTTTCTGAAGCAATAAAGCCAGGCAGCTTAACTGGGCAAATAAACCTATTTAGAGAAATTGAAAGTGTACTGTTTTGTTGTCACTGAAGAAAAATTCCCCAAATAGTCTCACCTTTTAATAAGCGCTTGACTGACGCACAAGCTCAAAATGAGAGCTATTGATAGTGTCTGGCTACAACATCTGTAATGCAATATGGGATAAAAATCTATCCGAATCTGTATTGGAGGATACCTTGCATGCAGCTGAGCTGTTAATCTAAAGCATATATTAGTCACAGAATTCTAATCAAGTAGCATGAATTAGAAAATTTCATCAACAGGGATGCAATCCTTAAATTGAAAACGATATTGCATGCTGCTGAATGGATGTACTTTTGTGTTCAGATTTGGCTCCATTTACAAATAGCTTTTAGATGTGCTGCATTTATTCCGGTTATGAAGCTTATGTGGGTTCTCTCTGGGATGTGCTTACTTTGTCTCGGCAGGTGTTGTACCCCATAATTAATGCTGCCTACCCCAGTGCAGGGAGTATTCTTGCTTCTTTCTCTTCCCATGTTGTTGTGGGAGAAACTAAGATAAAGAAGCCTTCATTTATTATATGAGATGGTGGAGAGATGGCGTGGCTTGTGTCTCTGTCAAGAGCCAGCCCTGAAACGATATTAAACATGGATAGAACAGAGGGTAGTGGATATATGTGGATATAGTGTCAGTAGGAAACAAAGTTGGAAAAG
Source organism: Phoebastria nigripes (assembly GCA_035582835.1). Lineage (NCBI taxonomy): Eukaryota > Metazoa > Chordata > Aves > Procellariiformes > Diomedeidae > Phoebastria > Phoebastria nigripes. The sequence continues at coordinate 1,861,490 of JAYKAV010000278.1, forward strand.
TGGCAGCTGCATTCTACAGTAATGTTAGGAAAGGAAGTATTAAAACTTTGCTTCTATTCAATAATACTAATGCATGATCCTATGTCTCCGCTACCTGGGAGTGATGATATTTCTATACGTAATATGTTTGCTGTACTAGACATAGGTAACTTGATCATATCCAGTGTTGCATCAGATGTGTGTGAGGAGAGAGAGAATATTAAGCTAAGTATTTTTTGAGCAGGTTTGTTGAGTTTTTTTCATACCAAGCAGTGTGAATATGCTTGAAAGCAAAATTTCTGAAGGAAGAGAAATACTTGATATGGGCTGATATGATCCTGGAATGGAAACTCTTAATTCCTTAATATGCGTCCTCCTCTCTGTCCCTTATTTCATGCTGCATTGTGCAGAGCATCAATTCAACTGTGTTCCAGTAAATTTCTACTTAACCATTTCTCAGCTCTTACAAATTCAAAACTTTTTCTTTCTTTCTTTCCAGGAGCTATTCTCCAGTTCAAAACTGCTTCATTGTTACTTACTTTATTGTACACTACTTTGCAAATCTTTGAAGAAGCAATAACATTTGAGGGTTTTTATTTGGCTTTCTGGCAAATTCTTTTAATTTGTATTCCACTACCCTATTTAAAAATGTAAAAATCAGTACTAGTTCAGAGATGCTTCTTTATGCTAAACAAATATTTGAAAAGAGTTAATAAATTATTAATTCATGTTTAAATGCATGAAAACTTAATCAATTGTTGCTGTTAAAGGTTTGTGTCTCAGGTCTTGTTTATAGCATGACTTAGAAATGTCTATTTACAACATGGACCAGTGATATCCTGTCCCTCCTGATATTGTGACTGTAATGTGTGGGCAGATCATCTACTACAATTGTATCAACTATTTAAAAATATGCCCAATGCATAAGGAGAGATTCTTTAGCCATCAAGCTTTAGTAATTGTTCCTGTTAAACATTGGTCCTTCCATCCTCACCATATTAATATTTGCAGTAACTCAAGACTGCAGGAGAAAAAAAAAAAAAGTCACAGATGAAAACTCCAAGATCACAGATGAAAAAGCAGCACTAAAATCTTGGCTTAGCCAGGAAGGCTGGGAAGACTGGAGAGAAAAGTCTGGCTGTGGATCTACCGAAATTGGTTCTACGCACAGAATTTAAGAACTCCTCTGTTGCCAATCCATTTCATACCTAACTTCCTTTCTTGGGCGTCTCTTCTAGTGTTGAGCTATGAGAGGCATTGCCTGTACATCCCTTTTCATATTCACTGTATCTATCAAAATAGCACATCCAAATTTTGCCAGACTCGCCAGAGACAAAACCTATACTTACTAAATGTTGAAGTCACAATTTTCAGCAAAATTCAAGGCCAGGCTTTCAAGGTTGGAAACAAAAGATAATAGGTAACATGGTGAATCTTCATCTTAGTCCAATTCTTCACAGCTGCATGCCTCTTTCGTTGCATAGCCTCTCAGGTTTCCTTTTGCTGGACTCATGCTATAGAGCCACCTAAGAAACTCTGTTAACGTTACCTTCATGTTTTCACCATCGGATGATGCATCTCTTCTATCAGATCTCTCTACCTAATGTGCATGTAAGAAAATAGCTGCAGTTATGTAAGATATTACCACTTCTTTTCTGTCTGGCCGTTCCGTGAGAGCACCCCTATGTTAGAGCCAGCACAGGGCAACAAACTGCATCTCAGCCACTGCAATTCAGTCTGGTGTTGCAGACCAAACCCATCTTTGCTGGGGGTTTAAGCTGGTGTAGTGAACTGAATACTGTTTACAGGGGCAGAACGTGTGGCCCTTTCTGTAGCCCTCACTATGGGTCTTCTCTGAGAGGCTGGCTGGGTCATAGACCACTGTAGATAGATTTGCCAAGCCCCTAATCAAGACTCAGCCTTCCCAGCTGAGCTCAAGTGTTGTATCATCTGAAGCTCCAGCAGATGTACAGGATACGTGGACAGAAGGATTATATTCAGCCTGCTCTCTGTATTCACTTGGGGCAAACTCCTTGCTTGAAAAATTCTGCAGCAGGAATTTTCTCAAAAATCCAGATTTGGAGTGGATGTAAGCAGAAAGAAACGTGAATGCCCAGACTTAAATAGTTGCGCTGGAAACCAGACTCTAGAAGCTACAGGTGGCTGTCATGTGTACACAAATACCTGGATTCAGGTTAACTTTAGGTGTTTTATTTCAGGACTCATGTAAGAAGGCTCATTTGTCCTGGCCTCTCTCCAGACAAAGAAAGGGAAGTGAGACAAAAATGGGATGAGCCCAGACCTACCAGATCTATTAGGTCAATCTATGCCAACCTATTCAACTTGAAAATATCCTGATCACTAGACTGTTAATATTTGTGCAGTTGATCTGGTGATAATGTCTTCTCTTCCTCCTCAGCCGGAGGGAAAAACAAGACCTTTGTCAGAGAAGTTTTCTTACGATATTTTTTTTTTTCTTCTTTTCTCTCCTCTGCTCAGCAAATAGAGTGGAGACTGTAGATGGTATTTCTTTCAGAACTGTGCCTTCAAAATGATGATACATGGTTTAATTTTACTATTATGCAAAGTCTCGTTGAATCCAAGGAGATTACTTATTGTAGGGAAATGCAGGACAATAAAAGCTTGCAGGATCAGGGGCTGTCTCTGTTCTTTAATCTGAAGTGCTGTCATTACATTGTGCGTTACTGATAATTGGTCTGCCTCAAAAGTTTTTCTCCTGTTTTTTACGTATTGTACTTCTATGCAAGACCTAATTGCTGTGCTTTTCTCTGCTAATGCATGGGAGTCCTGGACATAAAGTCGTGCTGTTAAATGCTCTAACCAAGCAAATCTGCAGTCTGACGGTGTTGCGCAATAAGCAATTAAGCTTTGCTGCTGGGCCCAAGCAGGCAGCTCAATTCAAACCTAGCAGGCTCTGTGCTTTCCTGGGTCAAGGGATCCCTGCAAGTACTCTAGTGCAAGTTCCCCTCCTATACCTGCTGGGCTGACTATATCATTCATTAACTACTCTCGTCAGCTTTCTTGGTCTTTGTCATGTATTCTTTATCTACACAGCGCCCTATCTCACTCGGGCACTGTATCTTCAAGGTGGAAAGAGGATGTTTTCCCCAAGTGGAAACCTCTCTGCTCTTTTCTCAATAAAGAGAAATGAGGGTCAGCTTTAAATATGAGTATTAAAATGTGCTTTCTTGGACTTAGTGCTGTGTTTAAAGGCAGTGAAGAAAGATATGATCAGCTGGTCTCTGGAGAGGGGAAATGCTGAACTGCCAGTAGGCAAATTATGTCAAATGATGATAATCAACAGGCTGGGAGGTAAAAAGACTGATTTCTTTTGGGTGTAGTGATATTAGGTATTACAGCAGCAATAATGAGATGGGGGGGGGGGTTGGTTTTGGTTTTTTTTGTTTTGTTTTGGTTTGGTTTTGGTTTTTTTTTTTTTTTTTTTTTTTTTAAAAAAAACAAGTGCTCTTAGTCTTAAATTTATCCCCTCTCTAAATCAACTGTGTCTAGCTGCAGATCTACTGTTTCAGCTCAGATCATGGTAATGAGAGTGCAGGTATACTGTTCTTCTTCATTTATTTGAACTTTTGAAGGGGGAAAATACTTTCAGGTATTTTCAGGTAGTTCAGGTAGCCCAGAAGTCTTGGATTTGGGTGACTTCCGCTAGAGATTTTTGGTTGGTGTGGGTTGTTTTGTTTTGTTTTTTCTTTTTTTGGTAGATTAGCTTTGAAATATGCTTCCTTTACTGTTAGTGGTACTCTAACTATCAGATATATGGTACAATTATTGCAATGTCCTATAGATAAAACAGAATAATTTCACAGAGCAAAGAAAGCAGTAATTGCTCATGCAGACGAATTGCCAGCTAAGAAGAATTTCTTATGAGTATTTTCAATTTTTAATGTCATGTAAATTATTCCTACACTAACATAAACAGGAAAGCAGGCTATGATTTTCAGACCCTTTTGAGTAACATTTGTTCGCATTTCTTTCATTCATTCTGCATTTTTATTGTACCACCCAATAACAGTTTCCCTCCCTTTACCACCCCATTCATCCATTAACGCATAGATAATGACCTCATTGTGTTGCTGTGAAATACACTTATCACTGGGATTCATTATTCTGTCATGGCAAGGCTATTTTTAGCCCAGACTCCAGCTGGCAACTGAGAAGAAACATAGGAAGGGAAATTGCCTCAGGTGCTATTAGTGCTATCTAGTTGCCTGTAGTGTCTACCGTTTAATGTGAAGTGCCCTGGAGTGCATGGCTCCAAAATTAATTTTATTTTATTTCTTTACCCTAAGAAGTAATATGCCAGTCGGGGGGGGGGGGTGTGTGGTGTAAAAATAACCATATCAAAATAAAAAATGAATACATAGCCCTGCTTTGAGGGGGAGCGCTTCAAAGCTGGTCAATAAGGGCAGGTAGATAAATGTCTAGCAGCCAGAGTTGTGATCAAATTTGTTCCCTTTGCATTATGCACCTTGAGCCTTAGCTGTGCTGGGCACATGCTCGCCTCAAGTTGGTGTTGCCAGATCGTTGGAAGACGTTTATCTAGACACTTGTGCTTGGGAGTGCCAGATAAATTTTACATTTTGACTTTTGGACAGCACTCAAATTTGTTTTTTAAGGGCTCACCTGAAAAAGCTCCTCTGGAGGTTTTCCTGGCTGATTTCATTGACTTGCTAATATTTTTAACGTTGTATCCTATCTGTGGAAAAGAATTTGGAGAAATTTTCCACCTTGTCTGACCTGTCTCTCTAGGTGTAAGGTTTCAAACGGGCCCGTTGGTTGTACTAACTCGCTAACAAAAGATTTCAAGAGGTACTAATTCTCGGAGTAGAAAACTTGCAACTGTGACCTGCCTTTAGTCAGGAGAGAGTGAAACTAGCTGCGGTGTGCCTGGCAGCCTTGCCTTGGGAAAAAGGAGCTTAAAGGCCACAATCCAGCTCACAGTGCACAGATTTATGCATCAAAATTTACCAGTTCCGATAGAGAAGCTAAATGAGTGTGAAACGCGAACTACACTGGAGAGATCTCGCTTGGATTTAGGCAAAAATTTTGGAGTATGGACAGTCTTTCATTGCTCCAGCATGTAGCCTGGCTCACCTCAGCCCAGGACTCCTCCTCCTGAAAAAATGTGTGGGAGCAGACTTGCATGTTTAAGGTGCTCTAATAGAGAATTTAAGGGTTTTATTCTGATTCTTTACCTTGCTAAAAACATTCTTAAAATTGAGTTTGAGACAAATTTAAAATCTCCATTAGAAGTAGTACCTAATCTCTCCCCATGCCAGCCTGTGGTGTATAGTTTCTCTGCAGAATACTCATTAAAACTCATTATTTTACTACAGTCCAAATACCCTTCATGAAAAATGAAAAATATATAAATGTTGGAAACCTTTATAGTAAGGCTATGCATATAAAAAATAATTCCCCTTTTAGCCTCAGTAGAGCCTGAGGGGGTGGGAGGAAGGCAGGGACTATATAACAGAACAAGCTTGGACAAAACACCCATGTGCAAACCTGTCACCAGGACCTGCAAATCATGCCGATGCCAGCCAGGGACTGCAACTTGATAGTGGCCGTATCCTTATTTCAGTTTCTGCATATCACAGCATGGTCTGACACGGCCATGCCTTGTGGCTGAGTCACAACCCCACCCTGGTCTTCCTCAACACCAGGCTGAGGTGGTGAGAGCTCTTTCTCTTGAAAACCCGTAAAACTGCAGTGTGTCTTCATGGAAATTAGCTGGTTGATTCCTGGATGAAATTCACCTCTAGATCTTCTTTATTCAGCATAAGCGGCTATCACGCTTCTGCAATCCACATGACTAACTTGATACATGTGGCATATGACCTGCAATAGGAGTTACGTGCCTCTGGGAAGAGAACTTTATGCCAACATAAAATGATTTTAGGGTGTGCTGTTTATTAAGGGAGAAAGATAAGCTTTTACAAAACGCAAGTTTATCCTGCTGAGAAGCATGGCACCCATGAAATTAAAAAGTGCAGTTATTAGGGAGGGGGACAAAGGGAACTACAAATTATTTCTGAAAATTGTGATAGCAACAGGGTCTATTTGTAAAGGCCATTGCCAACACTTGTATGTTGAGTTGAGTTAAATAGAACTCCATGCTTTGCCTCAGGCATCATTACTTCCAAACTACTCTAAAATGACTATAATGTTCTCCATTATATCCTTAACTAAGCATCACAGGACAAAGAACAAAGAAGCTTTGCAAACAAAGAATGTTTCTGTGTGAATTGTTGTGGAGGAGGGAATTGTTGTGCATGGCATCTCTTCATTTTTCTGGTAAAGCATGGTGGAAAAAAAAGACCTTCCAATATCTTTGTAATAAGTTTAATCAAATTATGTGTTATGAACCTGTGACTGGATAATGGCTTGACAGTGATTGTTGAACGCTAAGGCCATTATGAAAAAACAAAGTTTAAGAAGATAAATATAAAATGATCACTATATGTCTAAATCCTGTCATCCCTTGTCATTATTCCAGGGATACTAAATAATTGGATTTAAACAATAGGCCGTAAAATATTATTGAACCAACAGCCTGTTTCTGGATTTTTAAGCTACTAGAAATCTCATTTGGCAGTAGTTGGAGAGGGGGACAAATAAATTTTAAAATTTAGAGCATTTAAGAATGGCAAAATATTAATCCAGCAAAGAAAACATGAATTCAAGTGATGAATAGAAATACTTTGACCAGCTTGGAAAATAATCTTTCAGACACTTGGAAACTAGTATATTCATTATTAAAAAAAAAAAATCCAATTAAATTAAGCTAAAAATATGATGGTTTCCAAGTAGCAAAAATGCCACTGTATTCTCCATGCTCTTCAAAAGTTCTCCTCTAAATGAGACTGGTTGCACTTCTGCATCCGCGCGTGTTTGGGTGGTGTACGTGGCGGTAACAGCTCGAGACGCCAGCCGAGTTGGTTCCTCGGTGTGTCAGGCAAGAGGCTCATGCCTGAGAAGAGAGGCAGCCTGTGCTGAAGAGCTCGTGGAGTAATGGGACCGGAGAAGCAATGGACTGAGAAAGGTATATGAATGTATGAGAAAGTATAAAGGCGAAGGGGAAATAACAGCAGTTCCTTAACCTGGAGTGGATGAAACTCATCTGGAAATAGAAAAACATCATCTTTTGCAACTGTGATCGTGTGGTCCAAAGGACCCCTGATATAGGAGCTGCTGGAATGATTCAGGAGCTAACTAAAGAAATAGAGGCTGCTAAAAAACAGTGGAAACTCAGCAAACCCCAGAGCAATTCCTCCTTCATTTAGAGGTTCAAATATTTTTTAGAAATTTAAATAGGAGGGAGAAAAACAGCTGCACAGTGCTTCAGGGATTATATGCTAGTCATTAAGAAAACATTCAGTAGCCTATGCTAATTCAGAGCAGAGATATATTACTGAAAAATGTTGTGACAAAAAAAAAAGGGCAATTGCAGCTAATAGTTATTTTTAACTATTAGATTTCAACTAGATGAGTGGAATATTACTGATCAAACCCAAACATTTCTCAGGAGTTTTCTTTTTCTCAAAGAGGATTAGAGCTGCTTTACACTATTTCTTTGGTTTAAAGCGGATAAATTGAGGTATTTGAAGACTTGAAGTTGCATGTGCAACACTTGAGGTGAAGGCTGTATGGCCTTGGGGCACAGCTGGTGAGAGGGGCTGCAGTGCGCAGGGTACCTGTATTCATCCCAGGCTGCCATGAAGTGGTTGTCAAGAGCAGAAGAGGCAGAACGATTTTGGGGCTCTTCCAAGAGTTTATACGAGAGGAAAAACTAGCTGGTTTAATTCAGGAAAACTGGGGAACAGTTTATATATATTGCAAAGTCCAGGCTGGTTGCAAATACTGAGATGAAATTAATGATTCAAGATTAATTTTCACTGACTATAACTTCGTGTTTTGACCCAAGAATTAAGGTAGAAATGGCCGCAGCTCACTGATGGTTTTCTAGCTCATTTTAGCCTGGCTTTACAATAGCACCATTGGGCTTCTCCTGAACGTGTTTGCTAATTTTCCCTAACTTTAATAAACACATGGATGTCTCAAAAAGACGGATTCCTATGTATTGAGTGAAACTTGATGGCAAGGGAGGAGAAAAGGTCTTATTAGTGCCTAATAAAGGGGAAAAAAAAACCCAAACCATTATGCCTGCCACCCACAAGCAAAGTCCAAATCTGGTCATTACATGATATATTGATAGCTGAGGGATGTAGGCAAGATCTGGGGAACAACAGAGGGATTAGAGGACACGGAGAAGGGGAAGGAGGAATGGCAGCGTAGCCCGGGAGCAGGATACACTGAAGACAAGTTACAACTGTTAAGATACATATGGCAGCAGTACATGTGAATGTATGGCACAAACGTTTAAGAAAATGGGCATCGTTAATTCTGAGGTGTGCAGAATAACTTGTTCTGCATCACATTTCTAGTGTTAGCAGCTGGTATCTTTATTACAAAGGAGGTCTTTCGCACTGTGATGATCTGCAATTTATATTATATTGGCTAGCTCTGACTGGACTTGTGCGTCACGTGATGTTTTATCTGTCTTAAATTGGATGAAAGTAACTCTTTGAATGTCTGCAAGCTTGTCCCAGAATGAGCTTCCTGTGGTGCCTGCTTAAATGCATCCCAATTGAGTTTTCTCCAGTGTTTGCTTAAAATGATTAGCAAGCAGGTTTTCAGAATTAATATATTTGCTGGCATCACTGAGAAAAACGAATGCAACATGCAGCTAGAATGAACTGCTTCTCTTATTTCAGCAACTGTTCTGTGCATACATATTGTTTCCAAATATTCAGAGTGCATAACGTTGTTTTTTTGTGTATTGTGCTTGTTTAATTCATCACCTAGCAGTTTGCACAGTATGGTCATGTCTCAGGAAACCAGTAACTCAGATCACAAAGAATAAATATAATTTTTTTTCCCCCTCCATTTTTCATTTTCCTCCAGTTGATTTAAAAGCTCCTGTATGTGAATCTCCCTGGTTCTTCCTTGTTGCAGCAAACATCAGATGAGCAAGTCATTGTCTGCTTTTCTTTCCTGGCATTTCTAGCGTTTCCTTTCTTTCCCCTGTTTTGAATGATATCCTGAGGTGTTATAACTGAATTTTTAATATCTCATTATTTCCTTTAAAAAGTTGTCCGCAACAACTTGTCTTGATTTGGAATTTATTTAGGCCATTATATTTGAGGGCAGGCTAGGATTGAAAGGTCAGAGTTGAGCAAAAGCCACGCTGCAGACAGATCTGCTCATTTCCAGTATACTTTGGTGTAGTTTAGAAGTCTTGTCCCCTTAAGCCCTCTGTTTTTTTTTTTGTTTGTTTGTTTGTTTTTTTTTGTCTTACCATTGCTTTTCAAATTGCCTAAATGTGTCATACTGAATTGAAATGGTGATGCAGCATTTACTGGAGGGTTGGGATTTTTTGTTTTGGGGTTGGGGTTTTTTCGTCAGGGTTAAAATATTTGAAAGTACTATCAAAAATAAAAAAAAAAGACAGAAAATACCTACCCCTGTAATATTAAATTTTGCAAATCTTAGTGATGATGAGTGAGGTTACTTATTGTTGTGTGCAACTGTGGGATGAGGAGAACTGTCATATCAGTGCCTAATGTACTGAATAATGGGCCTTCTACATAAAGTGCATTTGCTTTGTTCTTATAGTGACAGATGCAAGGAATTAATTTCTCTTAGCAAGAAATGTTCATTGAAGATAAGGCCTGAAATAAACACTGACACACAACTGTGAAACACCCTGAAACTGTTTCTTGGTGACAAATTACTGCTGAGGTATATAGACCCTTCCACAAAAGTGACACCTATTGAATTTATTAGACAGATTATATAGAGAGGACTGAATCATTTTTTGTCCTGTTTGTAGAGCTGACATTTACCAGCTTCTAATGAATTGGATATAGGCTGCTGAAAACAAAAGTCAGATGGTTATGAAATCTCTTGGACTAACTGCCATGGATCATGCAGCCACTGACAGTGTTTGTGCAGTAGCATTTTTTGTGTGGAGGTGGACAGACCCTGAGTTTGAGGCTTAGGTCATTCATCTTTTCCTGGGAAATTGTGTGAGAGTTGCAATCAGAGCTATGAAGCCTCAGTGAATACAGTGAAGCATGCAAACACTTTGTACGTTGCACAAACTGAGGCTGGATGTGCTGACAGGTTGCAGCAAAGGAGGAACCTGAAGGGTTGAAAATCATGCAGTGGAGCTAGTGGTAAAAATCAAATTTCCCAAGTGAAGGAGCCAATGCAGTCAATGAAGTGTAAACAAGCATTTCAAAGTCAGCTTTTTGTAGAGGAATATATGCTGCAATAAATTTCTTTTGTGGGTGTTTATCTTTGGAGACTTCTGTTAAAACACTACCTTTGGTCACAGTTCAGCCTGAATGTGGGCTAATCTTAAACTCTGTCTCTTATTTACACATAGTCAGAAAAGATTTTACGTGGCACTTCTTATCAGCACTTTGCAAAGGAGATTAATATCATGAGCTTCAGTTTACAGAGAGGGAAACCGAGATGCAGGAAAGTGACTGAGCCATTTCCCCCCTCCCCGACCTGTTGACAGAATCAGCAAGAAATCCAGATCTGTTGATCACAGCCCTGTATTGCTTTCTACAGTCCAGTTTATATGGCTACAGCTCATTTTAGTCCCCTAATCTTGTTATTTTGGGATTTGAGTCCAGGTTGCTGTGGCATGGGGAACAAAGGCTATATCTCCTGTATCATCAGGTCACTAGTCACTCAAGAATTCAGGAGCGTGGCAGGCCATGCGGCTCAGTGTGCAAAGGCACCAGTTCACTGAGTTGGTATGCATTTAATCCTGTACTTAAAATGCAAGCGAGCAAGCTCCTAATTAAAAGGCTTCTTTATAATTTGCAAAAGCAGAAGCATAAAGAATTTCCCTGTTGCACCTCCATCCAAATTATTATCAATGATCTTTTAAAAGGTAAACAGAGAAGTAATCCTCCCTCAAGGTATTCTGAAGGAGAGGAGAATAAGGTATCCTTCAGCGCCTTAGGATCAAAGCATCCATGAGACAAACAACTTCTGGTGAAGGCAGATTTGTGAAGGTATCTCTGCTCTATCTTCAACAACTTCGTGGGTTTTTTCCCTTGCTTCATATTCCCCTTTCCTACAACAACCCCGCTGTAAGAGGTATCATACTGACAGCTGGACATGTATGCTATATGGAACAAGCAACAAAAAAAGGCCCTGCTACTGAACACGTACTATAGGTAAGCATCGCATGACATGGCTCATGGTAGTTGTTTCACAAGCGTTAAATCGACCCTTGCCCAGAATGCTGTATAAACCCAATGCACTGCTTTGATCCTGCTCTCCTCCCTGGTTTGCTGGATGCCAATACATGGGTGACTTTGCCCCAAGGGTAGGCATGGAAGGAGATGCAGTGAATAAAACATTACAAAGAAGTATTAAACAGCACGTTCTTTCTGTTTACCTAACACAGGGCCACCTTTGCAAATAAATAATCTGCTGACTTTGGTTCAGCTTGCTAGCATGGAAAGGTTTATCTCACTTGCAGACTTCTTCACGAGTTCTCCACAAACGTGTAAATGGAGCAAATATATCTGAGTAGCAGATCCCAGAGGCTTTGGGTCTGTCTGGCCTGATGTATGTGAAGACAACCTGAGGCTATCCTGTTTCCACAGTGAAGTATTAAAAGAAGCTCTCCATCATGTTAACCAAAAAAGAGAAAAACATAACTCTGATCCCCATTTTATTCCCCGCAATCCTCCCTTCTCTAGCATCAAGGATCGGCTAGAATTTGACTCTCTCTGCCAGTCCTTTCTCTCTTTTTGCCTACTCCGAAATATCACCTGCATCAGGGAGTGGCAGAAACCTTTCTCCATTTGGCATAAAAACTTTCTGAACCCCAAACCTCTCTGCCTCAGAGGGACTGTGGGGCTGCAGTGAATCTAACCGATGCAATCTGCACCACTGCACTTGAGCAAGACTGTGCACATACAATGCAATGTGAAAAAGAAAATTTCAGCCTAGCAATGACAAGCCCCTAAGTGCTTTGAATCTTGGAAAAGACTGTTTTGATATTCTGCTGTATGTGTAATTTTAGTATTATTTTTTTCTCCCCAGTGATTTAAATTAATTTGAATCAAATCATTAGGCCCCAGACTGGTACTGAACATAATGACTCATCCCTAAATTAATATTGTCTATCCTGAACTACTCCTGTCTAAATCACTGGAAGATTCATGCTCTTCACAAAGTCAGCTACATTCAAATGAGTTCTGCAACAGTTCATTAGGTAATGATGTAATTTATATGTCTGGGTCAGCAAATGTTTTCCAGCTCTGACTTAAAATGGACAAAGTGTGGGTAACTAAGCAGGTGTTCTGTAAACTTTTGACATTTCCCCAAGTGGGAAAAAGAGGGGTAAAAAAAAAGAATAGTAAGTAGAGCTTGAATCAGGACAAAACGCAGCATACAGTGCTGTAGGAATTTCCAGTTCCAGCCTCACTTCTTCCTCGTACGGTGTGGCGTTATATAATAAACCTGCCTCTCTTTCAGCAAATTCTGTCTTACAAATGATGTGCTTGACACCAGCACTTGAAAGCGGCTATACTAAAGGGATCTGTTAGCATGAAGAATAAATGCACATAATTAGACTGAGTTCAGTGGTCTAGGTGAAACCTTTGTATAACTGAAGTCAGTCATTTTAGATGCCTGCTGTACATTGGACCTCTTGCATCCCTGCAACGTTCCACGTGCTGTATTTCAATCACGGCTATATGAGAGGAGAGACTGGCAACAACACAGCAAGAGCGTCCTACAAATGCTTTTCTGTGGCTATAGAGCCCACACGCTAAACAGTCTGCAAGCTATGCATGAGGCAATTTATCTTCTGAAGGCCTTAAATAGTATAGCCCCAATGAAACAAATGGAGAATTATTAACTTTTTATCAGCTGAGCATCAAATCTTTTTGGTTGATTTTAATTGGGTTTTTTTTTCTGATTATCAACTTGGGACAGTGGCTATTTTTATGTATTACCAAGCCTGTCAGTAAATGAGCTTCTTTCCTGTACACCTATGTTGACAGGGTATGGCACTTCAGACTTAAGTAATCTTGGCCTCCTTAGGGGAAGCAGCTGTCAGTTGTTCCCTATAATGAATGGTAGGTTTATGGTATGAGGCACTGCCTGTAGTATTAAGCAGCAAAGAAAGGATGGCTGTCCTAGACTGTAAAGTGCTGGCTTCTGGTTATGGTAGCTGCAATAATGAATAACTGAATGATACGACTTGACAACTGTTCCGTTTTATAAAATATGATGCTATTTTTGCTTAATTTCTGTGTTTCCATGAACGGCTAGAACTTCCTATCTTCCTTCCACAAATAAAAGAGAAGTGGTGATGGAAAAAGAAATAATATAACTATTTCCTTCTCTCTTCCCTTTGCTGGCATAAGGCAATTGCCTAGCTATTGAATCCTTTAGTACAGGTCTCTCCCAAAGCAATCTCGCAGTGAATTTATATGACCAGCCTCGCTGGCGTCAGTTGCTTTTGTAACCTGAATATGCTGGATGCAGCATGTTTATTTCATTGTGTCATTCCGTTCGGAGGAAGTGAAGGAATAATGCTAAAAATGAGTGACTGAGCTGATGGAAGTGACATTTGAGATGGCAGTTTGGAGGGGCTCAGAATAATTCAAGTATAATGAATGTGAATCATACCCATATCAACAGATTTGATACCTGGAAGCCAGTTTACTGAAACTCTGATCAAGTTGCATCTCTGTAGCTTCTGGGTTGTTGGTGATTGCTCGGTCCCCAGGGCGTCTGGGGATGGGCTTATGGACCACTTTTCATCTGGCTGCTCTTCTCTAACTGCTCACTATCAGTGGTCCTATCTTGCTGCCATCCTTTTCAGGGTACTGAAGCATAGAAATTTCTTACCGTAGTGAGCACAGGCCTGGGGCTATTAGTAGCAGTTATTTTTATAATAGACGGAATCTCTAAGGATCCTAAATCCTTCAAAAATACTCAAAGTAGTTTTTACACTTTTGCTTCTACTTCTTCCTGAGGCTTCCTCCATTTCCTCCTTGTGTCTGGGCTAAAACACTTTATGGGATGTGTCTTGTGGTTTTTTTCTCCCCGATCAGATGTATTACAGAACTCAAAATGATTAGAAAAAAGTTAAAAGAACATTTTAAAACATTCAGTAAAAGGTTGCGTTGTGTATTAGGCCTAGAAAATGAGCAGTGACTCTTTTTCATTTGTTCTTTATTTAACAGGAATTTCTAAACTATATGTGGTTGGACAAATTGTTGGGTATATCAGAATAAACTCACAGATTAAATTTTTAAACAAAACACTAAACAAATTCATTAGTGAAATATTTTACTTTGATTCTATAAAGCTTTTGTTCAATCATGTAATTTTCTCCTTTGGCAGATTTTCAGAGTTTTCAAAATATCGATTGTTCTGTAATTTTAGTCCCCACAGCTGTGGCATAGAGTTAATTTCCTTACAAGTGAAGCCAATCTGCATAATCGAGATCTGAAACAATGGTATGTTTTCTGCTTTTCCTGCTGAACGTCTGCCTAAAGTAATTCTTGTCCTATTGTAAACTACTTGCAGGAATATAGAGCATAATGTGCAACAGAGAAGTTTCACATGAAAAATAATAAAGTGAATGATTTAATGTTCCTGCAAACTGATTGGATGCATAAATGTATGTACTTCTAGTGCCACTGGATGAATAGTTTCTAGCGTTCCCATTTCCCAGAGCACTGTTCTTTACACGTAGACTTCTCTTCTGCTTGAAATCCCATGCACCCTTCATTTCCCACAGATGGCCCAAGGAAGACTCCCACTTTCCCAGAGGTGAGGAAAGAATTATATTTATCCAGATGCCCACGTAAAGTCTCTCTTAGAATATGTCAAAAAAATGACAGGCTAGAGAGCTGACAGCTGCATGCTGCAGTGAGCCTCTGCGAGGTCTCAAACACCTCAGCTGGTGAAAGCAAAGTAGTAACCAGGCAAGAAAAAACAGTGACAGTAAAAGAACTTGGATAATAAATATTCCTGCATACGTGAGTTGCCGTGCAACATCAGTGCGGACTGGCAAGATGCAAAGGGATGAAAAAGCAAGAGCGAGTTTCTGGAGTGCTGATGATTGCCGGGCAGTCTCTTTTGCGACAGAGGTCCAGGAATCAAGTTGCTTCCCATGCTCAAGTCAATGGGTTTTGCTGACTTAAAGATTTCATGCCAAGGCTGTCTTTCTGTTGTGAGGACCTAATCACCTTCATCCAAGGAGCTCACCACCAGTTCAATATATGTTCCTTTTCAGGGTAAAGAGAGAAGATACTTTACAGATAGGCCTTTTGTCCACCATTTGCCCCATGGTCAAAATTGAGATCTGTGCCTGTGAGAGGCATTGAATTTAGGAACATTTTAAGACGTCTCTCGTCTTAAAAAATAGATGACTAGGCTTCCTCTCATTTATATGTATACCTAGATGTCACACATCTAATGACATCTGCAGGGATGACTGGAGTTACTCAGCTGTATCCTCAACCACCACTTTGAACAGCTCCCCATACCCTTTTGTTTTCTCTTTAAATACTGGAGTTATTTAACAGAAAAGATATTTGGGTTTCTCTTTCAGGCTGAGATTTGCCCAGCAGTATTTAGGACAAAATATGTTTGTTGCAACCTGTGTCAGGGAGCAGCTGCTCTGCGAGGGCCACGTGCCCATCGTGCTTTTCATTGCTGCCCTGGGATGGATGGCTCGGTCTGTGAGAACCTGGCAGCCAAGTGGGTCCTGGTTTTTAAGGTAGTCATGAATAGAGAGGTTCATCACAGGTCCCACTTAGTCATGTTTTAAAGGACCTCTATGACCCATTCACCCTTTGCTGAATACCACTATGAAGAATTCTAGTTTAGACAATATATGAATGGTGGTAGAGATATATATATGTGTATATGTCTGTGTATGCATACATATATTCATATATACATGAAAGCCTTGACAGATGTGAGCAGTAGGTGTTATAGATGGTTGTAGCACATTGAAGAGATAGCATTACAAGTTGTGATAAGCCACGTGGCTGATATGCATTTCGATTCCACAATAAGCCGCAGCAGTCAAACCGCTGTTTTCAAAGCTGTGGTTAAGAGGAGCAAACTGCATCTAATTTGCACCACACATGGCAAGCTAAATCTCCAAAGCAGAAGAGGACCAAAGAGCTGGTTCCTATAAGGGAAAGTTACTGGCTCTTTCAGGGGAAAAAAATAATTACTTGAAAAATATGAGTAATCTCTGTTTACGAAATACAAGTCAGAGGTAGCTTGCACCCTGGTTACCTGAGCAGAGGGTGCTTGAAAACTGAATGTGAGCTCACACTGGTCTTTCAGAGCCCAGTGCTACTCTTCCCACACGCCAACAGCTTCCACTTTGGAAAGCAGAAGCTATTTGGGTTCAGGAAGTGCTGAGCTTAACGTTAAAATACGCATTCATAAGCCTGAGCACTTTACAGAATCAGTTTTATCTTTCCTATTGTACAGCTGGGGAAACTGAGGCACAAAGAATATGCCCTATTTAAGGTCACACAAGGAGTCTGTGATAGAGCCAAGAGTAGAATTCAGCTCCTTCCTTATCATGCTTTACACTCTGGATTATTACTTCTTTCCAAAATACAATTGGTTCAGAGTCACCCTGACACCCTGGCCCAGTTTCTTCCATTTGTTGTTAATTGTTGAATTATTTTAACTAAGAAACAGCTATGTTTTAATTTGTTTTTTTTCTTTCACAAATATTGAGACATGCTTATTTAATTTAAGAAACCAAGCAAAACAGCCTTCTAACTATTATTACCTTTTTAAATAGACATAAAATCCCAGGATCTCTTTTTAGTTTTCAACTGTGTATGTTTTTCTTAGTCTAACTTCACTGCAGAATATTCTATTTACTTTTACCAAAGTTTAGGCTTTTGCTTGATGAAGCTGTGCTGCTCCCTTTTCAAGTTATTTTAATATATTATTTTAATTGCCCTAAATAATTGAACTGTTTTGCACGTAGAAATACCATTTCATTGTTTCATTTCTGTGCAGATTTTTAAAAATTTCTATCATAACTAAGATGCAGAAGCGACTAGATAAAACAGTGTTAGTTACAGATGATAAAAATTGAAGTCTCTCTCTTCTTCCCAAGCCTAATGTGGTTGCAGCACTAGTCATTAATTTCAGATTACCGGTGAATTTAAATATTGAGCGTCATTATTTTCTCCATGTCTCCTGCTGCTCCCTGCTGTCCCACTTCTTGAGATAGCAACAGGAATCCAATAGTGCCGCCATCTTCAGGGACATGATGTGTTTTGCTCGGTGAGACACCTTAGCCGTTCCTGTGAACAAACAAGCAAACAAATGCAGCTAAAGGACTTGGGAATGACTTTGCCACTCAGGAAAACATTCTCTATCCTGCTCCCTGTTTTTTTCAAGGCTGTAACTCTAAATGGTCTTTCAAGGTTCTCTTTCTCTTATCATTGCTTTGTGATTATATTGACTGTATCTGTCACATTCACAGGCAACACTAAAGGGCTTAGCATCTCCTGAAAGGCCAGGTAACCTTCTGGCAGCTTTACTTCTGATGGAGAATTGATGTCAAAATACAATGCTTGGAAAAGAAAGCAAAGCGCGTTTTGTCGTAAGAGCAAGGAGGGGACTGCTGTCCACCCTCTTTCAGTAAGAAATGCCATTTGATGAGTTCATGTCAGGATTCATGCCTGCTGCGCTAACCCTCTGACACAGGGAGGGGAGTCATATGACTTTTTAACCTCATCTGCAGAAACCTATGCCTTCACTGAATGTCTGTATACCTCCTGGTCTTAATATATGTGGTTTCTCAGCATTGGGTATACATGAGAAAAGGTTACTGATATATACAGACACATTACATTAATACTTCAGGGTGAATTTTTGAAGCCTGAGGGAGTGTGTGTGTGGAAGACTGTAGGGATGGAGAGGGACATGGACTCCTGCTGATGTCACCGAGAAGTCTTGGCATGTGGGGAAAGGAGGCGAACAGTGGTGGGACCCATTGGGTCAACCAGAAAAACTGAGCTTAGCTGTGATTCTTAAACTGATACTCATGAGTTTTAGATGCTAAACAGATTTGCCACTGCATAGGGCATTGCTGATTTAAAAAAAAGAGCATGGCAAAGCTTTAGACCTATCTAGCTAAAGGTTGACCCTGAGCACTTTCTTGGTGTCTATAAGCAGCATGCTTTTTGGAAGTGATGTGCTCCAGACGTCACCCGTGATTTTGCACGTCTAGGAAGGAGACTGCACCAGGGCTGAACATCTGGCCTGTCAGCCTTGGAGCAGGGTTTTGTCTTCAGAGTATAACCTCGAAGACTGTTGAGAATCTTAGGCTACAGAGATGGGTACAAAAACCTGTTAAATGGGGATTGTACAGTAGGTTGTGGTGCCATGTTCAGTTCCCTAAACATGAGTCCCTGCATGCAGGTCCCCAGCTCAGGAGCTCGTTCCCTGTGGAAGAGCCTGCCCTAGGGCTCACCAAGTCACAGAACCTCCTCCTCCAGCTCCTCCTGGCCCTGCCCACACCAGCCATCCACGGCACCAGGAGGAGGCAGCCTGAGAGGGAGACCCCAAGCACCGTGAGCCCTGCTTTTGCTCCCTCCTCGCCCCGTGCCCTAGGCACAGCACTACTAGGCAGGGTCCACCAACTCCCTGGAGACCAGCGTGGGACATGCCAGGGTGCTCTCACTGTCATCCACATGGGCCCTCTCCATCCATTTTTCAACCCTAGACAGTTTCCCTTTCCTCATTAGTTCTCTAGTCTCTGTTTTCACCTAGCCTTTTCTCATCCCATGAGGGCTTAGAGGTTGGTTAGGAGGGAGTGAGACCCTTGAAGGGCCGTGGTAAAGGATCTGTGCAGATTGCCTTTGGTCTCATTAAAATCACAGCTAAATCACAAGTATGCTTTCTGCGTGAGGATGAATTTTCCTTCTTTTCTTCTTTCCCAGCCCCTACCTGTGATATGGGATGCTTGACTCCCCTGCTTTTCAGCACTGCTGTAGGACTGTCAGGACTTTTTATTATTCGTAACCTCCCCCCTGCCTCACTCTGCTCATCCCAGGGAGCCTCAGACCACCACTATACCACTGCGGCTTCGAGTCATGCCGTTTCCCTCATCCTCCGCTGCCTGGCCGACTGCAAAGGCATATTAACGACTCCCACAGCCTCCGAGTGCAGCAGGATGGGCAGAGCTACTGGCAGAGTTTGCTTTCAGCTCTTGGGGCTGAAGTGGTTGACAGATGTTTGGAGGATTTCTTGTCTCTGGACCAGCGCTTCGTCTGTTCTGAGTTATTCAAAACACAAACAGTGGGTTGGCAGGAGTGAAATATGCTCAAAACAGGGACGTCAGAACAGAAATATATTTTTAAAAAAGACAAGTGTCAAAAAAAAAAAAAAGGTGTTCATGCAGTTTATAGCAAGATGTATTTAAATAGTTGAGATGTTCTTCTTTTAACCCCTTGGGCTCCCACCTGACATGCTATTCTGCTATATATATAGCGGTTTTCATGCTTAAATGTTATCAAGGGCATTTTGGGTCCTGGGTCCCTGCTCTGCTGACGGATGGATTGGCCACATTTCCAAGGTGTTTGGAGTACTAGCTAACAACATAATTTGGGAGTATCCTGTCAAGTGTGCTGTTGTAAAATTGTAGTGAGATCCTGCAAATGCAGTGAGTGACACTGTTGAACGGAGCGGTGGAGGGGGCATTTAGTGAGAAATAAAATTACTCAAAAAACCAGAGAGGAGTGGGGGAGAGATAGGGAGGAGAGGATGGCAGAAGTAAAGGAAGGCTTGGATTTAGAGGAGAAGAGAGGCAGTTCTGCATATTTCAAAATCATAATCAGTATAGGAAGAAGAGTTTCGGGGTCCTGTAGCAGATACAGCTTGCCTGCAGCCTCCTTTGGCTGCATGTGCGTAGTAAGGCAGGGGTGGTAGCTGATACCAAATGAATCAGCACCAGAGCCCTCTGAAAAGGGCTGTGCTCCTTTGGCTGAGTTACTGCCAGCAGGCTGGGTGTTAGTAACTCCAGTCGCAGGTAGAAGAGTAAGTACTCTTCTGTGAGATCTTTGGAGAATAATCCTAATAAAATTCAAGAGAAAAATAGGAAGCAAGTGTTTAAATAAGCAATGGAAACAAATCCAAAAACAGAGGATAAAAGTAAAATTATTTCAATTATATTTATGCTTTCTCTTCTTTTTTGAGTGTGATGATTATTTGGAAAACAAAACAAAAAAACAACATTCCCAGAATGTTGAAAGTTGTCATGTCCTATCTAAATGTTATTTGGTCAGCGTAAGAGCTGTTTCTATTAGAGTAATGGTAGCATAGGATAAGGATATAATCCCATTACTGCTCTGCACTAATAAGTCAGCAGAGTGCTGCTTTGCTGGCTTTCACCAGTTGCAGAAATAATTCTTTGTTCAGCTATTGATGCTGTTTATGTGGGTATCATCCACATAATTTTCTGTCCTGGTTATAATCCTTGTCATCAGGACAGAGTCATGCAGTAATATTACCTGATCTCATGATAGTCTTTGACCTGCAAATTAATCTGTTGCTATGCTTTATTTTGAGAACACTTTTGATGACTGTGAATTCTTGCTGTGTTGTCACTGCTCATTGTCATGACAATGTGTGCTTGGTAGGAATGCTTTTTTTTTTTTTTTTTTTTTATTTTTTTAAGAAACTGCATACATCAGAGACAAACAATAATTTAAATACCATGCAGTTTCAGTATGTACAAAAACTAGGACATAGAGATCCAGTTTTTTTTTTTTTTTTTTTTTTTTTTTTTTTTTTTTTTTTTTTTTTTTTTTTTTTTTTTTTTTTTTTTTTTTTTTTTTAGAAGCTCTCTGTTCTCGTGGCAAATAGTACTGATGCTCTGGCATTTTCCATTTTTTTGAGATCTGATGTGAAACTGAAAGCTCCAAATGTACATGCATGGTGGATTTATGAATTCTAGTTTTGAGCTTGCAGCACTTTTATTACCTTTATAACAGTCTGGACTGTGACTGAGTGCTCGTTCCTTTTTCTTTCCAATAGATGGATGGCTGTGTGACCAGGGCCCAAGTTAAAAGCGATGGGACTGCTTTTCTTTTTACATTAGCGTAACTCAGCTGACTTCAGCCCAGATGAACTTGACTGATATTATTGCCAATGAAGAATTGAGCAAAATCTGCCTGGATTCACTGGATGTTTTACATATTTCTTTTACATCCTTATTTTTTTATGTCAATGTAAGCAGATTTTATGAATTCTCACCATCTGTAAAGAGAGCAGGTAGCCAGGGAAGATACTGCATTTTTTCTCTGAAATGAAAGTGGTGATATTTATCCATATTAGATTCATAATGAATGTCAGTTTTGATCTGTTTGTGTGCATTTGGGGGTGGACAATACTTAAACATTCATACTTAAAGCATTAAAACACTTAGCAAACTATTCTAGCCGAGAGCATAGCTACGCCTACCCAGCTAGCGTAAGAATCAGTGAGTGGGTGCGGAGAGGGAAAGGACAGAAAAAGATAAAAAAGCAAACCTGGGCAATCTGTATTTCACATAATTGGATCCAAACAATGATATGCCTTTATTCTCGCTAACCTCCAGGTTTTAGGTGTAATTGCTTTCAGTCATTGGAGGCATCTCGGCTTGGTGTGTTGTAAAGCCAGTGGAGAAATGGTCTGTAACTGGCCGTGTTGCCTGTCTGCTGGGTGATCCTAGAAGTATCCTGCTGCCTCCGGCCATTCCCGCTTGTCTTGCTGGACAGTTTTTGAGGCAGACCCAGCAGGCTGAAGCCTTGATCTGAGTCTGAGTATGGAATATGAACCCATAATGCCGGGCACGGACTTCTAACATGGGAAGTTAGAAGACATGTTTACTGTGAGAGGACACTTAGGAGAGCCCAGATACATAACCCCTGCTCTGCCATGGAGCTGGAGACTGGGGGCGCATTTAATGTCTGTCTTGGTGGCCACCAGTACCCAGCTGAAATGTCATGGTCCACACTTAAAAGAGCATTCCGATTTTTTTGTTCCCTCTTCATTCATCTTTCCTTGAGGAACACTTTATTTTAAATTGATTTTGTTATTAGTGGATCTGCTTAGAGGCAGTGCACCTGTTACAGATATTGAGAACCTGACTCCTGACTTTAGCGGGAGCAAGTGACAATGTTTTAAATTAAGCTGTCCTCCCTGCAACTATCCTTCTTTCCTTTATCTCCCCACCCAGCCATAAATAACCGGGCAGCAGAAGGCAGGTAGTGTTATAAATTGTCAGGCTACACAATTGCCTCATGTTCTGCATTCTGTTCTCTTTCCCCACTATCATCCATTTTAAACTAAAAGTTCATCCATTTGTGGTTCTGCCATGAGAGGATGTCAAATAAATTGATATTGTAGTGTTTAAAAAGTATTAAAGAATACAAATATATACCAATACATTGATAATGCTCAGCAACCAAAAAAACCTACTACGAACTGGACAGTAGTGCTTTATTACTGTCATTTAAAGACCAAGGGGAGTGAAGTATAATATGGGGAAGAGTGATTATCACTCATAGTCTCTCATTTAAAAAGATGAGTGCTGGTTTCACTTGCCATAGTGGCCCATGATCTATTAGCCCTCTGTTTCCCTTATACAGGAGGTATTCTTCTAATAAAGAGCTTGCTAGTTACTTCTAAAACGTCAGTATATCATCCATCCCGGGTCTTCATGGTGGTGCTACTAAACAGTTGCAGGCAGGAATTGTAATGAGATATGGCCCTCCTGCTTTCCTAAACGCTCAGCCAGAAACGCATGGCATAGTATCTGCCAGGCAGTCAAGGCGGCTGGCAGGGGCAGCATCCTTGGCCGGCCCCGTCTTGCTTTTGGGTTCGTGCTCCCTCTCCGGTTTTTATCACGGCATTTCAGACTGCCTCACTCTCTTCCACTCCCCCTTGGCTGGCGCTTTGCTGTATTTCCAGAGGTGCTATAACAAGCGTAACCTGTTTTGCATTGCAGTTACTTCCTTAAACACAGCTTCACTGTCATGTAACGTACATGGATTAGGTCTGAGTTGCAGAAATGTGTTCATGCTCGTACCCGGAGCTTGTTCCCTACACTGGGGCTGTGAGGCGAGCGTGACCTCCCAGGGGCACTGCTCCCCACACCACTCCAGGCTGCCACATGCACATAAAAAGGACAATCCCAATTCCTCACACCAACCCTAAGTTTCTTCTTTATTTATTAAAAAATGTGAGGGTGTGCTTCAGTGCAACTCACAGACTTTTTGAAAGAAAGAGAACAACATCTACCCCTGTCAGAAAACTTTCCACACTTTTACTGTCCAGCCTATGACTGGCATCTTTCATTCATGTCTCAATAAGTGTAAGAAGACAAAAAGGGGGTCAGAACCTGCTGTTGACTGTCCACTGTTTCCCCTAAACAGTCCCTTTCCCTGACACAGCAAATGCATGGGTGAGCCAGCTTGTAGGGGAAGGGGACTTAAGTGGGGGAAGATGGGTGGAGGTTTTTTTGGGGGGCGGGTGGTGGTGGTGTTTGTTTTTCTTTAATCACTAGCAGCTTCTAAAATGTCTAATCATGCATTAGGAAACAAAAACTTCTTATCTGTGCTGCCAGTTTCCTTGTAGATTTGTCTGAATGTTTCCCATTTTGGATAACCTTCAGGCATTATGCAGAACTCCACAGACCGTATCCTGCTATCAGTTTTAGAGCTGAACTCCACTCCCATTGCCACTGAAATTTAGATGGAGAGGGGTGGTTTGCATAAAAAGCGATGACACAATATGGTCCATGATCTTGTTTTAACAAATCAGCCTGACTTGCCAGATGGGTTTCTACTGTTGAGAGCAGACAATGCAACACTTGTTGTGTCTGATTTTTGGAACTCTGGGGATGGAGACCAAAAGTGCTGTCATTGAAAGTAGTTCAGCATTAGTCAACTTCCCTCCCCTTTTCACTCTTCTGAAAATCTTTAGAACCGTGTTTTTGACAGTGAGCATTTTTGCATAAATATTTTGTTATGCAAACTTGAGAATGCAAAAAAAAAAAGGGGGGGGGGGAAGTCTGCTTCTACATACTTGAGCCAAGCTTTCAGGATATCTTTCATGCCGTGCTTTTTGTGCAGTGCCAATCTCAAAAAATTATACAGAGCTGTTTAGAAAGAAAGCTGTAAAACAGTGCTGCTGCTCTACAAACTAATAACATCTGAGAGAGCATGATCAGTTGGGCAGCATGACACTGTTCATGTTTCTCCTTTTTCTTATGATTTCAGTGGTTGAATCACAGCCTTCAGAAGTGACTTTCACACAAATAGTCATTAATAAAACCAGCTTCAGCAGGAGGATGACAATAAACTTGATTATATTTGTGCTGCCAACTTCCAGGAGAATACAGGACTATTTAAATAGATGCTCTGATTCCATGTAAGGAATCACTGGCCATGAGATACGAATACCAGAATGACAGCAATGATGTATTCCAGGCTGGAGACTAATCAGGAGATTAATAAGTGTTTGTCCAGTTCAGTGTTAGTCTTGCTAGTTAAGCTGACTAGTGACAGATATAGGTGTGGGTAGGGCAACGATTTGTTATCCATTATAACAAATCAATCTATAAATAAACATGTGACAGAATAAGCACCATGAGTTGGGGAAACTGATTTTTTTAGAGAGACAAGGATGTCTTATTCTATCCAAAACTGGAGGCAGTCATGCTAATGAGTGGGAGATGATTGGGATAGATCAGAAACAGGGATTGGAGTTAGTAATGATCTTTGTTTGCTCTGTTTCTTGCTTGCAAGTAGGAAGCTTTCTAAGAGGGGAACTCAGTGGTAAAATGTGAGTTGGCCCTGGTAAGTGATGCTAAGGGTGGATCTGGCAGCAGCATGGGATGAGCCTCGCACATAATTTGGGGGTGGAAGGGGAGCTGTTGAGTGAAATATAATTATGGCTTGCCTAGCTGGTAATGCTGCCTTGAAGTTGCTCTCCTCCCTGTATTGTGAAGACATTTTCAGTGCAGCTGGAAAAGCTGTTGCTAACCAACACGTGAATGTGAACACTAAGAATATAAAACCACTGGCATTTTTAAAGAGAAAATGTAAAGGCTCTTCATCTGGAAGATATTTGTACTTGCTAATAGCTTCTGACAGTGATAAACTTGTGGGTAGTATCATTTCACAAATGAGAGGTTAAAAATTCCAAAGGATTCCTCCAAACATGAACCCAGGGTGTTTTTAAGGTTCCTGGCAGTGAAGAGGTCTAGCCCAGCCTGCCTTGCCATCCAAAGATGGACTTGTTCATTTCATTGCAGATCTTCCTTTTCTGCTGGTTAAGAATGAGGAGAAAAAAAAAAAATTGGAAGTGGTTATATTTCAAGAAAATACATCTTGCTTATAAATAGAGGAATTGCTGTAGTAGCCATAATGATGCATCTAGTCAAGCATCCTTAATAAGCTCCTGACGCTCTGCTTCATTTGTGCCAGACGGCAGCCCAACACAAGCATTGGAAATTAAAGTTGCCCTTCAAAGCTGGACCTCTAACGACTGGCATTTCACCTGCGTGTTCTGCCAAACGATCGTGCTGTGCAGGGGCCCACCTCTGCAGAGGAACTGACTTCTTACTACCCTGCTAGTCTTCAGTGTCACCTCTCCCCTCATGACTTACGGAAACTCATTCTGTGTTACCAAAAGAGGAATGAAGAAGGAGGCTATTGCAGTATATGGACGTCTGAAGAGCAATTGGAGAGATACGTATTCCTTTTTTTAGTGTTGTTTTCAAGTCCACGTTCTTATAAGAAGAGACAGAAAAGTCTCAAGGTTCCCCCAAATCATCCTTGAAACCATTCAAAAGTGTTTTTCTGAGAGACTGAGAATTAACTAGGATTGAACTAGGTTTGGCTTGAAGTATTTTTTAACTCAGTCAGAATAGCTTCTTTTTGCACGTGTTCCCTTGTGTTAAGCAGAGCAATGTATATGTAAAAGCAACCAGAACACAGATAAACGTACTCATATAACAATGATACAATCCTGTTTCCTACCAGGCATATTTCAGATGTACCTTTTCTTGTTAATCTCTAATCATTAGTGCCTCATCCTTTGACCCTTTGGCTTTGCTGGCAGCTTGTATCGGTCAAGTGTTGAGGCCAGCAGCTCGTGTTGAGCTCCTGTACCACACTTGTGCTTCCTACTCCCTCTGCTCGTCTCTGCTGCTGCTTCTTCTCTTCAGCTGGTGCAATTCAACACACTTCCTCCTCCTCCTCCTGGCAGGACTGCAGCGCTCGCTAAATCCAGGTCTAAACGGCAATCTGGGATAGCATCACAGCGCCTGTAGTGAGTTAAACCAAGTGGTCTTTCCCAAAACCTCTGCCGCAACAGCCTGCCTGCCTGTTTTCTGGGCGAGCTGCTTTGTGAACGGGCCAGTGCAGAGCAGGCAGGCTGGATGGGAGCGCTCCTTGGGCTGCGGGAGGGTGTGGGAATGGCCGCTTAGGCACCTGCAAGGGGGCTCTGTGTGCCCTGATCTCTGCTCATTAGGACTTCTTAATTCTCCCTCTTGCTTCAGCTAGGCTTTTGCAGGTACCTGTCTAATGCCGAGCTGCCAGCTGAGTTTTTTGGGTTTTTTTGGTTTGTTGGTTGGTTTTTGTTTTGTTTTGTTTTTTTAATTTTTACTTTTTTCTTTTTGGGAGCAATCTTTTCTGTTTGGGGTGAAAACAAGCTGTGCTTGAGCACTGCTTCACGTCTCTAAAAATAAATGTTGGCTTTCTAAATGCACAGCACACTCCCTCTCTTTCTGCCTCTCTGTCTCCCCCGCTTCCCTCTCTCTGCTTGCTTCTTTCTGCTGGAGAAACTGAGAGGGGGGCATTCTTGGCAACTACCAAAGATGGATCCTAAGCGGTGCACAGGCGCACACATAGCAATTTGGCACACAGCAGGGGCTGGGGGCGGGAGGCATTTTGGATTTGTCAGCTCATCGGCACAGCTAGGTTCTTGTCAAACAGCAGAAGTTGCACAAGTCCCTGGTGGCTGAGATGCAATCGGCGAAGCTGTGTTGGTCTGGAAAAGCAAAGATGTGAGGCCACAGGATCATTTCTCCTCCCATGCTGCATCACAATTTACAAATTGGGTCGCAATCCGGTGTTACCTCCTCAACACCCATTCTCTTCCTTGTTTTGTGTGCCCCAAATTTTATGTCAGTTTTGATATCTATTCTCTGCCTTTGCATCTTCATTTCCCTGCCTTTGCATCTTCATTTCCCTGCCTTCGCATATCAACAATTCTGTTAATTATGATTCTGTGATATTAATTGCTAGGAAATTTTAGAGACCTTATTGTGGTCAGCACAAACTTGCACCTGGGAAAGTTTTTGTCAAGCACAGGGATTTCCAAAAGGTGATACATGTACCATGGGAGTTACACGAGCTGCTGTGAAGCAGTACCCAATACAGGGCTGAACCAGGAGTCGCCTTTGCCAATAATGCTGCTGCCATTGACGCAGTGTTGATGACCTGTCAAAAAGTATATAAAAATTAAAAGTGTATTGCATTCCTGGCCTAGGATCTGAATATACTCTGCATAGCATGATATGAATTTCCTCTGATGAGAGGCCTTACACTTTCCTAAACTCCTTTTCTGACTTTAAAATATTTTTTTCACTGTATTTTTGCATGACTCGGAGATGCCTTTTCTATTTGGGCTTGCAAGCAAAAAGCATTGGAGCTTTTTACCTCTGTGCTGTTTGGGAGATGTGCTTTCATCGGCAGGTAAAATATACAGTGTAATTTTGAATATGCTTGTTTTCCTTCCATGACACTGTCAGTTGCTTCAATTCATGCTATACAAATTTCTTTAAGATATCTCGGTAACAGGCCCGTGTAACTGTGTGATTAGGTTCTTGCCTTGACCTCCGCTGTTGTAGATGTTGAATCCTAATGAAGGGAGCATGAGGATGCAGACAGATCCCTGCTTTTGTGTGTTGACAACTACTACCCCTGGTGCAGCGCTGCACTCTGATGTAGTGAGGGGCTCCTTCTCTGAGAGCAGGTGCAGCAAAGTCCTGAGGAGTTATTTTAGAAACCATTAAGCCAATCTGTCACATAAGGCTTGGCCTGGAATTAATCTTGTGCTAACCTGATGATCAATCCAGCCTTCCCCAGAGTGGTAGAGACGGCATAATTACAGACTTCTGTAGGAATGGAGCTAGGATGTTCTGAAAATCTCACTTCAGGGCTCGAGCAGTTCAGAGGAGCTATTGCTCAGCCTTATCTCCCACAACACAGCCCTGCACATCATACACACCATTCTGCACACCGGATGGAGAACTGCGCATATTGCTATTTTTCAGATGAACTGATATACTTAAAAAACCGCAACAGAACAAAAACTTGATGATTATTAGTAACCGAAGATGAGAATAGATCTGTGTGCATCAAAACATTCAAATTTTTGTTTGGGTAATTAAAGGGTGGCTGACAGAGTTCAAAAATAAACCTGTAGTCTAGTGATGAAGGCATTCTGCCAAGTTAAATTCCTGTGGTGGAAATATGTGAATATTCCCCTGTATATACAGACTGGCTGGAAACTTGCATATTGCTTTTGTCTTATTCATAAGAATTTATTCTACCTATTCTACTAAAATAGCAACAGTTTGAAATTGCAGACAGCTCCCTCAGAGTGCTTTGTAGCTGTAGCTTGGTGGGTTGGGCCTTTTGTTGGGTTCAGTTCCCTTTAGACAGGGAAGGGAACCTAACTTATTTTTTTCATGTATGGGGTCACAGATCTAACCACCAGGTGTTTTGGTTAAAAAAAAAAAAAAAAAAAGAGGAGAGAGACATAAGCTGTGACCTTGATTGGCCTAATCTTCAATATAAACTACAGTCCCAGCTGTTTAGTGCTGCTGCGACGAAGTACAACTGTGTACACCCATTTACAGATATTTCGAACAGTTGTAGTGAAAACTGGAGGCACCTCCACAACACGGCAGAAGCCAAGTGTTGCTTTTGAGTGTCCAACTCTTGTGGATCTGATCGTATCTATTTATGTCCTCTCGTATCCTTGGGTGTACGTTCCAAAGTACAGGGGTTGGAGGGGCTGGACTAAAAAAATGCTTTTCCTCTCATTATTGTCATATTGATTCTTGTGATAGTGCACAGCAAGCTAGGTTGACAACATCATGGGAGACCCTACACTCACTAGAAAATCTGTGATATCATAAAAAAAATCAGCATATACGTGAGAAAACTGAATAGTAGGGTAAAATCTCTTGTTGGAATTGGATGCGGGCGCATTCAGGTCCAACAGTAGCTTCATGCCAGGGTCTGAGCAGCTTGTTTCATGTTGTAAGTGCTTGCGCAATATTGAGTGATGATACCAGCTGTGCTCAGGTTCTTGAATTACAGCTAGATGGTGGCCATAAGGGGACACACCGTGCCTGCAGGAATGGTTGGCTTGCCGCTAGACCGAAAAGCAGAGGGCTGGAAGCTGAGACTGAAAAAGAAATAAGTAGTTTCCTGAATCTCTCTGTTGTTTATTATAACTCTCTTGGAGAATATGGCTTTGCATGTCAGATTTTTGTTCTGATATGCTTACCTTCTAAGGGTATATGCTGGCATATTGTCCCATATATAATACAAGCTTAAAGCAGACAGCTAAATCCCAATGTGCTCAGAGGTGAGATAGTCTCTTACCTGCACTCAAGCTTTGCAGATAGATTTCGTCTTCACTTGATCTTGAATTATTTGCGACGAGAAGTCTAGCTAAGGACACACGTTTCCTGAAATGGATATGCAACCCATGCCTCAGCCACAAACATCCCTCACTATACTTATGTCTGGTGCTTTCCTCTTTTAAGGAAAGCTGTAACTTTCTTCCTCAGTATGCTTAATGTCTTTGATAGAAATTGAACAAAGCAAAGAACAATTAAAGTTATTTGTTTATATAGGTAGCTGCACATGGTCACTTAACAGATTGTGTCACATCAGGACAAAGCAGGCTTCCTGTGTTCCAGTTTGGTACATATTGTAAGGGTTGGAAGAAGTGGATCTGAATGCACATTCCTTAAGAGAAATGTGGCTTTCTCTAGTGGGCTGGATTACGTAGCTTTCATCACCTGACATCTTTTCTCTGAAAGGCTGTAAAATACAAAAAGAATTTTCCAAATCTACCAGTAATGCTATTTGAAAGATTTAAATGTTAAATGTTTGTTTTAAAGATTTAGTCTAAAGATAGATGTTCTGGCTAAACTGAAACATTTTTTTAAACTGAATGACTCGAATGGTTAGTCAGGGAATGAGTAGAGAATATTTGGCTATTGCAGTCTGGCAAGCCCATCTTGATTTGGTCCGGTAAACAAACAATACAGCTAGTAGGGAAGGAGAGAACCTGCCCAGATCTTGGCCTCATCTATATATTACTATCCAAAGAGAGACTTGGCTGTGGAAATTAATCAGGTTTCTTTTCCCCAGGGATCAAAGAGGTTACTCAGAGGATGCAAGGGGAATGTAGGGATTCAGCTGTGTCACATTTTCTCTCTAATTTAGCTGTCTAGGGAGCCTCCCACGTTTTGCAGAAGTGGAAACATCCAGTTTCATTTTATCTTTCTCAGACTGCAGCAGCTTTCTTCTTCAGAAGCCAAGGTCTCTCTGCGTTTACTTTTGGTGTTTGTCCCTTTAATTCTCCTACAGTTTCACAAATGCTTCTGGTGTATTTTTAAATTTTAGCTTATAATCACATTTTTTTAAAAGGCACCATCTGGTCCCTGACATGGTTTAAAATAACAATCCAGCCAGCACGAAGCCAGCAGTGAGACTTTACACCTTTCACAACCCAGTAGGAGAGTTTCCCCACCTATATTTCTCCACAAACACTGCCGCCATTGGGTCCCGTTCCTTCCAGATAGGTCTTGCAGAAAGCAGGGCCTTGCAGCTCTTGCTTTCCATCCCTTTCATCTTGAACATAGTCGTTTTATGGAATCAAAATGGATGCATCAAAGAAGCTTACAGCTAGGACTGTGGAAGATCTGCTGTAAACTCCTCGGTCGGAGAATTTGGAGTTGGAGCTCACGTTCGTATTTAAGCTGCCCTCTGGTGCTTATCGCTGCTGCAGTGCATGCCTTCATCGCGTCCCCTGGTGCCTGGAGACCCCTGCAATATCCAGGGAGCAGAGGAAATCAAGCGCTGCAAAAATTCCTTTAAAAAAAAAAAAGTGGCCCAATTCTGTGGGTGTTTTATTTTAAGCAGGATGTTAACATGCTATGTTATCATTGCAGGTTATGCTGGGCGGGAAGGTTTTCTTGATTTTGGTTTTTACGAGTCACTTATCGCACTAGCTTATTTTACCTTTTTGCTGTATGCAACGGCACTGTCTGTCATGGTGCTTTCCCAGTAGYCACAAATCAAAGCATGCCACTCAGTAGTGCAATCGTGCGACCGTCACCCTCGGCATGGCTGAGGCTCAGCCTGGTGTTTCTCTTCCGGCTGTTGGAGGACCTGAGGTTGCCAGTGCCGAGATAGCAGAGACAGTAAATATGAAAATATCCTTTCCTATTTGCAGCCAGCAATTTTGGAAGGACCAAAACCACTGCTGGAGAGAAAAGCAGGCTAATGTGATGAAGTGGGAAAGGACCGCGCAGGGCTCTGGGACTTCTGTGCAGGTTATCTGTCCGGTGGGATATTCACTCTTTTTTTTGTTTTCCGTTTAACTAAAGGCCGAGCTGGACAATTATTTCCTACAAGCTGCTCTGTGCCTGGATCATGCTCCCGTCCCTGCTGCGCTTCCCCAGTGCTGGCGGCACGGGTGGTTAATATTAGCCACGCAGCTGATTGTCCCGGTTGGTGCCCTGCGACAGGTGCGGGACGGCCGCCGCGCTGGAATCCCGCCCGGACCGATGCCGGCGCTGGCACTGGCCTTCCCATTATATCAGGAAGGGCCGCGTCCCGTCGCCACGATGCCCCGGCCCCCCGGGCTGGCCCCAGCTGTCCGCGGGACGTGGAGCGGGGCGGCGGGCACCCAGGGACGCTGCTGCGGGGAGAAGCAAACGGTGACTCCACCGGAGCAGAAAGACGGGAGGCTCCTGGATGGGACTACTCCTGCTGTGTGGATGGGGTAAGGAGAAGGTCTCAGCGGAGCCCCGGGCTGGCGGTTTTGCAGYGCTGCTCTTAGAGGAGGGAACCACCAAAAAAAAAAATTAAAAATCAAGTATCAGCACTGTGAAATTAGCAGATATGGGTTGCATTTGCTCATCTGTTGGCCATGCTTTCTTTACKGCACAGCACTTTGGGTTTGCATTAATTTTAATCGGCGTTCTCTATTTTTAGAATGCTCCTATGCAAAGTTACTTTCAATTCCAGTGGTGATTAGATGGTGATGACAYGTTTTAATAATAAACATGGGAGACATATAGAAAAAGAAATAAAATGTGCTGACTGCACTTGTGGGGAGGGGAGAAGTGCTGTTGCTCTGCTCTAAAAGTATCTGATCTGTCTGCTCAGGGGTAATATCTTAAAGGTCTCCCATCTCCTTTCTTTCTCTCTTTCTTTCT
>JAYKAV010000278.1:1894206-1954860 GCA_035582835.1 Phoebastria nigripes
CTTTCTTTCTCTCTTTCTTTCTTTCTCTCTTTCTTTCTTTCTCTCTTTCTTTCTCTTTCTTTTTTTTTTTTTTCTTTAAACCATAATAGCTTCTTTTGGTAAAACCAACAACATATCTAGGTGGTGTTTACTTAGTATAGAGGTTGGAGAGGGGAAGGGGAAGCCGAAAGGCTTGTAATGCTTCACAGGATCATTTCTAGTGTCCTGTTCCCTTTATGTGACCCCTCTCTGTTGACTGCGTGAGGAGAGGCAGGGCCGTCGAAGACGATCCGTGTGCCGCAGTGTGACTTCTGCTGAACAACGTGTGCGTGCGCCGACATGCGTGCTCACGGACGGAGCGAGGCAGGTTTGCTCAGAGAGTCGAGCAGGCTCTGTCTGCAGTGTGACAGTCTGCTGTGTGCTGGAAGCCAGATGCTGCTGCTGCTTCTAAAATAAAGAAAACAAAAATTAAAAAAGAGACTTGTCTCTGTAATTCAGCAATTTCTGCTCTGAATTGGAGCGCTACCAAGGGCAGAAGGTCAGCCCCAGCAGCACTCCTGGAGAGTTAGATTGATGCAAAAGACACTAAAAATGAGTGAGAATCTCTCCTTTGACTTTGGTAGGCTTTGGATCAGCACTGTCCTCACTATTTCCATCTATGGGTAGCAGTGAAACAATTTTCTGGAAGCTGTGGAATAAATAAGCGCTATCTGGGCCAAATAAATATAATATGGAACTGATGAGGAAGCTCCAACTTCACAAGTGTCAGGTGTCACAAGTGTCAGGCGCAGTCCAGGTCTAAATTTCTTTCCAGGAGAGGTTTTTGGTTGAGTCCATTAAAATTTGAACATGGTCTTGACGAGAAAGAGAGAAAATGCTTTTTCTCAGTGCTAACTGTGACAACTGCATGTGGGGTCGTGCTTCAAAGTGCACCGGAGGCTCTTTGCTGCAGGAACCATAACATCTTGAGGGGTTGCGAGATCCTTCCCGGGCCGGTACCTCTGGCTGAGGACACTGTGCTACTGTAACACTATTACTGTCCTGCTGCTCATGACCTCTCCGCTGCCAGCACTGCGCTGGGGACTTGACGTTGGTTGTTTGGCAATGAGGACACTATGTAAACTATGATAATCCCATACATCTCGTAACACCCTGACTCATGCTTCCAGCCAAACCTTTCTCCAGCTTCCTCTCTGCTTCCCACCTCCCACCCACCCCGGTTTCTGTTCCTCTTGTTTTGATACGTGAAGCAGAATTTGCTGTGCCTCAAACCAGTGCTTCAGCCATGCCTGAGCAGGAGCTCCCGTGCAGGGATGGGCCAGCGCCGAGGGCTGGTGTTTTGCTGAAGGGAGACATGCCAAGGCACAGGGAAAATACGTGGCCATCTCCCTTTGAAAGTCGTTTATTTGTGACTTTGAAAGTGCCTCTCTATGCAGCTCACAGAGAAGCCATTTGCAAATTTGATGCCAGTTTTTAAATACAAGAATGAAAGTGGATTTCACTGCTGCTAAACTCGGCAGCTGAGGAGAGGTGCAGTAGTCTGCATCCCTAGAGAGCCGTGTCTGTCGCCTTACAAAGGATCTTGCGTCCAGGTAGGAAAGCCCAAATGTGCATGTGGGTCTCCAGTGGTGCTGGGGACACACTAGATTAGAAAATGCAGGAGACAGGACAGCACATTAATAAAAAGTTTTACTTATTTTTTTAACCATTATGAGAAAATGATTAGAGTTACAAAAGTTTGAGAAGAAGAAAATGTTTCTCCTACTTTGTACACAAATCACTGATCTTGAATGGAAGTTAGAAGGCATATCCAAGTAAGTTTTACAATTGACCTTTCGTAACAAAGCAGGTCATGCAGTCATTGCTGTATCTGCACAATTCTTTTTTTTTAATTAAAATTATGGATCAATTTCATAGGAAACTGACATTATGGGTTTATGGGCTCCTGTATTACATTATGTAGTACATTATACTCATAACTTACCCTCCCAACATTCTAGTAACTTCTTGGGCATTTAGCTTGTAATGTCACTGCAACATACTATGGAAAATCCAGTTACAAGTCTAAGCAGTATAGGAATCCTCTCTGTTACTGTAAACACATTACCTGGTCAGAGTTATTTTAATTTGGTGATAAGGAAATAGAAGAATATACTCTAATGACGTACACATCTAGCTAGTGAGGAAGACAATCCTTTTTGCTTCTTCAACTATTACAAACATCTGCCTTTTCCTATGCCCTAGGAGTATATATACATGTATGCATTTGAGAATGTGATTTCTGTAACATACAAAAGCATGGGCTAGCTAGTCATAAAATTGACCGTGTTAGGATCCTGACACCACTGCTGGTGAAGATGGTGATAACCAAGCATGCAAGCAAGGTATCCCTTGGTCATATTTTGACCATCCTGCACTTCTGTGAATTTGTAAAGGGACACTTCTTTCCCTTTCTGGCACAGAAAATCTCATGGTAGCTTGTCCCCTCCTCACCTGGGTCTAGAGATAAAGAGCAAGGGAGAAAGGCTGTTTGGCAGAGAGACTGGGAAGAGAAGACTGGGACAGATTTTCTACCAGATGCTCCCCAGAGCAAAGGCAATTTCCAGACAAGTTTGTTTACAGCTACAGCTGTGTATTGTTTACAAACTCTCACCTCCTAAAAACCAAAAGAGGGAGGGGAAATTACTGGAAACACAGAAAAAGAACTCGTGAACAATCTTACTGGAGGCATAGAGGTATTCAAGTGGACTACGTGACCCATCTGTTGGGGGAGGTCTGAGGAGGACGTACCCACATGGACCTGGGTTGGTTGCTGTCCAGGTGCCTTCTGTTCTTGCCTCACTTGTTACTGACAAACTTCACTGGCAAACTAGGGTAACATTAACATGTTCTCACTGCAAATGATTACATTTAAATATCTTTGTCTTGAATCTGGATCTGTCTTAGATCTATCTAATGCTGGGTTTCCCTTGTTACTTTCCTGGCAAGTTCAGCCATCTCTCTCTTGCTGCTACGATGGCAACTGCACCTTTGCTTACATTCCCACCTTTTCCCTGCAGCAATTAAGAAAGGTTAGGTAAAAATCTATGTATTCCAGTCTTCAGGCAAAAGGTGTCCATACCTGTGCATGGAGAGGAGGGCAGGAAGGCAGCACAATTCTTAACAGGGAAGGAAGTCTCCACCCATTTCTTCTTAAAGGAAGAAGGAGGTGAGGTGTTCACAAAACAGGCAGGTTGGCATCTCCTGTATTAAGGGGATGTTGTTAGGGAAGGCTCATAAAGAAGGTGCCCCATTGAACCCTTAACAATATGTTGGCAGCTCCAGGCAAGCCAAGTGGTAATGGAAGAGTGACAAAATGGAAAACAGCAGCAGCCCAGGCCCCCGGCATCCTCACTGGCGGATCCCCGTGCAGCGCAAAGGCCCGGAGCAGGAGCAGGGTAGGTGACTACAGTGATGGATGATGCTGAGACCTCAGAGAGAAATGATATAATAAATGGTTGGTCTGACACAGTAGGAAATGTTTGCGTAGAAGTGACGGCTAATAAATAAGCTCATGTTACTACAGATCCTCCAGGCAGTGCTGGAGCAAAAATACTTTCTGATTTTCTTTCTCTAAGGGAAAAAGGTAGGGAGGCAGGGACTCTTATTTGTAATAGCCAGGCACGAGTAAAACTCTGTTTGTTGCATATAGTTGGTGTAATCTAAGGCTGATCCAGACCCAAGTCAAGTACTGCTGCAGCTRTAAGTTCTCAGATGTCATAGCTAAGGTTACAAAACAACTTCCCTTGTGGCTTGTCTAATGTCACTGTCTGGAGCTTAGGCCCCACTGCTCTATTCATGGTTAAAACACCTTCTTTTCTTGCACTTGTTATCAGGGCTGCCAGGAAGATGGGGACAATCAGACAGTTTGCCCCAGGCATTGACTCATTATATGTGATATGTGGTAATACATAGAGGGCCACAGACTCAACTTCGGCCTTGGAGTTTCCAAGTGTTCCTGTTTATAATTTTCTATAGTATTTTACTTCTTTTTTTCCCTTCCATTTTTGTATGAATTTTCCTCTCTTGCTCATTTATATTTGAATACCAGAAAACAGATCTTTATTGCTGCTGCTGCAATGATCAGTTAGGTAAGCTCTGCAAGCTAGTTTTTGCTGGGTAGATAATTATTACTTGGATGCAGCATTACAAAATTAATAAAGACTTTGATTAAGAAATCTATTAATCGATTTAGCAATCTGGAAGTGATTGTTCAAGAAACAGGTTAGCATCTCTTGGTTTAAAAAAAAAAAAGAGTGGGAAGAATATATACTGGCTATATTTTTAACATTTTGAGGTAGCTTCAGAAGTCTTACCCACAATCCTCCAAAATCAGTGAAACAATGTCTCCTCTTTTTTATTTTCCTTATAAACACCTAAGCAATGCATAAGAAATTTCACACTGAAAAAAAAAATTAAAATTAAAATACGTGTCTGAGGGTTAGTGAGCAGCCAGGGAATGAGAGTACTAAAATTATCTGCCTAACCTCAAAGTTTACGGTCTTGTACAATATGGTTGAGAATACTTTCTGCAGGGTTTTTGTTGGTGGCTTTTTCCCCCATCAAGAATACCACTAGATGTAATGACAGCTATCCAGCTGTCCACGTTTAAAGGACAACTATGCTGCAGAAAAAAATCAACAAGAAAAAAACCCCAAACCAAACCTCTTATACAATCGAGCTCTAGTTTTCAAAGATTACACTGCTAAAACTGTGAGGTTTGGTGGGCCACTGGTAATTAGGATGGATGGTATTGGAGAATACGGGAGGGGCCAGAAGAGCATTTAATGTCCCCTCCCAGATGGGGTGCTGGTGTCTACAGTGGGACTACTAGGACTGTCCGAGAGAGTTTATAAAATCAGCATTGAAGTTAAATGGCATAGTACGTGTGTTTTTGTACATTTGTAATTTTAGAAGCTTTGTCATTTCAATGCCTTCTTGTGCACCTGATTGCGTATCTCCCATTTTCTCATCCATGATGAGGGTTTCTGGGACTTAGGACTCGGCAGGGAGGGAGGATTATTTTGGAATAGGCATGTAGTGACCTATGATTTGACTTACAATATAATAGGCAATGGCCCAACAGTTGCTGTATAGACCTACTGAGTACCAGCATTTGGAAAGTGAGGTCTGCAAAACAAAACAAAGCATTTTTTCCTGAACATGTCCCATAAATATGGTAGCTCAATGTGACTGGGTAGATTCTTGCTATTCCTGTCCTTCTGCAGTACAGTAAGCCTAAGCTAACTGGATTGTAGGATTACTTGCTGTTCAGTACAGCATTGCTATCATAGGATTATAATGCAGGACTTTCTGACTGCGGGAGTATACAGTATTAAATCCTGCAATATAGTTTCCATAGTGTTGCATTATGTTTCCTCCTCATTAATACGTTGTTCCCTAAACCCTGTATTTTTAATGATCAAATAATTATTCTATTACAGATAACCCTAATAGGTCTAAACCTAGTTGGTAAGCAAGACTACCAGGTTTTACATAGGAGAAAAAATGGGGGTGGAGGACATATGTATGTGGGGAGTAGATAACTATATACAACATATATTGGTTCCAACATCATATTTATCTTAATTATAAGGATCTGTTTGAGAGATAAAGAAAGTTTCCCTAGAAGACAGCTAACTGATAGCAGTGGGGTTATCTGGTTTGCTACTGTTCTTTTTTTCTTTTATATGCTTTACAGAGTGGTTGTGAATACTGTTATCCCCACTTTATAGATGAGGGATCCAATTTCTTGAAGATCAGAGAAAAAGTTAGAGGGGAGCTCCAGGTCTGCTGCCACCCATGATATGTCCTCTTTCACTTTCCAAAGAACATTTTTACAGCCACCCCATAACACTGCTCGCCATTGCAGGCTCCAAACAGTGCACACGTATCTGGGGGTTCAATTTCAGCCCCACTGCTCTCCTTCTGCTGACAGCGCAGTAATGAGCTGAAACAACAACATGCTATTCCCAGGGCTGCGTGGACATTGCTAATGCCAATAAATAAGTAAAGCTTATTTGTCGTGACAAGGTGATACTGGTATATTATGCCAGATCTGATGCTGTTAAACAAGAAAATCTCTACTGATTCTCATTTCACTTAGGAAAAAAGTACTGAGGAGGAAAAAATCAATATTTTCAAACTGGGAATGTATGTTTATCAGGTTTCTGAGAGAGACTGGAGGCTAAATACAAAGCCTCACATAACAATTAAGTTTGAGGAATTTTGCCTTGAAATTAAAATCCTTTCCCTTTTCACACTTCCAGACACCGGGGGTATAAGAGCAGTGTAAAACCAATAAGCTGGGGAAGGGGAGGGAGCTGAGCTGGTTATCCCCCTCTGAACTGTTTGTCAAGCCCTCAACAACACCCTGAATTTAAAGCCCCATTGGTTGTGCAAGAAGATGACACGTGGAGGGGCAAGAGCAGTTGCTTTGGTTGGCACTGGTTATTTGTGATGGTGGTGACAGCATGAGACAACACCAAGAGTTTCAGGCCCCGTCTTGCTGAGATGAGTGAACAGACCTGAAGAGCATCATTGGCTTCACCATGGCCCAGGCGATACAATCATAGTCCCAACGTCCTTTGGTAAGCCAGACTGCCAGAAGGTGGGAAGTGTAGCTGAGATGATTTTTTAGAGGACAATGTATCTTGTAAGTAAGTAAGCTTGTACTAGAAGTCGTCTGTCAGGACAACTCAGGCTCCCTCTGTGGAGGTTTGAGCTGTGTTTGGTTACAGGAGAGAGTAGCTCTTGCTGTGTTTGCGCTGCTTGGTTACAGGTCTTGGTGTGGACCCTCCTTCTCCTTTGCTAGCGGGGGGATGAACAAGGGACCCAAGAAATTGCAGTATTTCAACTGTGTGCAGTTAGAGCCTGAATTGAAATCCCAGGGTCATATAGCATATTTGGATTATTAATATTTCTATTACTATTTTTACTTTTGTAGCAGTATTTATATTGGGGGGCCCATATGCTTGACAATTTTCAGAAGAGATTGGTATGTCCATTTTACAGGATGGGGAAACAGGGAGGGCTCCTGCTTCCCCAGGCAGGCTGGTCACCAAGGCAGCCTGCTTAAAGTCTCACTCTGACTTCTCCTCATAAAACCTTCTTCTGCATTGCAAGGAGGCTTCAGTGAACATCACAGCTGAAATGGGGGATGGTTTTGGGTGGCGGGTTATGGGACAAAATCTTCCAGCCAGAGCTTTCATGAGCAACACTAGCCAGAGTAGACATCCTCATGTCTGGCCCCTGGAAAGGGAGATAAATCAGTCTTAAATGAGCAATTTTATTGACAAATAACTCAGTCTGTGATGTGTGAAAGATCTGGTGTTTTTCACTGAGTGAAAACTGATCTGTGCCATAGTAGCCAGATGATTCACCACACAGAAAAAATCAGACATCAGAAAATGCCTTGTGACAAGTGGTCAAATGCAGCACAGGGCTGATCCTGTTGGTGTCCTGCAGAGGCATCTCTGCACCGCTCAGATTCAGAGCCATCAGCTCCACAGTTCATCCCAACTTTTCTGTTTGTTATGCAGAGTCAGGAGGTGGAAGGCTACTTGTTCATCTAGCTTGGGATCCTGGGGAACAGCAGGGACTCTGGGAAAGACATAGGGCATAAGTACAAAAAACTCCTCTCCGTGCTACAACTCCTCACCTTCAAGCATTGAGAGGTTTAGGAGGGGCTTCCTGAACGGTTGTCGTGGTTTAACCCCAGCCGGCAACTAAGCCCCACACAGCTGCTCGCTCACTCCCCCCCGGTGGGATGGGGGTGAGAATCAGAAGAGTAAAAGTGAGAAAACTCGTGAGTTGAGTTTAAAGACAGTTTAACAGGTAAAGCAAAAGCCACGCACACAAGCAAAGCAAAACAAGGAATTCATTCACTCCTTCCCATCAGCAGGCAGGTGTTCAGCCATCTCCAGGAAAGCAGGGCTTCATCACGCGTAATGGTTACTTGGGAAGACAAACGCTGTCACTCCGAACGTCCCCCCTTCCTCCTTCTTCCCCCAGCTTTATATGCTGAGCATGACATCATGTGGTGTGAAATATCCCTTTGGTCAGCTGGGGTCAGCTGTCCCAGCCATGTCCCCTCCCAACTTCTTGTGCACCCCCAGCCTACTCGCTGGTGGGGTGGTGTGAGAAGCAGAAAAGGCCTTGACTCTGTGTAAGCACCGCTCAGCAATAACAAAAACATCCCTGTGTTATCAACACAAATCCAAAACATAGCCCCATACTAGCTACTATCAAAAAATTTAACCCTATCCCAGCCAAAACCAGCACAACAGTGTGGCATCCCAACCATCCTGTTGGTTAGACATGTCCCTCATGGATTTCTCTAGTCCCCTTTTAGGCGTATTTTATACTTTTTGGCCTCTGCAGCATCCTGTGGCAGTGAGTCACAACTTAATTACATCTTGTGCGAATAGGTTCAATGCCACACTGGAACTGGCAATTAGTACTTGCAGTGGCGATTCAAAGAGACATTTTCTGTGTGAAATGTACTTTTCATCAGCGCTACCCCGTGAGGGGAGCTGCCTGTTGAAGCTTGCAGGAGATAACAGTTTCGAGGGGGGAAGGGGCCGGTGCCAGCCATCACATCGCTGATGAGCAAGAAGAGATAGTTAGGTATTGTCAGCGTGGTGCCGTACACCTTGTGCTACCTGGCACTGCAACAATTAAAAAAGCCACGTTGCTCGCTGAACCCCAACTGCTTATTTGGTTCACTGTGGCCATGGAAACACCTGACCTATTTACACCTTCAGCGGAGCGAGTGGCGGTTGGTGGAAGCAAGGTGGGAAAAGGGGGAATGCTTTGAATTTGGATTTTGGAGGCTTTTAATTAAGATGATGTATCTGAATGAGTGTGCGTGTGTGCTTGTGAGGGAGAGTCAGAGGAATGTGGCCCAAGCAGGCCAGGGGTTCCTGCCTCAGTGCAGCTGTGGCATCGCGTGCTCCTTGAGCAAATATGATTTGCCCGGAGCCTGTGTTTTGCATACGTAAAATAACAGTTACCTTCTTGTCCAGTATTTCCAAAGGTTTGTCCATGGCTTTCTCAGGTCTTACAGGAATTCATTCTCCTGCCACTTTGACAACAAACTACTTCATGCTCTCTCTGCAGCATTCATCCCTGAAAAGGCTTCTGTACATGGGAATCAGCTTGCTCTACCCAGAAGGGAACGGAGCGGAGTCTCATTCTGCACAAGGGTTGCCCATGCACCTTACGACTCTTATCTGCTCCTTGCCCATCTCTCAGTACAGCTGGGAAGATGGGAATGAGCAACATAAAGTCATTTGGCCACATCAAATGGAGCAGGAGATTTCACTTAATTGCAGCTGGGGCTTTTACTTAGGCTGCAGATTCCTATGACAGAATAGTGCTGTGTAAGTTAGCAGAGCATGGGCACAGCAGATGTCAGGCTGAGCTTCCAAATTCTGTTCTTCTGAGGGCATGTATTAATATAAATGGGCAAATTATGTTTTTGAATAGAAGTCACCTGAAATGAAGCCCTAGCTAAAAGAAGAGGAGATCTGCTGGAGAGGGGAAGATATTAAACTCTAGGTGTAAAGAAGACCTCTGCAGATACAAGGTGATCACGGTGCGTATTAAGAATGAAAGGAACTCAAGACTTTAAAGATCTGTTGGGAAATCTTGAGGAAGAAAGGATGTTCGCATTTGATATTAGTGAGAGAGTCTTTAATATCCCCAAAGCATCTGATTAATAACCATAGCATCAGACCTCGGGAATGCAAATTTGGTAGCTCTTTAAGATGAAAGCTCCCCCTCCGCATGCTTTTTTAATTTTTTTTTTTTTTTTTTTTTATTTATTTATTGCATGTTGCAAAACCATTCATGTTCTGGCAGGTAACAGTTTTTTTATCCTGAAAGTAAGGGTTGACTGAGGAACAAACTGTGCAAATTCTGTTCTCAAACACCAAAATTAGAGAGAAAATACCATCTGTCTCCTCTCCAGCCTACTCTTCCCGGTCCCAGTAATGCCTTCTAGCGGAAAAACAGTCATGAAGCTACTAACATGACACACAGCAATGCACCATAACGCAATGGTTTGTGTGTGCGGAGGGACCGGTGCTTCTCCCCACAGGAGGCAGGTGGAAAGCCCTGTTCCCGGCTGGAT
Organism: Phoebastria nigripes; assembly: GCA_035582835.1. NCBI lineage: Eukaryota > Metazoa > Chordata > Aves > Procellariiformes > Diomedeidae > Phoebastria > Phoebastria nigripes. Next base: position 1,904,360 of record JAYKAV010000278.1, read on the forward strand.
GGGGAAGACGTTCACGCTGCCCTGTGCCACTGGGCCTCTGCCGGGGCTTGGTGGGACTCTTCTTCCACAGCAAAGGCTTTCAGGTGGCATTCCTGAGAGCTTTCTCCTGGCCCTGCTACAGCAATCAAATTGACAGAGCTTTGACAGCAGCTGTGACTCATTTCAGGAAGAAATCCACTTGAGTGCTCATTATCACTTCAGCATCATTTACATTTTTCCCAGTCAGGGTGAATATTTTGTCGTGACAGGGCACAGGCAGTTTCCTTTGCCCTGAGAAGCCCACACGAACAGACTTTCCACCTAGAAGCTCCTGCCAGAAGCTYTGCAGCTGGCTCTCTTTTGTTTCCGACTTCTTTTTTTCTCTGGCTTCTTTTTTTCTCCTTCTTGTCCTTAATGGCTGTCTGGGTTTTGGAGACTAGTTACACAACACTGTTTTATCCCTCCTCCAGCATCGCTGAGCAAATTTCAAGACCGCGGAGGAGGGGGAAGAGAGACTGATGTGCTGAGCCACCTTTGCCCATCCACTTGTGACTGGGGTATAATAGGTACAGTTGATTTGAGACTGCCAAGAGTTTGCTGCCAAATTGAATTTTTCATAAACTGATTATTGCAAAGTGCTCTTGGCAGAGGAAAGTTTAACACCTTTCTAACAAGCTTAGCTCAGCCCAGCTAGTAAGAGGGATACTGTAACACTAATCCCCTTCTGGATCCTTGGCCAGGGTTTTGGATTTACTGAGAAACTCTTTCCACCCCCATTCCCTCACCCATGAGTAAACCCTCTTAAGGTTTTTTCATAGCTATTATTGGTGCAGGCATAGGAAGATGACTTCTCTGCTGGTGTAAAGCAGTCTACCTCCACTGATTTCAGTGCCCTGAGTTACTTTAGTACCGTGGGGGTGATCATATGATTCAGACACAGTCAATAAAGTTGATGGTAATCTACCCTCAATAACTTAATCTTAGCATTTTCCTCCAGAGGGCTATGTAGCCAGGGAAAGGGGCTGGCTGAACTACTCAAACAATTTATCTGACAATTTCTGCCTTGTGTTTTCTGCTTGCAAAACACTCATCCAAAAAGTTTTTGGTTTATAAGGCGTTTATTCTTCATTTTGTGTCAGTGGGTTATAAAATAGGTAGGTAAACGTGGTTCCTCAAGATGCAATGTTGTCCTTGTTGCCTGATGACTGTCATCCCACAAGCAGAGAGAACCACTTCTGAGGATGCAGGACAACCTCCTACCTACAGGCGAGTACCTTTGCTCGTTCGGAGACGCATGCTAAGTGGACAGAGTCCCCAGAATATACTTAACTTGCATAAGCGTTCAGGAAAGGAAAAACAGAGAACAGTTGAAGTAAAGCTGCTATTTGCAATTAGCCCAAATCACATTTAGAGCTCAAAAAATACACACCAAGAGTATTATTTTGGACAAACTACATCCCTTCAGTTTAGCTACTGGAGGCTGTGCCCACTCAGACACCATGGAGGACCTGGTTCACGCTGGTGAACTCCAGCCAGATAGTCCAGGGGGTGGGCAGGGATCCCATGGTGCGAACACATCTGCTTGGCAAACCTGGCAGAACAGATGCCGTGTGTAAGCGATGCTTTCAAAAAACAATAATTCATCATTTTAAACCCCCCACCCCTCAGATCACCTTTCTAGCAGGTGCTCCTAGCTTAAAATAAACAGTACCTTAGCAATAGCAACAGGGGGAGAGCGTGTCCATATTTATTATTCTATTTGCTTTGCCTTTCCTTAATATTTATACCATTAAAACATGGCAGGGCTTCACACATGCCGGTGACATAAATGCAACAGAAAGCCCACACTACTCCAAAGGGGACACATTTATAGAAGCGCCAAGGAGCAGAACAAAGGCACAATGTGCCGCTGGGTCTGCCACCAGCAAGCGCTTGTGAGGAATAATCTGTACAGTATACAGGACACACGCGGACAACGTGGTCACAATTTAAAACGATGCCATCTGTTTAGGAAATCTGAATGTTTTTGATCTGCCCCTGAAACGAAAAAAGAAGTAGGAGTACTGGGGCTTTGATTCTCTTTGGTGGTGCAAACAAGCAAGACGTTTCCAAATGTCCGAGCAGACCCTCTTCTGCTTGGGAGAKGGCGGCTGTGCTGGTCTGTGGAGCAGGCAGGGGAACTGTTCTCACATTTACAAAAATTGTGAATTAATTAAGGCAATGTTGATATTTATAACTCAAATGTTTCCACTATAATTTTTTACAAAGATTGAACAACTTAAAAATTCTTGTGGACCAAAAATCTACAAAAGCTAGGGGAAAAAAAAAACTGTGTAAGGTCAAGTCAGGGATTGTTTTTGTTTTACTCCAGGAAAACTTCTTTTTGCTGTCCATTAGCATCCATTTTGAAATGAAAAGTCATTTTGATTTGAAAAATGAACCTTTGTAATTAAAAGTGAATTTCAGTGAGACATTTTAAATGATGCAGGGTGTTCACTGAAAATGACATAAAACCAATGCCAAATCTTCTCAAAAAATGCTTCATCAAGTACCTTCAGCCAATTCTTCTCAGCACATAGACATTATCTATAGCAGTGGGAGTTCTGGTGTTAAAACAGAAAGTACATATCATGAAAAACTATTGTTTCAGTCAGATAATTCATAAATATTAAGGATAGTTGTTTGACATGATAAATGATATTGAAAATCACTGTTTGGTAGGAGAGGAAAAATGGCAGCTGTGAATGTGCTATAGTTAAGTGGCCAAAGCCTTTGGCAATAAAAAATTCTGTATTCATTGTTTGAACAAGAAAAACTGTGTTTTATTCTGTTTTTAACATTTCAGACATTGAATAATATGCTGGTAATGAAGAGTTTTAAACGAACAAGAAAGCCAGAATAATTAACCACTAATGATTTTCTGTCATTCCAGGGCCTAAAATATCAGCAAAGATGAGTGAATGTAGGCTTCCTCTTCTGGGGGATGGGAAATAAAAAAAATAAATCAAAAGCAAGCAGTGTAGGGTTTTTACAAAAACATGAAAAAAAGTTCATTTTATTCTGGAAAAAAGTTTTGGATTTTTTTTCTGATTTTGTCTTATAACCAACTAAGGAGGAGAGGGAGAGAGAAGCTGCAGTTGCAAAGTTTGAGAGTTGCATTAAAAAAAATAATTTAAAAAACTCTTTCATTTCTTCAAAAAATCTAAACTACTCTTAAACAGCAGTATATGAAGATGTCCCAGAATAACCAAGCCTTCTGTTGCTTCTTTGCAAAAACACTTGTATCTGCAATGTAGCTTTAGAGAGATGCGTCTGTGCATCTGCCTCTTTGAATCGGGAATCTGTTTCTTTTGGTGTGAGCTGGGCGAGGAAGATTATGGCATGTTTCACTTCTTCATACCCACCTCCTAACCCTTGTGTGTGCACATATATATATATATTTTATATATATATATATATATATATAAAAATGCATTTTGAATTGGCCTCCAGAAGGAGGGTGACTTTTAAGACGCAGATGTCAGGATCTGCCCTGCCTGGTACCTACACGCCATGCAGTTCTCGCACGGAAGGAGAGGGTGATATCAAAGACTAAGATGCTCTTTCTCTTCATCCGCAAACCTCCTTATGAGTGCACTGCCAGAGCAGAGGAAAACGGGTTTGGGAAAGGGAGTGCGACTGCAGTGGCTTCCATAACCTGTTTTTCATCCTCACTGCTTTCTCCCAGCCTTCTCTCTGTCCCCGCACCGTCCCCAGCAGGACTGGGGACAGGGTGCCTGTCCAGAGTCACCCAGGCACAGGCCAGGTGAAGCAGGGACCATAACGTTTTGGGTTTTCCCACTCTGCCTCCACTAGGTCTGGGAGAGAAGAAAGAGGGGGATTTGGTTCTTCAGGTTCATTCTGGTCTTTTTGCCTTTGTTAACACAGATACCAGATTTGAGGAAAAAAAAAGCTCCACATTTATTTCAGAGAAAAAAGCTGAAGGGTTGTTTTCATTCTGAACTGGGAACAAAAATGCTCTTGACTTTCTCAAGGCAGAGAATTCTAAAAATTTACTTAACGTCCTATTTTACTGGCTTTTCAGTTCTGAATTTATTTTCTGTATTCTCCTCTGGTATGTCAATAGCACACAGTGCTGGTTTTCGTCTTTCATTTGGTCTTTTTTGCAATAGCTGAAATACTTATTTTAATCGATTCTTTTTTTAAATCTTAAGAGCAGCTGTTACTTGGTGTTGACTAGCACATCTTAACATTGCTTGTATATCACAGAGTTTCTTTTTTACATTATAGCTGAAAGTGTTTTCCACTTAGCTTAATCTTTTCTGTAGGTATCTATTTAGATACCATTCATTTGGATTTATAAAAAAAAATGAAGCAGGCTCTCTATTTTAATTTGCGTGGCATTATTCTGTTAGACCATATAATCCAGCATCAAACATTTCTTTAGACACATGCCTTGCCTAGTTTCACTCAAAGCATTCCTCTGCTTGGAGGCATCAGGCAGACCCCTTGGGTAATTTGTTTCCAGTCAAGAGATATTAATGTTTCCGTGTGATAAAGTGTTGTTGTTTTCTTCAGTTTCATCTTTCTGTGGATTGTAAATGCAACAAGTGTTGATGAACGAGGCGCTTGCAGAGCCAAACAGCAAACCCACATCAGTGAAAACGGCGTGGCATGATGTAGATAGAAGAGTCATCTTTTGATCCGTTAATATATACTTTGTGTGTACATATAGGTTGCTGTACAGTGCAGTCTCATTTACTAGCTGGCTATATGACAAATGTGGTACCTGTGTAATCTCTGACCCGTGCCTATGGAAAATGAGCTTTTAAAGCCATGATCTTTTATATATACTGCACAGTTTGCTGCCAGAGGATGTTGCATATATGTATGGTATCATCACCTGGTAAACAAATTGTTTTCTGCCATTTGGCCAGCATCATTAGTTAATTAGACCCTGGCTGTTTAGGCACCTGGAACAAGCAGTGGGAATTTAAATTCTTCTGATAAAAGGATTTACTTATAATGAGTCTCGCCACATAATGAGTTCCAACCGGGGGAGACTGACCGTTAGCGGATGACTCACAGCATTACCGTAAAGATCAGAGTCACATATTCAATTTTATAAGGCTTACATACACTCGATGAGAGCACGGATTCTAGAAACAAATCTTTTGCCTCCAGTTTTTCCACCRTGTTAAATTTGATACAGTCCTCCTATGCCTGAGAGTAAACAGGCAGGACACAGCAGACTATTCATTTTATTTCATTTTTTTATTGCTCTTCCTCCCTACAGTTTCAGGAGGAAAAGAAGCTGAGTTTTTAATATTGCAAGAATGCTCAGCCCTTTTCAGCTGGGAGATGTCAGAAGCAGCTGCAGACCTAAATGAAAGGAGCTCATCTCTGAAAATTTGCCATGCTGTAATAAATGCAGAGTTCTGCTGGTGAGCTGCTGATGGCCCTTTAATGTCTTTATACTTTAGCAGTACTCAGAGGCACTGCGGTTCCTCCCCCTCCCTCCCTGGCCCCAGCAGCTCCCTTCCCCCTCCCTGCCCACCCAGGCTCAGGATTTCATCATGTGAAGGCGAGAGTTCACCGTAACGTTCAGGGACTACGCTGAGTTTGAAGACGAGGGCCGTGCCTGGTTTTATCATCCAGCCAGCAGCTTCCCTTCAGCTCAGATTGATGTTCTCCTTTACTGGCGTATTTGCTTTAAACATTTGGCTCCCTGAGTCACGTTCATATACTGCGCGTTGTTGGTATGCAACACGGGGGTTGTTATCTGTTTATTTTATTTAAGTAGCATATGCTATGTAAGGAGGAATACGTTTTCCCAGTATCCTTGTGACATATTTTCCCAATTAGAGGTACACAGCATGTTAGGATGAAAACCAAGAACCACCTTCCAGCCTCCAGGTCTCTGCTCTTTTTGTGCTAATCTGTGAGCATCAGCATCTGCCAGTCTGGAGACTGGCAAAGTGTTAAGAGCATGACAGATTCCCAAAAAACACATTTACAGCTGGGGAGGTGAGGATAGCGTATGCRGAGCTTGGTAAAAGGATCTCAGAGTTTGAAGGAGGCTCTGGGAAACCGTCTGGATGTAGTGTAACTTGCAGTGTAGAAACCTTAGAAAGCCTTTTGTCTCTGAAGTTTGAGAGATGTTGAGTCTAGTCATGCTGTACTTCATCATGGGTTACACGAGGCATAGTATTGTGGACTTGTGGGTGAGAACCGAAGGAAAGAGGGGAGCATGACTGACAGGCAAACCAAACGTTGCCTGGAGCAGTTCTGGGTAACGTGGAAGAGCTTGGGCTACCAGGCGCTTGTAATGGCCAAGAAAATCACTTTGGGGCAAATGGGCATATGCAGACAGATGATAAAAACCACAGGATAGTTTGAATTATTTGGAGATTATCACAGCTGAAAGGCAAGAGTACTGTTCACTGCTGGATAGCAATGGGACTAAACACAGCATAAAACCCAAAATCTCTCTGACAGAGGACAAAAGAGACCAATTGTTGGGATCCTTCTCAGCCTAACAGAATACAGGGACGTTTCTAGTCATTGATGAAAATATGGTTAGAAAAAGAGCCGTATGTGGTTTATAAGACTGTAACAAATGTGGCACTTGAGCCCTGCGGGAGGCACTGAAGCTGGCAGGGCTGCGGCCATGAGCTGTCACCGTATTCACTAAAGCTCAGTGGTTAAAGGCAACAGTCCCAGTTGCAGCAGGATACTGGTCGTTGGGAAAAGCCATGGTTTCAGGGACAGCAAAGGATATGGTACCAAAAGCAACTGTAGATTTACAGCAGTCTCCTTCAGTTGACCTGACTCGAGAGGGCATGAGTGAGAACGTGCATGGTGAGAAGGAGTCCCACACGAAGTCCCGCAGGCTACAGTAAAAAGGAAGCATCAAACCATTTCCCTAAGGCAAGTAATGCTGTGGTAACCTCTGACCCTGCAAGTCAGCCCATGCCTGCATGTGAGACCAAGCAACAACCGCTGAAGAAAGAGGTAGTCTCTGGAGTCTGGAGGAAAGGACATAAGTGGTGGGAAGACTGCCCATGTCTCCATGGTCAGCAGGTGTAAGGCACTCGCTACCTCGTGGAAAAAGATCTCCTGGTAAAAAGCTCATTTTGTTTTATAAGCTTGGAGTCCTCACCTGAGCTTACCCAGCACTCAGCTGGCAGGTGTACTGCTATGAAGAAAAGAATCGGCAATCATCATTATAATGAAACTTCAGTTTTTTCTATAGCTTGGAATATTGCAGTAAAATACCACCAAAAAGCGAGCTGCTGTGACCAACATGATAAGTATTAACATTGGGAAATCATTTTCTGTCTTAAATTTCCCTCACGTTTTTTATTTCAGGTGCTGTTTTTACATTAGTTTGATTTTTTCAGACATAAATAGTCCCTTACATAAGACTTTAGCTGTCCATTTTCTTCTGAAGTTGCTCATTTGTTCTTCTTCTATTGTAGGAAACTTGTTTGTAGCTAGGATATGCCAGGAAAATAAAATGGTCCTTTTGCTCCTTTTTCCCAGCATGTTACCCAGCTGTCCCAAAATCTCATTGCTCTTTAATACTGAAGACTTCAAGGCAGAGAGAGATAAATAGAAAGAGACTAGAAGTACCTTTATATGGGGCAATTTGCCATTTGGCACAAGCCTCAGTCTGAGTCAGTGTTTAATTGTGTTTGCTGATCATAGTTCTGGCCTGGATATTTTAAAATAGATGTTATCTATTAAAAAAAAGAAGAGGGGGGAAACAGAGGAAAATTCACACTGTAAGGTGCCTGAATGCTTTTAAAATTTTATTTTTCCTTTTAAAATAAAGAGCCTGGGAAATTGAAAACATCCACATTATGTTAAATGCAAGTAGAGACTTTGGAGTGCCAGTTTACCAAATATGTGCAAAATCCAGATGTAATTCATCCCTGATGTTGCAGCCGGGATGAATTTATTCCAGGATCTATACAGAAACCTTTAATTCCCTGGTTTGACAAAGACTGGCAAACAGCCAGGTTGCATTAGATGTGCCAAGCATTGTAGGCTGTGGTTACTTTTTGCCTAAAGTGCTCTCAGTGACCTCACTGTTGTCAAGTATTTTCTATGGTATTGTATGCATGAGCAGCCAACGTAGTTCATTTGCCTAAAATATCATAGCCATTAGCTAATGGTGACATGTTTTGTTTTTTTTTTTTTCCATTTGTTTTGGGTTTTTTTGTACTCCCTTAGCCTGTGATCCTGCAATGTGAAATTCCCCTGCTCACCATGTTGGGAGAATGGGGTATGTGTCCATAAATTGGAAGCTGAGCTATAGAAAAAAGAAATCTTTCTGGGGTCTCCGTCTTTATATAGCTTATTAAAGGAGTAATGCAGCATTACTCAACCTGGATGGAAAGCAGCCTGCGAGTGAAGAACCGCAGTGGAGTGCAGAAGAGGCAGGCTTAGAGGCTGATGCTCCCACCTCCGCGCTGCCTGGAGAGCCAGCACAACTCTCCCGAAAGTTTGGCAGGCAAAGCGCGGCTCCCAGCAGCCTGAAGTTTCTTTCTGGAGTGGTTCATCCGCTCCCCCATCTGGGGTCCCATGCAGGTGTATCAGACTTGAGCAGAACAAGAATCCAGCTCCTTGCGGCTAAAGTGTTTCCAGGTGCAGGCGGCGAACTCCGTGTTTGGCTCCTCGTGCTCCACCTTCCCCAGAGCAGCCTGCAGCAGCTGTGGCAACACTGCCAAAAAATAATAATAACAGTTGAAAAAAGAAAAGCCGTCCATTTTCCATAGCTCATTTTCTTTTAGAATTAATGATGGTTGTAAAAAAAAAAAAAAGAAAATGCCCCCAAAAAACCCACCCCGACCACCATTGGGAATTTGGTGTGGAGTTTGGCATGGTTGTGGGCAGGGAGGGGGGCAGAACATCAGAACATCAGATATGTTCACCCATATCCTGTGCGTGGGTTTGATAGGACAGCTTTTCCCTGTGAGAGTGATTCCCGGCTTTGTTTTCCTTATTTTCAAACTTAGTCTCCAAAGGAAGTACGAGAAATAGAATAGATCGTGTATAAAATACCCAGGTGGAGTGTCGCTGGTTTAGGTCTTTCATCCTTAAATTGACAAGAACGTTGTGAGTTTCATAAAACCTGAAGGATACATCTGTGTTCCTCCGGCAGCACAATAACAAAATCAGCAAAGGCTGATGCTACTGCAGGGATACATCGCTCACAATAAACATTTGAAAGGCATTACATCTCCACAGTAAATGAGGCTGTCAAAGAAGGCCACTTTCAACAAATCATACTAAATTATGGCATGTGAAAAGTATTGCAGATTAGCTGCTCTTAGTTCATTCAGCGCTTAATGGCCGGTCTTGAATGGCAGGCAAGAAGAGGGAAGCTGGTGGTATTCAGCGATGTATTAGCTATGTAAACACAGGGGAGATGCCATGAACCTAATTCTTCTGCTGCCTGCCCTGCACCTTTGAAATGTAAGGGAGCTTCAGCGCGTCTCCAAGGAGGTTGGCAGCAAGTGCTGGAGCTGCTCGCGGTGGCTGCAGCACATTGTGCTACTCACTGCGCTCCCTCTTTGTGGAGACATGTTGAGCGTTTTCCCTTTCCCTGATCTCATTGTAGCCATTCAGGCTGAAAACGCGTTTTGCTCTTTGTGTGTCAGTGCGACAACCAGCATAAATGTCTCGTCACTCTCGGCGTTAGCAGCTGACTGGCAGCCATCCGTCCCTGCCCATGCTGCCTGCCTCTGCCCCCTCCCTGCTCTGCCACCCGCTCTCCTTGCAGCCTTGGTCAAATCAGCTCCCCCGCTCTGCTTTCAGCACATACCAAACGGCGCTCCCAACACTTGTTTCCATTTGTGCGTGGATTGCATGGGTGAAAACCTCAATAGAAAGGAATTACTAGTATTTATAGTGCCTCTGGCAAACTCTGCCTTTTTAAAGGAAGTGCCAATAATTAGTTACGGTGTTTTAATTAGAGCAATCTGTAATTAACAAAGGGATGCTGTATTTTATATCTGATCTTTATTATTTTTACTAATCAACAGTACTTCACAGATGTTATATTTTCAGTTACTTGTAATGCTCTTTTGCATATTTTTTCCACTTCAAGGTGGAATAATTGAGTGAAATATTTTTATCGTGTCTTAAGACAGTCAGCCTGATGGGGAGACTCTGTTCACGTTGTATTGGTGGTTGTGGCAGTGTTGCACAAGTTACTTCGGATGCTCTTTAGAGGAAGTAAATTTCAGTTCTTGTTCTTTAAGGTTCAATGCTTTGCTGCTTCTATGGTGTAAGTCACCTGCTGAACTTAAAGCATATAGGCTACATAGAAACTTAGTTTACTATCCAATTTCTTCTCACGTAAGTGGTCGTTTCTATTAACTGAGTGTTTAGACAACATTGTGCAATAATTAGTCTGATCAAAATATCTCATGTTTAATTGACCACAGAAAAAATATTCTTCTGTTGTTCTTTTTATTTCTTTTCTGATAAAAAAAAACCACCTAAAATTAATTTAGTTTTGTAACAGTGGTGAACTCAGATATTCTTCACGATGGCAACCGTATATCCCAAATGACCAGTTTGAATGTGAAATATATTTTGTTCTGGTAAATGGTTGTTCTTCATGTGGTTTTATGTTAGGCTGGATAGCTGAAATTGGTATTAAAACCTGGTAAGGACCCAGTGATGATACCTGAGCAACTTTCAAAGAGCCTATATTTTTCTGTATTCTRCTTTGGAGACGTATGTATTCAATTGCCAGTGTCTAGCTCAGAATGACCATGGACGTTAATTTCCTACAAGATGTGCATGACCATTCATCTGTTTGTGTGTACTTTACAGACAGCACGAGAGACAGTCTTGAGGATCGTATGCTCCTTAAATAGGTTGCTTTTCTGCAAAAGCTGGCAGAAGAATTCCTGAACTGCTCCACACTGTTGGCATTAGCAGTTAACACCCTTCTTGTAGATGACAGGGCGTGTGCAAGAGGTGTATGGCCACCTAAGCTCACTGTGAAAAGCAGAGTAAAATGATTCAGAGCTGTCAGTACTACAAGATTTATATTCATTCCTTGCTGTTATGTCCTGCACACACCATGCAACCTCTAAGTTGATAGCCTCTGGATTTTAATTTTCAGGCTAAGTCCCTCGACACTTTTGCAGTTCTCACAGCTTTGGTGGTAGAGCCGTTCCTGCAAAGTGTAGCCTGATGGAGAGGTTGTAGCTGCAGACTTAGTCTGAATGTTAATGGATGTGGAATTGATATAGATGGGAAGGGGGAGGAAGATACTTTCTTTCCAGCCAGAGACGCCTTAGCCAGGTGAAATTGGTGTGATCCCACCAGTCTCCTGCTTAAAAGGCTCCTGCTGGGGCTGGCAGAAACAGTGACGTGGCCTCTGCCTTGGAGCGAGAGGCACACGTACAAGCACTGTGTATCCATCCAGGCTTCACAGTGGGGGCCAAAAAGCCTTTAGCTTTTTTCTCCTGTCTCTCCCTCCTCTTCTGCCTTTCCTTCCTCCCACAACTCTACATCTGGATGTAATTGCTATTGTTTGTTTTGAAATCATTTGGGAAACTTTTAAAACAAAAAAGAGGTTAGCATATCACTATTTTGCATCAGCCTTATTTATCCTTAAAGATATCTTTTGAAAGAGTAGCCAGGATTTAGGATGCCCACATCAACTATAAGCTGAACCTTCTTAGACATCCTAGTCACCTTCCCTCCTACCTCCCTTCCTACCTAGTGATTCAAAATAAGAGAGCCCTTCCTTGAGGGGAGTGCTTACCTGTGCTTAATTAGAGATTTAACTATAGCCTTAAATGCCTTCCCAAATAGGAATCATCAAGTGAATCACAGCCTTGTGAAAATCCCTGGCAAGGAAACCTTAGTTCCGAGGCTTCCAGATGGTTAACCATGCCCTTGTTTTGAGCTTTGCTGAAGAGTGCATGGAAAGACTCACAGCTAGAAATACTAGCACTTGCATTTATTTATTTATTTTATTTTGGCTAAACTCCTGTGCACGCAGGTCCATGATTCTCTCGAAACGAGAGTTAGTGAATGTTGGCATTTACTAAAAAGGAAATGCTTTATTGCAGCAATGTGTGTATAAGCTAATGCAGATTTCTAGCGTAGCGGAGAGAAGGTCCTGGAGGTCCCTCTTACTTATTGTTGCTGAAGGGAAGAATGGAAAGGTAGAGAGAAGAGAGCAACAGATAGAAAGAAAGAAAAAAAAAAAAGAATTAAGAAGCTAAAGAAGCTAATAATGGTGAAAGCTCACTGCCCAGGCTGTGTCTCTTGCTGTGTTTGAATGATTTTTCTTTGTAGACAGCTTTGCATGGCACTATTTTTAGAATCTCTTTAATAATTGAGCTGTARCGATTGTGCTCAGCAGTTAGAACAGGCAGGGAAAATAGCATCTCAAAGAAACAGTGCACCAGGGTAATAATTTAAATCAAACCGCATTATACTGTGCTCCCCTTTCTCCCCTCCCCCGGAAAGGTGAAATGCTGCAGAACACTGAACACAGGGGGAAAATGAAAATTGGGCAAGTTTACAGCATGTAATAAAATCCATCAAGAGAGTTTGTGTTTTAGAGGTGGAGCACAGGAAGAGGAGATCTGGTCAGCTGTTAACGAGTTACTGTTACTAGGTGGTTTACGAGGAGAGCGCCTCAACTTCCCACCGCTAGCAGTGAATTAGGAGAGAGCAGCCTGCCTCCACCTTGCAACGTGAGAAATCGTCACAGAGGAAAAACATTTGTCAAACCACGCCGAAACAAGGGCAAAGCAGCAGTCCAGCGGCGTACAGGAAGCTCCAGTGGTACTGTCACTGTTTGATGAGTTTGGCTGTTGCCTGGCTGTACGGCCAAGCCCATGGCAGTCACCAGCATGGAGCTGAGTGCCCGCTCTGCTCCTACCAACCGCACTGAACAGGCAGGTTTGCCCATACCGATTGCAACGTATTGTCCCTAACATCTCTCCTTCCAAGCAGCAAACTTGGGGCTCTCACAGGAAAATGACTGAGGTGTGCACAGTAAATCCAGGATAAATGAATCACTGTATAACATCTCTCGAAAATACAGGGACAGCAGCTGCTGTGGCAATTTGTAGATTAATACCACACTATTTTGATTTTTAGTGAACTCTATCCAGCCAAACACTTAACAGCATTTAAAAAGGTTAGCAGTTGTTGATATTTTCACATCTTAGTGCTGTTAGCATATAATAATACTGTTATTTCAAACACAATTTGATAATATTTTTATTTTTCATTATATTGTGATAATATTTTTATTACTGATATGGCCAAGCCTGATGGCATGGTTAAGTCCTCTTTAAGGATTTCAGGCATTTACTTTGCAGTTCCAAGTTGGTTGTCTTGTCTTATTTAACATGCTTGATTACTATACAGACAGAAAATAACTTGAAACAGGAAAAGAATATAAAGTATTATGATTAGCACTAAGTAGTGGCTGGCTTTAAAGATATAAAAATAGGAAAATTTCAGTTATYGTCTCACAATGTAATATTACAACACAGAAATAATTAGAATCCATTTCTGAACAAAACTGTGGGAACTTGTAACAAATTCAGAATTTCAAAAATGACAATTTTACAAGCGTCTATTCTCTAGAATTTTCTTTTAACATAAAACTCTTTCTCTTAAGCAGACTGAAATGAAGATATTGAGAATTTTTCATCAAAGAGTCTGAGTGTTGACCTGGTCTACTCAGGACACCTGAAAACTGGGTATAAGCTTGAAAATGCACAATAGTCCACTGGATTTTGAGAGTAGGACCTTTATAGATGATGACTATAAAGAAGCTGTACTTGTCTCTTAGGAAGTTTGATTTTCCTGTCAGCACATGGAAGATTGCCCTCAGCATTCCTTTATTCAAACTTTTTACAGTTACTAGAATTTATTCTTTTAATATTTGAACTCAGATTCTTCTCTCATAACACCTTCTTCTTCCACTTCTTTTTTGTGTAAAATAATGTTGACATTGTGATATGAGAAATATCCCTATGATAAGAAGCTGATGTCGAAGTTAATGGCTTCCCGTCAAGTTTCAGCAACTTGGCTGTCAGAGTGAAAAGGCTCTTTTTCAAAAACAATTATAATAGCCTACGTCATAAAGGTCGACTAAAAGTATTAGAAATATAATTATATGGCATTAGCCTTCTCCCCTGTTCTGACTTAATTTGGAAAGGAGTCCCTTCTTTGAAATTCAAGAATAATATTAAAATGAATTAACTTCTTTGTGTTGTCTTTGTTAGCTGGCTTTTATTTCCTTTTTTAAAATAGTGTGCACTTTTTGCCTTGCTGTAATAAGACTGATTTTTAAAGATATTCAGTTGCAACTAAATTTTAAGCTCCTGTTTTTTGACCAAATTGTTGGAGTTGTTGTATCCTAGTTCATGAATTCTATGTTGACCTGGTTCCCAGAATATTTAGTTTAATTTGGGAGCTGTCAAGAAAAACAAAAAGCAAGGAAGAATATGTCTCAGGATAAGTTGCTCCTCAGTAAACATGTAGATAGCATGCAAATTGTTAGCGCTGAAGTGTCTATTGCCTGTCTGCAGGCAAAGTAATTTGAAAATTAAAAACAAGAATGTCACATTCATAAATAATAAAGTAATCCTAGCAGACTTGTGGAAGGGGTAGTGTCAAGAACTGGTGGTTTGGAGACTAGGCTGGGACTGAGATCGCTGGATCCAACTAGTATAGGCTTGCTTGGGCTATCACAAGGCAGGAGAGGCACTGAAGTAAGACCGATGTGTACTTGAAGACAGATTGCATATTTTTCAGATGTTTGTAACTGGTTGCTTTGAGACTGCGATGTGACTGAAGGACTCTTTGTTAAGCCTGTGATCCATAGTTTTCTGACATGTCATCATGGGAAGATTAGCCTGAGAAACCCTAAGTCCTGCACCCTGGCAGTTTCTGGAGACTGGATGTGAGCAAGATGAGRTGCAGAAAACGTCTAGGTCGTGTCTGCTGCAGTCTAGAGGATCCACACAGAGAAAGTGCACGAGGGGTGTGGGCTGTACTTGACATATGTCCAAGAGGTCTAGACGCAGGGCTGAGACCTGTGATCAGTGACCACAGACATGGTGGAACAGCACAGGGGAAAGGCAGAAGTGCATGGGGCCAGTACTCTCCTTCCCAAGGAGAGATCGGGGTTAGACTATAGCACATCCCGCCCTTGCAAAATATGAACTGATTTTTTTTTTTTTTTTTTTTTTAAATTTAAAAGTACTCTATGCTTTCCAACAGCACCTGTGCTAACTCAGAAATAGCAAGATTGAGCCTAAAGTGTTTGGTATTGCAGCAAATTCATTAGTCCCTGAAGAGCAGAATGGCTTTGCTCTGGATTTCTTCTTTTATCCTCTGTCTGCTTGCCTCATCCCTGAAGTGCCCTCTCTGTCCTCTCTGGTGCTCAGGTAAGGAAGAGATGTGCTTGGGGCTAGCTGGGAGCACTGCATGCACTGCTCGGCTGCTTGGCCACTACCCGAAAGAACAGACAACAGCTGACTTTTACTTGTGTTTTCCTCAATACAAGCAGTGGCTTGGGCTCTACCTACCGGCCCTTCTCTGTGAAACTTGTAGCACCCTAAAAGTTTGAGAGCTCTGTCCCAGTGGCCGGGAGGAATTCGTCAGTTCTGTGGGGAGCGGAGGGAAGAAAGGGAATGACACTAGGCAGCGTGCAGGCAACACAATCGCATGATCAAATTGGTCTCAAAAGTACACTGAAAAATAAATTTGGCCTTGGGTTTTAAAAGAAAACTTTTAAAACTTGTTGATGTCATATATAACAGAATATTTATAGCACTCTCTAAATGTTAAGCAGAGGGAAATATCATTGCTAGACAGTGGACTTTTGTATGAATAAAAAAAAATGTTCAACTTTTCTTTGGAGACTTATCAGCTGATAAGGAAAAGTTACCGATGTAGTAACTGAGGGATAGAGGAGTATGAATAGGCAATAAAAAATTAATTGTATTGTTTTCTTTTCAGCCTCATATTTGATTTTATGCTTACTGAATGTTGGCTTCTATTTATTGTGGAGCATAAGTGCTGGAGTTATATCTAAATATAAAATATATATATTTTAAAAAACAGTAGCAGGAATTCCCTGGCACAAAAAATTCATTGTTTATGGTTTACAGGTTGGCTGATATGCAAAGAATATGTGTGAGTAACATCACTCTGCAGAAAGATAGAAATATACATATATCATTATACTTGCAGGCATTCAGCAGAATGGCAATTTTCAACTTCACAGACTTTCCTAAAGCTCAGCTGCATGAGCCAATTGGACCCGTGAAATTGAAAATGAGCTCAGATTGGTTTGGAGGGATTAGAGCTACAAAGAGCATCCACAGAAAGGTGAACTTGGCCTCTCTGAATTATCTGGATCCAACCTCAGAAATTCTAGTTGGAAACTTCACTTGATGGAATTTGCAGCATGCTGGAGAGAGTCAAGGGGACCTGTGGTCCCAGAGACGGCTTTGTGGCTTAAATGTTGTGAGCTCTCAGCTCAAGTCTGACTCCTCCGAAGCTTGAACACATCTATTTAGTATTTGGGGGTATTTAGGTGGATTATATGTCAGCTGGAAAGCCCATGAGTCCTAACTGCTCATGTAGGCTTGTAACTCTACTTCTGTTCCTCTTAACCTTCCTTTTCTGAATTATGAGTGATGGAAATCAGTGTTTAATTTATGAATTTTGTTTTCAGTGGAGGGAGGAAAGGAGGAATTTAACATTTAATTTCTCTTAACTTTTTGAAAAAAGAAAGAAACAGAGCTATTAGTCAAACATCTGGAAAATCCTTCAGGTTTGTCCTTGTTAGCATCTCCAGTGTTCTCTGTGTAAATACAAAGATATCTTCCACCACAGATTTCTAAAATAATAACAGTAATTCCTGCTTTTGCTACATCCCAGTGTCCCAGCTTTATGGAAATTAAAGTGAGAAAATATCTTCAGTAAGAAATATGGTGGCTGAAATACTTCTGTCTTGGTGTCAGAAATAAAAGCTACCTGCTGTTGGGAAGGTGCCCATTGCCTTTTACAGCATGTGACATTCTCATCTCTTCAGTTTTCAGCCATTAAGGTGTAATGAACTTCTTAATGTCCATTTGTTTATGGAGACAACTGACAGAGGGATCATTTAATCTGGTCTTCAGTGTATTTTTTCAAAAGTGAAAGCCTACCACTCTTCCTACTGAGATCTTTTTTTTGTGCAACTAGCAAAGGCTACTGTTCTAGAGAGAAAAAGAGCTTTTGCAGATTTTAGGATCACTTGATGCACTAGTTAGTTTTTAAATTGTGACTGTCAGCAACTGTGTCAAAGCAGAACTCTAGTCACAACCTCATTGCACCATCTGTGCATTTGATAAAAGACATATTCATTTAAGGATATGCTGAAAGGGAGATAGGTAAGAAATTAAAGACTCCTATATTCATGGACACTAGACTGCAGTACAGTGCGTGGTGCCTTTGTACCTAATTTCTACACTAAATCCTGTCATCAGTAGTTTTATTTTCATGACAAAGATTAAGAACTAACAATAAAATATATAATAATCTTTTTCACATGTAGCTGAATATCTATCTCTGCAGAGGCTGATGCTTTTTTTTTTCCCCTCTGGAAGCTTGAGAGAAGCTCCTGTTTTCATAACAGCATCTTTCTGCCATTGTTTTTAATCAGACTGTCCTTAGCTAACATGCAATCATTATCCTCTCTTAAGATACCCATTACAAAATGACCGCTGCTTTCTGTGTCAATCCTAGAGAGACCAAAATTATTGTTAGTCTGATTTTTAGTAGTCCCATATTGAAAAATAAACCTTTAGAAATGGAGAGTAATGGAAAGAAAATGACCATTTCATTCTAGCCAGGTAGACACAGCAGAAGGCATCTGAGTGTTAATTATATAGGAAATACAAAGTCTATTCATTGCTATGTTATCAAAATCGCTTGGGACAAGGCAACAGGTGATTGTGAGATGCTAAATTTACTGAAGGATCCATTTCAAATTATACTTTAATTTAGAAACTAATTAACAAATTTACTTGTAAACACATGGAAATATCGATTATGTTCTGAAAGTGTAAGTGCATCAATATTAGGAGCCTGAGCAGTGTTCTTCATACACGGCAATGTAGTTAAATCTGGCTTGAAGTGCAAAAGTCAGTTCAAACTTATCAAGGGGACATACACATAATCTATACATATAAATATATATTTGCAGAGTATATATAAATGGATATTCTGGTACTTTATATATATTCATTCCTCTATTCTAAAATGTTTCTTTGAAACAAGAGGGTTTTATCAGACTAGTAAGTAATTTAAGACTTTGTATTACATTTGGACAAATATGTACTTCTTGCTAATTTATTTTCATTAGATACTCAGATGTATAAATGCACTTACAGCAAACTTGCATAGCTCTCACAAAGCAAAAATTGCCTCATGTTGAAGAAATTTTATGGTACCATTAAGGCTGACCCTAGATAACTGGTTAGGAAGGTTTTCTGCTATCACGGCACCATTCAGGGTAAAGTGCTAACCCAGCATTGTTATGGCTTCTGAAGTTAAATGGAGTTCCTGRTAGGTCTTTGTAGTTATTTTACAGTTGTTATTCATTAACATGTAATGGTCAGATCTTGTATGCTTTACTATCGTTACTTCAAACAGGAACAAAAATAAGGGATTTAAGAGCACTATAAATATCCAGAGCTGACATATTACAATGCTAATACACTGTGAGCCAAATTTTCAAAAATATTTAACGTTCAGGCTAAATTCTCAAATGAGCTAGATCCCAGTTCTGCACTTCAGTCAGACAGCAAAGCTGCAGGGGAAAATGTAGCTCCAGTGACTATTTTGGGGAGAAAACCAAGCATGCCACCCCGGTGCAGTGACCAGCAGCATCACCTTCCAGCCTGGGGAGGAAGGAGGAATGTGCGATCATGTAGCACAAAGGCTGCTGATGTTTCTTCATTCTGCTAAGATTAGAAGTACCTGCTTACAACCTTCAAGGTTGGAGAGCAAGACTGGATTATTAAGTATTAAATATAATATTAAGTATTAAGGAGCAATTAATTTCTAATTCAGCAAATTCAGGAAGTTTGCAGAAATATGAGGCTTTAGACCTCACTGGCTTTTTGAAACAAATATATCTTTAGACAGTGCTTGAGATGGAGCTGTATATAGATGCAGATCACGAATATGGCAGGATGGAAGCAAGGCTTGTAGAAAGATCTCTAGATACCTACACTAGATTGTTGTCTATACACATATTCATGGAATATAAAAGGTGCATGTGCTTATATTTGCATCATCTTTATCTGATGCATCCTGGGAAGAGTATAGGGATGCTGCCCAGTTGTGTAGAGATGGGGTCAGGAAGGCCAAGGCATGGCTGGAGCTGAACTTGGCAAGGGATGCAAAGAATAGTAACGGCTTTTACAGGTATGTCAGCCAGAAGAGGAAGGTCAAAGAAGGCGTATCCCCCCTGATGAACAAGACTGGCAAACTGGTAACAATGGATGAGGAGAAGGCTGAGGTACTCAACAACATTTTTGCCTAAGTCTTCACTGGCAACCTCGATTCCCACACCCCTCGAGTGGATGGACCACAAGACGGGGACTGGGGGAGCAAAGTCACTCCCACTGTAAGAGAAGATCAGGTTCGTGACCACCTGAGGAACCTGAACATACGTAGGTCTATGGGACCTGATGAGATGCATCCCAGAGTACTGAGAGAATTGGCTGATGTAGTTGCCAAGCCACTCTCCATGATATCTGAAAAGTCATGGCAGTCAGGTGAAGTCCCCAGTGACTGGAAAAAAGGAAACATTGCACCCATTTTTAAAAAGGGTAGAAAGGAGGACCCTGGGAACTACCGACCTGTCAGCCTCACCTCTGTGCCTGGGAAGATGATGGAACAGATCCTCCTGGAAGCTATGCTAAGGCACATGGAGGACAGGGAGGTGATGCAAGACAGCCAGCATGGCTTCACCAAGGGTAAGTCCTGCCTGACCAACCTAGTGTCCTTCTATGATGGAGTGACTACATCCGTGGACATGGGAAGGGCTACAGATGTCGTCTGTCTGGACCTCTGTAAGGCCTTTGACACGGTCCCCCACAACATCCTTCTCTCTAAACTGGAGAGATATGGATTTGATGGGTGGACTGTCCGGTGGCTGAGGCATTGGTTGTATGGTCGCATCCAGAGGGTAGTGGTCAATGGCTCAATGTCCAGATGGAGGTCGGTGACAAGTGGCATCCCACAGGGGTCCATATTGGGACCGGTACTGTTTAATATCTTCATCAATGACATAGACAATGACATAGACATGACAATGACAATGACATAGACAATGACATAGACGGTGGGATTGAGCGCACCCTCAGGAAGTTTGCAGATGACACCAAGCTGAGTGGTGCGGTCGACACGCCTGAGGGACGGGACGCCATCCAGAGGGACCTGGACAAGCTCGAGAAGTGGGCCCATGTGAACCTCATGAGGTTCAACAAGGCCAAGTGCAAGGTCCTGCACCTGGGTTGGGGCAACCCCCAGTATCAATACAGGCTGGGCAATGAAGGGATTGAGAGCAGCCCTGCCGAGAAGGACTTGGGGGTACTGGTGGATGAAAAGCTGGACATGAGCCAGCAGTGTGCGCTCGCAGCCCAGAAGGCCAACCGTATCCTGGGCTGCATCAAAAGAAGTGTGGCCAGCAGGTCAAGGGAGGTGATTCTGCCCCTCTCCTCTGCTCTGGTGAGAGCCCACTTGGAGTACTGTGTCCAGCTCTGGAGCCCTCAGCACAAGAAAGACATGGACCTGTTGGAGCAGGTCCAGAGGAGGGCCACGAAAATGATCAAGGGGATGGAACGCCTCTCCTGTGAAGAAAGGCTGCGAGAGTTGGGGTTATTCAGCCTGGAGAAGAGAAGGCTTTGGGGAGACCTTACTGCAGCCTATCAGTACTTAAAGGGGGCTTATAAAAAAAGATGGGGACAAACTTTTTAGCAGGGCCTGKTGCAACAGGACAAGGGGGAATGGTTTTAAACTAAAAGGGGGTAGATTTAGACTAGATATAAGGAAGAAATTTTTTAYGCTGAGGGTGGTGAAACACTGGAACAGGTTGCCCAGAGAGGTGGTAGATGCCCCATCCCTGGAAACATTCGAGGTCAGGTTGGATGGGGCTCTGAGGAACCTGATCTAGTTCAAGATGTCCCTGCTCACTGCATGGGGGGGTTGGACTAGATGACCTTTAAAGGTCCCTTCCAACCCAAACTATTCTATGATTCTATGAGACTAACAGAAAAAGAAAGCAGAAATCAAACTTTTGACATCTGCAACACCTTCTCTAGTAAAACCCTCAAAACACCAGCCTAAAACTGTCGCAGCATTTCTTCAGAAACTATATTTCTTGTACCATGAGGAAGACAACCCTGAAAGTTGATGTGCAGCCACTGTCATCCACTCAGATACTGCTGTAAGGTGGAGCAGGTAGCACAGCTAGTCACTACCCTTTAAAAAAACCCAACACCTAAATAAAACTCTCTCTTATTTCAGTTATTAATAGATCTTCCTAATTCTCTGCCATTCTCTGGACAGAAACCTTCCAAAGTGTAATGTTCAGGCTAAATTTCATTGAAATTTCATCCAATGCCATCCGGCTGTTTCTAAGAACAAAGCTAGGCAAAACGCTGGCTGTTTTTCCGTTACTAAAACCAAGCAAACAAAAGAACCACTCTGACAGACTTTCCTGAACAGCCCCATTTCCCCAAAGACCTGAATCAGATCTTTGAAAATAGCAGTTGTTTTGGAGATGTGCATTTTTGCTCTTCCCATGAGCATCCACTAAAATTACAAGTTTTATAACTACTGCTTAGACACATGGAGTAAAGATTTGTTTTAATTTTTGTAGCTGATTTTCCTCATGCTTTCACAACATTTTGTAAACTAAATCTTCTAAATAATTTAACTGTACAAGGCTGCAGCGATACAGTGAGTTTAAGCAGCCAGTCTTGGCACTGCTGGGGATCTGCTAAGGAAATACCAATGGACTATTGATTTTCTGCCCCTCTAGGTCTTTGGGTCATAATATGCTGCACAGAGGTTTTGGCTCACACTGTTAATATCTGAAACTATCTGACATGCGCAGATCATATATGCCACATTTCTCATAAGGGTCTTTTACAAGTCATGGCTTTCTCAAGAACATGATATGTGTGTTTTATCAGCTCTTTAGCATGTGTTGCTGCCTATAACATGTTTAATTGCCTGCACAGATTTTCAGTTGGTCTTCAGTTACTTGAAATGGTTGATCAGTCAAGTCACTGACAACCGAACAGCTGTGTTTACTTCTGTTGGTACTTTGTTTGACCAATTTGCTTTGATCCCTCTAACAAAGAAAAAGCCATTTTGATTCTGTTTTTGGCTCAGAAAAATTGAGTTTGGTGTATACAGGCCTCTATTCTAACCAGAGCTCTGTCCTCCAGGCATCATTTCAAATGATGAGGAAGGTGGATCTCAGTCCCCATCCCACTCAAAAAGGTGTTCTGGGAGTTGAGTGGGAATCTCTGGATCACTAGCAGTGACAGAAGGGGAGCCAGTGGGGGTACAGTCTGGCTGACTAGAAATCAGGCTGCAGGAAAAGCTGAAAAAGAGATCTGGAAAGGGAAAAGACCAGGAATAACTATGTAAATGGCATTGGTCTGTGTACTCCAAGGGGTGTCAGGATAAGCTCGCTACACTTGGGATTTGATGAAGATTAGTATACTAAGGAAGGGGAATGGATCTGTGATAAGTCTTAGGTTTGGAGGCTGTGATTAGCTATGCAGGGAGAATGATCAGGGGACGAGGAGTCCAGCTGGATGAGAAGCAAGTCAAGGTCACAATCAGGAGCTTTCAACAAAGCATCACACTTCAATCCATGCAAATGCACTATTTCCAGAACCTGAAGTGGTTCTTCAAGGACCTTGGATGCAAGCTTTGCTTTTAGAAACTTCTGTGAAGTTTGCCCCACCCCAGCAAAGTATGTATTCCCTTTTAGTGTTGTTGCACCTGCACAACGCTAATCTACTAGATCTCCACTAGGAAATGACAGGATTAGTTTTGCCTGTGTCACTTTAATTAGCCCCTCCCTGCTCTGCACATAAATAATTTACTCTTCGCAAAATAGACTTGAATTGCACGATCAAATTTTTCGCTCTGGACTCATGCTTCTTTCATTGCAAAGAATAGATCTGATACAGTGACACGTACTGTGCAGCAAAGGATGCTGTTTATCTACAGATCCCCTGCCTCATCTGTTGCAGAAATTAGGGATTATATAGAGGAGCTGAAAATGGAGAAAGAAAATTTTCATAGTGAAATGCTTTCCTGAAGGCTTTTTTTCTTGCTTCCGCCATGTTGTTCTGATGCAATATTAATTAAAACAAGACAAAGACAGAGAGGCTTTTACAAGTCCCTATTTGAATAGTTCCACAAACTGTTGCCTTAAAACAGAAAATGTTGTCCCCTTAACTGAGATTCAGTCACTGACCATGTGACAGCTACAGTACTGTTTCACTGGTTGCTTCTGTAATGGATCCAATGAGTCTTTTCTACACTACACTGAACAGGAGCCATAGTGCTTATGTGGTCACCTACTCCTTCTCAGCTGAAGGCATAGTAACTTCCATGTAAGCTGCAGTAACTGGGAGTTGAGAGGCAGTAACATCAGAAAGACTTTCAAATTTAACTGCAGCAGCACCTCACTGAAACCAGTCTTTCAATTGGGAGTGAAAGGTCTTCATTTTAACAGAAACCCGAGGGTCTCATCTCTATGAGCATTTGAGGACTCACAGCATCAAATGAAATCAGTGGGAGATGTGCTTTGGACATAAAAGATGCCATTGAATGCTAAGTACGCTTAAACTCTCTAAGCAAGTTGAACGCCTCTTTAGCCTCTTTTTTAAAAATCTGAGCCTCAATTCCTGTAATTTAAAATGGAGTTAGTACCACATTTTAGTCCCACAGACTTTTGAAAAGAAAAACTAGTATTTCCAAAACTGCTTGAATGCTATAGTGGTATGTGCCAAAGAAAAGCCTGTAACCAAATTGTTGTATTCAGAGCAAGGAGTAAAGTACAAAGCCAAACCATTAACACTGATGAGAAACGAAATACTGAACAGCTTCTCATAAAGTGAGTAGCATCCATCCAGTGTGTTGTATGGTGCAAGGAATCTGCAAAGCAATAGTATGTGACCATGTGATTAAAACCTCTTTGCTAACGCATTCTCATAAAGGGAGTAAATTGAAGTTGCACAGGCCGTTTGAAGCTGCTCAAAAAAGCAGCTTAGGAGTAGCCTTGAGAGTGAAGTATTCAATAAGGTGGAGTTAGGAATGCTATTTATAATACTTCTCTGCAGTTGATCACGTTTGTCATCACTGCACATGCAGACTTATCTGTGATTGCAGAAAACTTTTCCTTAAGATCAAGTTTCTTTCCTTATAAGAATGACTGTGATTTGTCTTGTTTATTGGTTTATGCTAATTGTGACTCTTCATGGAGAGTTTTTAATATGTGCTTCCTCTCAGCATCACTCAAAATAATTTTTCTAAATGAAATACACTGTTATATTTGGAAAAGAAAAAGTAGTCCAAATTTACCCTTTATTCTAAGCATGAATACTAGAACCTGCTCCATCTCTGCTGTAGGCTGTTTTGTAATAAACTGTTTTAATTACAAGTAGTCTTGCTGTCCATGAGAAATTTTCATAATCGTGCTGCCTTGTGAGCTGTGACTGATACCTCTGTCTCTTTCTTTCCCTTTTTCCTTCCCTGAAATGCACTTTTGGCAAACATCATGTACTTGCGCTTAGTCACTTGGATGTGCTGAGCAGCTGGTGCTAACGATTAGAAATAGTGAAGTAGTTTATCCAGTGAGTGGGTTTGTGCATGTGATTTTGGAGTTCAATTTGTGGGGTAATGCAAAGGAATGCAAGGTACACGAGGGGAAAGAAAATCTCACAACGTCAAATAAAAGCATAAAAAGGTGCAGATGTGCAGAAGTGGACATTCCCCCTGACCTCCTGCATCAAGTCAGAGTTAAGGAGATAGTCTTTGAATGGTCTGTTACTGGCTGGAGTGCAGCAGAAAAGATTAATAAATTTATGAAGTGCTTAAACTTGCCTCCCCGCCTAAGCTCAAAATCTTGTTTAGCTCCTTTGAACTAGGAAGGGCCTTCTACTTTTATTAAACAACAGAAAGCATATTGGTACTCATAATGTTGGGTTCTTATAACCAGATGCGTCCAGATTACTCAATTTATTGAGTAATCTAAAGTTTTTGGTTTTTCAAGGGAACAGTAATCCAAATACAATATAAAACAGCAAAGTTATTCTGCATTTTTTCTGGAGCTTCTGAATGCTCTCTTTCTTTTACACAACTCTAATTTCTTTTGTGGGAATGTGTCAGAACTTAATAAAAAGGCTAGGAGCATTACAATTTTGTTTGTGATCTAGGGAGACAAGCAAAGCAGGGGTTGATATGCCAGGAGTAATAATGGCCTATCCCTTTCAGTGAAAGAGCCTTGAGTAATATTGTCCTGCAAGTGAGATATAAGTTTGTTTTAATTCCCAGTCAGGATGACCTGAGTATTTTCTGCCACTGGGTCTAGTGATAACAGGGAAAAATAAACAAGGCAACAAGAAACAGCAGGCACTATATGGGTATCATTGGTAAGCCAAAGCTTCCTCTAGGTGGTTTTTTTCCCCCTGATAACTCTCTTTTCTCATGATACAGAAAGCCATCTCTGGTCATATGAAGAATGTTTGAGAAGCCCAGTCAAAGAAAAGCAGAGCCAGGGTTTTACAATGAAATTTGTTGACAACTGAAAACGCTTGAGAGAAAAAAGGGTCTCACAAGGAATATATAAAAAAAAGAACTTTTTTTTTATTAAATTGTTTTATTTTCAGTTAGTACCTCTTCTGAGAAACTGTTTCTTTGCATAAGACCTGATAGTGTAGAAGGCTTAGGTATCTGATGTGGTCTCTGATGGTCTAGTATTGCCCACAGTACAATTGTTCATTAATATGGTTGCATTTTAGTTATGTTTTAAGAGTTCACTGTAATCATAGAATCATAGAATCATAGAATATCTTGAGTTGGAAGGGACTCATAAGGATCATCGAGTCCAACTCCCTGCTCCTCACAGGACTACCTAAAACTAAACCATATGACTCAGAGCGTTATCCAGACACTCCTTGAACTCTGTAGTACATATTTACCTTGGGACTAAGGAAGAATGCATGCAAAAGACTAGAAGTGACCAGTTTACAAGATACACTGAACCTTCCTGATTTCTTTCTAGTGAATTTTTGTATCTTAATGATACTAAGATTAGTAAAGTAAAAATGAACAAACAAACAAACCATAGTTATTTTTCTGTTATAGTTAAATCTCTGAGCAATTTAGACAACAAGACCTAGTTTCAGTTAACCTGAATTGTTCAACGTTGTAACAGGATCCAGCATTTCACATCAGGGGGTTGTATACTTTCGTAGGCAAGCCTAGTTTGTATATAATCTTTCACCCYTTCTATGAGAGACTCCACATGTGACGGAAGCAGTGCTGTTTAACAGTGGGAATCACATAAGGCAAAGGATGTAACAGTATTTGGATTTTCTGTTAAAGATCTTCAAATACTGGCCTTTAGCAATGAGTCTTTACCACAACCTCAGGGTACTCTAGGATGTCCCATTTCTCTGACTTCACAGCTCTAGAGATTGCTGTCAACAGCAGAAGACAAAATTTGGCTCATTCCTGCTCCTTTTGAGTTGACCGACTCTTTTCAGTCAGCCCCAGATTAGACTTCTGTATGGCAGTACTTAGGGACTCCAGTGGAAAATCTAGCCTATATACAACACATCTTTGGCTTCCCTAGCAAAGTGAGACAGAGCGAGCCATTAGGATCTATTACTGAGTTTCTGTAGGGCTTCCCTGGAAATTGCAGATTGTATTTAGGCAGTCAATGGTGTTCTGCAATGCATGGGGCCATTTCAGATCCAGAACTTCTGTGAAACCACCTTTCACCCTTTATTTTGTCACAATTCAGGTAATCTGTAACTTTCTTGGACACCTTCTGTCACTTGGCAGTGTAATTAATGTGTAACAGGCTTTTTTTCCCTCTTCTGCTGGAACAGCATTCAGGGAGGCTGTTCTCCTGTCCCAGAGCATCTCTAAGGCTTCCTGTCCACTGGTATCAATACTCCTTTCCCTTGGGGCTTACTTCTCTTGGGAAGACTGGCAAGCTACATCAAGTAACCTTCATATCACCATTCAAGGCACATCGTTTGCTGTTTCTGTCTTTTTCTTTGGGGTTTTGAAAACAGCATACATAATTCATGTAGCAGGTGCAACTTTTGTTGTCATTGTGCTACAATATGGTGTGTAGTAGTAATCAGTAAATTAAAAAAAAATTGGAAATGAAGAGGCCATGGTGGGAGGTCAAAATATGTGGATATTCTTAGTAGGTAAGCTGGAAATGAAATGCTGCAGTTGTATGCTGCTATTGCCATTCACGGTGTTCTCTCTACTTATTTTTCCTGTGTGTCATGCATTGAGGGCCACCTCCATCAATTAGGAGTTTAATTGGAACTGGAAGGATCATGTAATAGAGTTGCAAGCTTAAGTTAGCCACAAATGTAGAGACACATGCTTAAAAGTAAAGCAAGAAAGTAAAAAAATGGATCACAGCTTAAGATGCTTTTCAGTTGCTCAGGGAGGCAAACCAGTTTTACAGTATTAATTAACATTTTAGGGCATGCTAGATCTAAATAGCAGGAGACTGTATGTGTGTATGTGTGTGGGAGGTGTCATTTCACCACAGACAGATAGAAATAAATAAAAAAGCATTTTCTGAAAAGTAAGATTTTACTTATGTGGTACAATAAAAAGGTGAAAAGCATGTTTTTACTATCAAATGAAGAATTTGGATATTTTGGCAAATGGTATTAGAAAAGTGCAGCACTAAAACAGTTGAGGAAGAACATGAGGTGTACGTGCATGTCGCTCTCTCCTTCTGTTGGTAATTGCCTCTCCATGTCTCTGGCAATCAAGCTCTCCCTCCTCCATTTCATATGCAATGAAGATGCCAAGACAAGTTTCCTGGCCCTTTCCCCCTCACTCCACAGATACAAACACTGAAGCCCATGGCGGGGCTCCTCCTTCAGCACAGTGAGTTTAGGATTCTCAGTGAAGCCTCCCTCGCACAGATCTTTATCACACTGTTCATTGACGGTCTCTTTCGCGCATTGCTCCCTTGCATCCCAACTGCATGGCCGCGGATGCCAACCTCAGCCCCTCTGCGCTGAGATTCCTCTTTCCACTGCCTCCCCTGACACGTGGCACCTACGTAACAGTGAGATTCACACAACTGCTCCCCTCTTCCCGGTGTCTTGCTTCATAGGTCTCTTCTAGATGCAACATCTATTTTCTGGAAAGGTTGTGGATAGATGAAGAAGTATATCTGTGATGGAAAAATACCATGAAATCTTTAAAATATTTGATTACCATTTAATGTACAGTTACCATCTCGCCACATTTGTTTGCATGCATCTTTTTTTTATGTCTGTGTGTGCTTTTGAGCCCTAAACTTGCGTTTCACTATGCCAGGATAGTGATTTACAACATAAAAAATATTTTGTAGGTGTTCCTAATGGAGGGGTTTGGTATTTTAGCATCTGGCCATTGTAATGATCCCACTTAGGCAAATAAAAGGAATTTGGCATGAACTGAAAAAAAGCTGTGACTAAGAAAACATCAGTAACAATGGGCAATTGAAAGCAGTGGATTGTAAACACCAGGAAGGAAATTTGTCTTGCTGAAAAAAGAAAAAAAAAGAAGCTAACTTTCCAAGGAGACTTAGGTAAATAATAAAACTAAATGGTGGACAGAGTAAGTACTAAATAAAACACCTGAAGAGAAATCCTGATATCAGCAGCAATTACACATTTTAATATGTTATTTATAAGGTAATGGAGATGATTAGGACAGGTGTCCGATTATATATTCTGTTTATAATTAAGCCTTTATTTGATATCATTTTCAAACCAGATAATAACAGAAATTGAAGAACACAGCATCAGTTTTTTTGTAGAAGTCTATTCTTTGTGAATCTCTGTGGCCAACTGTGTATTGATATCTACAGTTTTGTTGTTAAAGAAATCATCAATCAGTCATTATGATACAATGCTGGATGTACTTCAGCCTTACATTCTTATGTGTTATAGAAGTTAACTGACAATTCAATAACTCAGCAGCCTCCTTGAATATAGCTTCTTTATATTGTCTTGCTCTCATGAAGCAAAATGGAGGGAGAAATACCCAGCTGAGATGCACAGTTCCAGATAGCTTTCCTGCATTTTTCAGGAAATATCCCAGTGAAGTGTGTTAGAAAGTTAAATGATAGAAAATCTCATCAACTCACACTCTTGGCTCTGCCATTTTTTGTGGCAGATTTGGGTATAAAGTGAATTTTCCAGCTTCTTACAATTCTGGAAAAAAGAAAGAAATACTTTTAATGTAACTGAAAATGTATGCCTACAGCTATCTATTATATATCTCTGCGTTGGACAGATTATGAAAAAATAGAATTTTCAAGTCAGATTGCATGTTTTGAATTCAGAAATCTGAACATATTTTAATTCTGAAAAGTACAAGAAATGTTTGTGAGAAAAGATTGTTTAAAGACAAAGCAGTTAATTTAAAAGATATAAAAATTGTTATAATTATCTTTAACATTTCTGATGTGTTGAACTTCTTAAGACTGATGAAAGCTAAAGCTCTTGTAAAGTTTTCACAAATGGTGAATTTTTTCTTTAAAAGATAAATAATAAAAGAGGTGGCTATTAAAAAGCAGGTCCAGAAATACATCCCAACAGCATGACTCATGCTCCTAAAACTCATTCTGTGCCTGATACATCAACATTTGCTACTCTACATAAGCCTGTAGCTTGCTTTCTATTGAAAGAGGAAATAAGACTTTTAAAGCAGGAGATGGGAGACCAGACTTTTGCGATGTGTATGGCAAGACCTCCAGCTGATAGCGTTAGAAAAGATTTACTGAGAGTTTAGGAGGACTGCTGCCTGCCTGTTCACACCGCTAAGCACAGTGTGTTTCTTGTCTCAGAGACGACATTGCACAGCCCTGTGTTAGAAGCACCAGCCATGAACAGTAATCCCGGTTCTGTGCTTACTGTGCTCAGGGATCCACAGACCCGGGGCTTCTTTCTGGATGGAAAAGATAACGTAGGGAGGCAGCTGTGCTGTGCTGCCAAATGTTTGCCTGATGCCTGGGATGATATGATTAAGCAAGAAAAGGAGGGGGAGTTTCTAACTTGTGTTTGTGCATGCGTTTGTGGGTATGTATWCACGCACATATGTATACATAAGCCTTTAAATGCACTCCTGTGTCAAAGGGTTTGAAAATCAGAAAGTAAACAAAGATGCATTCTTTTATCTAAAACATCATGAGGTTGTTTGAAATACTCTCATTTTGGATCTCTGAACATCTCTTTAGGAGGCTGCAGCCTTCAGACATATCTGTAAGCACTCCACCGAGTTGCTACTCGTATTACTAACTGCCTTTGGTGAAGAATGTTTCAGTAAATCATAAAAAGGATAAAATAAATGAGTATAGATTCACACCAGTTTTTTTTCCTAAGCTGTTTCACATGTTCCTCCAGCCTTAAATGAAGGTTACCTAATACGTACAGCATGATTATACACACAAGATTTTAAAACGTCATTTAGCAATAATTAGTTTTCATGAAACAATTGAAAGCTAGCAGAGTTTTCTCAGTAACTCTCTCCGGAGACAATCAACTGCTGCACCAGAGCTCAGTCTTTGCTGTGAGTTCATTTTCCTTTCATCTTTTGCCTCACAGAATGAAACAAAAAAATTGAAAAATACAGCAAACTGTAATGTGAAAAAGTTACAAAGTGAACACTTAGCATACAATCAGATTATATGAAAGGGTATTGGCTTTATGTTAAGAATGTCACTGATTTCTAATTATCTAAACCAAACTGTTTTAAGAAAAGGCCATTTTGACTATTTCACTTAAGATTGCGTTTTGTATGAAGGTTAAACTCAAATCTTACTGCATTATCAACTTCCCTATATTCAATATTAATGTATATACATGAGTATATAGACAAAGAAAACATTTGTTCCAAATATTTGGGTCGAAATTACAATATATGCCATATAATAAAATAGTAGGAGGTCTGCGAAAGGATCTAAACAACTGTTCTTGAAAAAGAAAATTGCATCTCAATGATCTGTTAGTCTTTATCACAGGTGAGAGAGAAAGGAAGTCAGATGACTTTGCTTGATTCAGGCTATGATCCTCTACAGCTGAGCTACTGGTGGCTTCACGGTCACTGGGAGACCGTGAAGAGCCTCGGGAGAGCATTCAAGCTTTTGTGCGTGGTTTGTGCACGCTTTCTCTCATGTTTCTTCCTTGAAATATTTGAGAGCCTTGTTTTGAAGTGGAATGTTGAAATTTTGGCAATCTTTCAAAAAACGTCTCGTTTACTAGCCAGCCCTTACAGGATTTTTGCATTAACAGTAGTAAGATGGGAAAACGGACATCAAAATGCCCGCTTATTGGCAATGTGCATTTGTGGCTAAAAATATTAATTAGGAATGTGATGAATTAGGAGTCATTAGGAATGTGGTTGGGAACAGTAAAGATAAATGTTGACATGTTGTTACATGACTCATAAATACATTTTCACCTGGAGTAACCTGTATAGAACAGGTCACTTTATCTTAGAGAGGATTCTGTGGGGTTAAAGGGTATTTCAGGAAAAAGCAACAACAATGAATAAAGGCATAGGAAAGCTATGAAGCTATTTCACGTGAAGTGAAAGACTTGATTACCTTAGAAATAAGAAGACTCAGAGGTGACATAAAGGTACATAAAGCAGTGAATGGTTGCAAACAGGTAGATGAGGAGCCTCTGTATTGCAGCGCTGGTGGAATTTATGAATGGGGATGTTTAACATTCGAAAACAAATACTCTTTGCCATGACATCAAAGTTCTATGGGGTATTGTTAGCAAAATTCATACACTTGAATCTTGGTCATTTATATGGATAAAGAAAAATATCTCAAGTTTAGTGCTAGGAAAGAGCTTGGGAAGAGTTATTTAAGTATTTCTTTTAGTTCACTTCAGGATCAGAGGTAGGATTCTGGTAGGATCAGATCCACTATGGTGATTTCTATGTGTGTGTATGTGTGCACATCTCACAAATGCCCCTTCCTTTACAGGAAATAGAAGTGCAGTAAAACCAAAATAATTTCCCCCCCTCCTAACCCTAGCACAATAGATCCCAGGAGTCACCTTATTTTTGTAGGCTTTCACCTAGAGGGAGAAGAAATTTCTCAGTTGACATTGTTCCTGAAACTAGGATATAGCATGCTATAGGGACTGAAGTTATTTGCTGGCTGTAGAAGAGGCTGGACAAGAAGGCCAGTATAACTTACTTCACCTATGAAATCCTTTAATCCTCCTGAGTTGGTAGACCTTGGGAGTATCACTGATTGCATCTACATAACACACAGAACTTGGTTTGAATCTTCACAGACCTTCTACGGCACCTCTGTGGCAGAGATGTACCTTTTTTTTTTTTTTTTTTTTTGAGGTAGAATGGATCACCTGAAATGACTAAAATAACAAGAAGGCGAAGTCACAGCTAACCATAGAGGTGATTTTATGGCTTGATGCTGTGTGTGCGCAGTGTGCCCTGGCATGTGGCATGACGGTACAATGAGTCTGTGGAGCACAAGAACAGCTGAGATCATTTTGGAGCTTTTCACCACTCCAATTCAGTGCAGTGTAGGTTCACATTCCCTGTCTGGAGCAGGCACGGGCTCTGACACGGATCCCATAAAGGGAACCCATAGCTGGGTTTTGTCCTGGAGGGTAGCAGTTAATTCACTCCAGGATAAAGCCATCCTTTCTTCCAGCCCAGCAGAGAAGGCTCTCCTGGTTTTAGTGGTAGAAATGGAGTATGTTTCCTTCTATTGCACAGTCCCTTTGGACAGAACAATAGAGAGAAAAATAAGGAGATGAAAGTTCATAGCAGGCCCTTTGCAAAAATGAACAGATGGGGGGAAAACTTTCTTATGGCAAATGATATCAAATAATAACAACAAACACTTTCAGGAAGGCCTGAGATGCATGAGGAAAATGAACCCGTTTGCCTTCTCAATTATATCCCATGAATATTATGACCCACTTAGAATATGAGAAAGGGGAAGGTGAGACACAAGTGACTAAATGTTTCTTTTTCTGTGGAATTACATGGAAAATGCTAGGATTTCCCACAAGCTGCAACCATAAAAATATCTTCTTTTTTTCCATCGATGCATTAATTGCACGGACTGTGTTTACGTTGTATGCATGACATTCCAGCACATTGTTCTTTTTTGTTCTCAAATTGGTTTGTTTTCTCAGCAAAGCTTGGATTGTTAACAGTGACTTGTCATTCATCTGAAAGTCCTTTCTGACTTCATGACTGATCTTGTCTGCCTTTGATTAAATTATATTTTAAAACATACTTTCACTTGGACTTTTGTAATTTTTCCAGCTGCTGCTTCTCGTCTCACCAGCTTGCTGAGGCTATTTCAAATGTTTTTACTGGAAAATAATTCTCTCGAGACATATCACATAGCTAAAAAGCAAAACAAAAGAGAATCTAATTTACCTGAGGGAATAATCCTAGAAGAACACCTACTGCTGAGTATCAAATAATAGTTTAGTAGTACTCCAGAACAACAAATGCATGTATTCCTCTGTTCCTGGGACTCCTATGTGCAGGACATCACTGGGAGAGCTGGAACTTTAAGTTTCTGATTCCATCATAAACTGGGGTTTGTTGGCAAAACAGATAATTCCTCTATTGCAAAAATAACATCACCTTCTATTCCAGGTGCAATAAAAGCAGTTGAGTACTGACCTGAAAAAATTAGTTATTGTGCCTCCAAAGYAAGCTGCTATAAACAAACATTTTTACCTCACAGTCCACCTTCATGGACATAGTGTTTTACTGTTGGAATTGAGCAATTGTTTTGGCCTGTAATCCATTGCTTTTCTTTCTTTTATTTTTCCTTCCGGCTCTCAAAGAGGCCAGCAGTAACATCTGTTAGAGCTAAGATACACTGCAATGACTTTTCTGATACTGGAGCCCCGTAGCATATTGGCTATGCAGAAGCGAGAAGATAGGCTTTTCTGTCTACATGATCTATAACACTATGCTGCTAATTCAAGAAGAGTGAACTATTTTTAGAGGTTACCAAATGACTCAGAATAAAGAAGCAATTGTATAACAGATGCAAAACCGAACATTCAGATTATCTGGCTATTAAAAAACTGGAAGAAATCAACCTACTTTCAGTTCAGCTGGAGGGAGCAGGCTTCTTTAACAGCACCCCAAGTTAATTTAAAGCGTGTTCCTGAATATAGAACCTTTGCTATCATGAGCTACAGATGCTTTAAAAAACAAACAACCCCCTTCTCCCCCTTCTGATGACAAATATGAATTTTAGTGCAAGACATTTATGCCAGTGTTTGATGTTGACTGCATTGCACCTAGAGTTTTAAATCCCATTAGAAACTGCTTATCTTATTAAATGAGGAGTTTAATAGTATGCTTGGATAGTCGAGAGCCAAAACAAGATCAGCAGTGTTTTCAGAGAGTAGGAAAAATGATAAAAATGATGATGACAGAGTACGTACTAAGTGTCAGCTCTGTCAGGATCATGGGCTTGAGATTTAAGTTTTAATATATTTCTCAAACCTTATTGATTGTCACTACTTAAAATTCACAGGTTCCCCTCATAGTGCTTCAGGAACATTGAAAATGTCACTACAAACTCAACACCTGGAAAGTTTTGCATTTGAGTTAAAAAAATAAAAATGACTGCAGTGTTTACTCTTAAAAACTGAGACAATCTAATAGCCTTAATATTTCAGCAGTTTTCTATGGCAGTTTATTAGGTGCACTGCATGAGGTTAAGATAGAAGTTTTTCATTACATAACAGGAAATAAGCAATTTTTAAAACTTAGCCAATGTTGTATAACACTCCTGTAAAGATGGGTGGTAAAAATTAGGCTCAGGTGAAATCAGTGGCATGAATTCAGTAGGGCTTTGATTTCACCCCAGCTACCAAAATTCTACTTTCTTCTACCAGATGCTGGCTTTAGAGGAAATATTGGTAGTGAAGTGACTTGTCTTGTAAGACAGGGTAACCTGATGTGAGCATGCTAAGGTGGAACCACTGGATGGAGTCAGCAGTGGTTACCTTTGCATATTCAGCTTTGAGAAAAAAAACACATACACAGAATGAATTAGAAACACTGGCAGACTGAAGGAAGGCATACCCTATTTTG
This sequence comes from Phoebastria nigripes, assembly GCA_035582835.1. Classification (NCBI taxonomy): domain Eukaryota; kingdom Metazoa; phylum Chordata; class Aves; order Procellariiformes; family Diomedeidae; genus Phoebastria; species Phoebastria nigripes. Next base: position 1,939,811 of record JAYKAV010000278.1, read on the forward strand.
GCTGAGGTGAGGGCTGACAGCAAATTCGCGCTGGTTGAGTAGAGAGGTGGAAATTTTCCTGCTGTGTTGGATTTTTCAGGTTAATATGTTGGAGCTCCTTACTGCTGGTGTGCTAGAGGCTAGGTGTTAGAGAAGCTAAAGCTTGCAGGGCTGTGGGGAAGGAACAGAGCTGTGACAGTTACTAGAGCTGATCTCAGTGTGTGTTTCTCGTATTTGTGATACCTCAGTACRGAGAAAACTCTGCTAGTGAAAGGGAAACAAATTCAGTTCCACTGCATTTTTTTCTACTTGGCTTTCCAACCCGAATGAATGAAAATTCATCTGGAGAAACACTAATTGGGTTTGACACCACAAACACAGCAGTAATGGAAGCAGGTTTCTCAGCTAGGGAATCTGATGATCTAACAAGCTGCCTCAATGAGATTAGCTAGTTTAAGGTCTTGTGACATTATTCATTAGTTTTCTAACACACTAATCTTTACAGTACACTTCCCAATTTGATGTTGTATCTCCTTCTCTAGCTATGGGCTCTGTTCTTTTATACCCAAGATAATGCTTCTTGTTAATTCTTTGACAATCAGCAGCAAAAAAATAACACTCCTGGCTCTTTACCCTTCTCACAATATCTCTGAGGATGTTCGTTTCACATCGATGTCATTTTATCGTCAGTGGCAAGGTGACCAGATGAGTTGATCATGAAGGCATCAGTAAGTATTTATAAATGGATATCTGGGAAATTTGTCAATGCTGAAATTAGTTTTATGCAAGAGAACTCGTCAAATATTATTGTATTTTCAGGAATGGTCAAACGGCAGGAGTGTACCAGTTGATTGCCCAGAGGAAGTATCAAAATTCTGTGATTAGCAAGTTCTTTGTTCACGCCAGCACAGGAATTTGAAAAAGGCAAAAGGGTCAGAATGTCTCCAATTCCATGCTATATACAGGAGCGTGGCAAGAAAAGAATAACAGAACTAATGTATGTGTCTGTAAATAATACTGGACATGTTTAGGCATCATTAGGATTGCAGCAAAGCATCCTCTGTATATTGTCAGACTTTAAAACAATCTACAATTCTCCTTGTGAATATTCTTACTGCTTTTTGTGATAATTCCTTATCAGTGGGAAAAATTCTTATTATTCAAAGTAAGCATGTTGCTTTCACATCAATCTAAAATAAAACTTAGTTGCTATCATAGAATAACTGCATTTAACTGAAAGGGCAAATATTAGCTTCAGTTGCAGGGACACAGAAGTTGCAGAGAGAAAATGATCTGTGCTACTCCTTTGCTCATCACCAAATTGTAATGTGGAAGAAAAAGCGTTTCATATGCATAAATAAAAATCAACAAACGAAATGCATCTAACAGTATTTCTTTGTCTTGGCAGTTTCACACATTTCTTCTTTTATAATGAATCATAATATGAGTGTAAATATCAATTCCCATCTTTCAAGAATTAGAAAATTTCAACCACTATTTTTTGTCATTCACTGTGCAAATGAACGCTTTGAGTATCATAGGAAAAGCTGTTCACAAACGGAGCATTTCTCAGTTTGGGAATACTTTGTCCTATACTGTTTTATTTTATTTTCTATAAATAGAAATCAGCTGCTAAGAAATGAGTTTACTGTGCTAAATCATACTGTTTTATGTTGCCACCCAGCTAATCCTGGTAAGGCTAAAAAATAGTTAATAGGCAAYCTGTAAGATCTTATAAGATGACATTTGGAAATCCTGCAGTCATATTAGTCATTAGCCATGGCAATATTCTGCCATAAGGCAATGAGTCAGACGATTGATTAGAGAACCTCATCATGATATACCCTCCGGCATGAATATGGAGAGAGGGAGAAGGAAAAAGGAGAGTGCATGGGACACAGGACACGAAGACGGAGGAATAGAAGGGCAAAGAAAGTCTGAAAGAGCTTATTTTTTAGAGATGAAGGGTAATGGAGGTAATGGAGAAGAGGAAGACAGCATAAATCACGAATCTTGAGGACCAACAAGGTGTGCTACCCTCATGCTTTGTGAGTGAAGTCCAATATCACTGGAAAATCTAATTTTTCTTGCACTCTTAGCATGGTATCTTGCTCTAGACATGAGGCAGCTGATGGCCACCTTCCTCACAGGTGTTCAATAAAAGCTGTGGAGAAGGCTGGCATTGAAACATTGTCTGTTTTTAATTCTGCCCATTTTCTCCAATGGATGTGTGGATACGTATGGCTTTACCAGCTATYGTCATGTTTACTGAGGAGCATCAGCAAAACAACCAAGAGTGCACAGAAGCTGACAAAAGGCCTCCAGGGGACACTGGAGAAATGCTCACCTTTGAAAAAATTGCTGGGCACTGCAATTAAAAGGAAAGAGCTCTGCTATTTAGGGGTTTGTGATGCTTTTACTGGTGGCCATGCTACGACTCCCCTGCTGCTGTTTTGGAAATAGCACACCACTTTTGGCTGTGATGCTCAGGTATGCAAGCCTGGGTGCCTGCCCCATCCCTGCAGTCAATCTTAAAAGCTGCCAGCTCCTGGTAGGGGAAAGGCAGGACACAGAAAATACAAGTATTGTACAAGTAGTAAGAATGATAGACACAAGAAGAAATCACTTGTACAGCTAAGATCTTACTGCAGCACCTATTTTTTTCAAAATTCATCTCCCTAATGTATGCTTTTCTCCATAGCAGGGTATGATGACTTAAGGACCTTATTTGCAGTATTTCCAAATGTCTGGGTCTATCCTGATTTGTCCTGAATCAAATTCATCTAGGTCCTCAAGTGATGCACAGTTCTATCAAAAATTGGTGAGCTTTGTCATTTTACTCCTGCAGATTTGGTACCATTTGTCTAATATACTTGTATTATAAACAGTCAGAGGCGCTTGTGCCTTTAATAGCAGGGGAGCTATTAGTAAGATATTTTCCATGAAGGCACTATCTTTTATGGGGTTCACTGGCTTTCTTGGCCTGGAAGCCTCATCTCTTTTCTTAGGCATTTCAGGAAAGAGGTTCCCAGTTTTGTTTATGTTTATAGAAAAGCAATTACAGTTGTAACACAGGGAAAAGCTGATCTGTTGGGGGTTTTTTGGCTTATTTTCTAAGTATTCTGATTTGTATGAAAATACTCTGCCTGTGATAAACACTTACTATAACTACTTTATAAATCAAAATGAATAATTTATTGTTTGTGCTTTTAAAAACTGTGTTAATCAATACCAAACATTTCAAAAGAATGCATACAGATGATATTATTGGCAAACGAGATTGCTGCTGAGATCAATGTAAAATTCCCATCATCTTCAATGAGACTATTTTCAGACTGGGATGTAGGATGTTACATTTTTACAGACTGCCATTATGTAAACTCATAATGATGGATAGTCCTTTCCCAAGAATTCCAATAGCCACAAGAAAGATCAGAAGAAACAGGTGTGAAGAATAAACAAAGGCACCAGGAGATGGGTTGAATTGCTGGAAGTTATCCATTAAATGAAAGGTAGAATCAGGATCAGAGCCCTGATATTTGAAGTCAAGACCTGGCTCCTGCTTAATGATGTTGCTTCACATGCAGCGTTCTCAGGTGATGCATGGCTCATCTTTCTTGGGCTGTGGAGATCTCATATAGCGTGTAACAACACAATCAATTGTATGAACAATTCAGCAGATTACTCCCCACCGCCAGTAATTACTTTTCATAGTGGCATCTCGCCTTTCTCTCTGCCCTATCCCCATGCTTATGAAGCACTTCCCCTCTCCGTCATTTACATCTGTGAGCCATGAAGCTCTCCTGACATTGACAGAAAAGGCAAGATAGAGAGAAGGCTTCATGCCTCACATGCTCATATAAGCAGTGGATCACAGGGCCATGTAATACAGTTACAGATTTGAAACAAGGCTCCTGTTCACCATGCTTATCTCACTTTCAAATTGTTTAATAAATCTTTCTTCTTCATAAGGAATCAGAGAGGGCCTGTGTCTAACTCCTTTTTGGGGGAATGTGGTGATATAGACACATTTCATTATCTTAACTAGAATTTCATAACATGACAATAAACAAAATATTGTTGAAAGCTACATAGCATAAGGATAATGCCATATGTCATTAAAATACATTTATCTTTTAATTGTCATATTAATCAGTTGATCCTGTGGGCTGTAAACTTATCACAAGTTTGGGCTGCATTAGGAATGGGCCGTAAAATTGTAACTGCAAACCCTCATGCCACTTACTAAACTGTGACTAATTCTACCTGTTCTGACATTATTATCAACCTTCTCCAGTTGTTTTAATATCTATATATAAAGATTAGCTCAACTGTTTTATTATGTTTGTGTCTTGCTCTGTGATGTCTCATTTCTTTTGTATAAGTGCTATTACTAATAGTCAAGTACATGAAGAAGTCCAAGGACTACACCATTTTCTTTAGGGTACAATTATTCCTGGATAACATTGGAAAATGCATAGGCTTTCCAGATGAATGTGTCTAAACATAGAAACTATTTTACATGGAAACAATCATCAAGATTAACGGCTACTGTGGTTCATTATTCACTGTATTTTAAGGAAGATATCTGCAACATAAACCATAAACAAATAAAACAGAGCTTAGGGTCATGGTCCAATCTTTCAAGACCATGTAGGACATCTCTTAACGCTGTTCAAAGGACTTTTTGTGTGCGTGCATTCAATTGACTCTCAACAGGATTGTTCTGAAATTTCTTGATGGGCATGTAAATGTGACTGAGGAGTATAATCTGGCCCCTTGTGGAAGCCTGACACTCTCTGCCCAAAATGTCAGGAGGCTTTGAATGTAAACTTACATATCTTGTAGATATCTTAGTCCAGTACTCTTGACCCTAGAGTCAGCAACAAAAGATGAACAACCACAATAGCCACAGAAAGCAGATGAATCTTGAGAAAAATGGATTTCAGGAGCACTCTATCTATTTACACAGAGCAGTTATACAATATCTAAGGGCAAATGGCGAATCCCTGAATCACATGTTGATTAAAGCTGGAATAGCACAGAAGTTGCCAGTTTTTTCGAATGCCGAGCAAAGGAACTTTATTAGAATCAGAAAAGTAATGTTATTCTGAGACCTCCTCTCTTTCTGCATCTGTCTCGCTTTCTTCCATCTCTGCTATTTGTAAAATTTCTGCCAAGAGCCTGCCTGCCCTCTAAAGCCTGGCTTCTAGCTACAGATTTAAAGAAATAATAGAAGTGTTTTATACTTTTGGCTTCATAATGTACTCCTAATAACTTTTTGTAAGATACACAGCATGCGAGACAATACTAAAGAGAATGGAAGGACCGATTTTTGATTCCTTCAAGTTTTTTTTTTTTAAACTACAGAACATTGTCTGATGTTAGGGAGTTTCGTAATTCACATGACTGAAATGTTGATGAGTAGCAGCCTTGGAATGAAACCTTAACTGAAGATAGTAGGATGATCATATGGTTTACTCTGTGGGCCTTGGATCAGGCCCTAAGAAAATTTTAAGTTGTTTGCTCTGTAGGACCACCTGGTTGCCATACTCATCAAGAGGTGTTCAAAAGCCAACCAAAGTATGGTTATCATCTCTCAGGATTAAGGCTGGAGCTACACCGTATCGTTGTGTTGTACTGAACTTTCAGGGAATTATTTAATTTAATATGCCTCCGGGGTTTTCCATGACACTGGAAACAGATTAGAAATTTAAAGCATACAGCATTAAAAAGAAAACAAACCGAATTTGAAAGAGAACCGGCTTTTCTCACAACAAAGCCAATTTTCTTATCTGTTCCATCAGCAGATCAACAGTTGGAGTTAATATAAAGGCAACACATAGGTAAATGGCTCTGGCAAATGAATCTTCATCTTTCTAGGTATCCCATGCTTGGTTTAAGCAAATATGTCATTCATAGCTGGCTATCCAGTGATTCAGTCATGACAGGATGTGCTTTTGTCCCATTTGGGACTATATCCCTATTTCGATTATGTATATATTTACATAGATATTGGCTCCTGCTTTACTAACAGGGGAGAGGCATAAAAGGGAACTTCCCCTGGAATGGCAGGAAATAAGTTTTTGTATATGCACAGGTTCCCCGTAATCTTAAGGTCAAGTTTACTAGCCAGCAAATGGGGTAAGAGTAGCCATACTTTTTAATTAACCCWTTTTTTTCCCCGTGGCTGTCAGTAAATTTACATTTGGCTGGGAGAATCCAATTTCTGCTGGCGGCACAGGCATTGAGACATGTACAGCTTGTGCAGATTGCAGCCTGTATCAGTGCTTAAATACTGAGCTTTGAATTTCATTGCTAGGCTGTTCAGTGCCCCCACAATGTCTTTCAAAGTCTTCTAGGTTCTGGTTTATTTTATTACCTTTGTCAGTCTGAAGTGCGGTAATTTATATTTGTCACGACTGCCCTTCGTCTGGTGTGGTGCAACCTTGGGCATTTTTGTCTTGTCTTTTTTATCAGTGGAGGAGTCCAGTATTTTGAATAATTAAAACCACATAAATAGTTGATTGTGGTGATACAGCATACAACACTAAGATGTCTTATGTAAAAGCCATGTGTTTTTACTTCTACTGTCTCATTTGCTTGAACTAGATTAAAAAATTGTTGTCATGAAAAATTAAAGATTATAATAATAGGCATTATTATCCTGTTTACTACATGCTGCTAATATAGAGAGATTTAGACTTCTCCTGAGGAATGGTTTGATGTATATTTGTTTTCAATTAAATTTGCATATGCCGCTTTAAAGAGAAAGATACTCTATTTCTCTCTCTATTTGCTTTCACTGAGGAGGGAATAAAAGTTCCATACTTCTCCCCCGTTGCTGCATCACTGCAGGAGAGCCCTGTATTGTGTATCATAAAGAGATCGGGAAGCTGGGTAATTAATCATGAGCTTTTATGTAATAGAAAGTTTAAAATTCATTAGCTTTATATCAGAGTGAGTGTTATGAGGGAGAACATGTTGTGAATGAGAGGGAGAGCCTTATAATTAAGGAAGTGTGTAAATAATAATGAAAGTCATTAGTGCCATTCAGTTTGTAAGAATGTCATAATGTAATTGGAGCATTAAAGTGAAATTTGCGATGACAAACATTAACGATACAAAAGAGAGAAAATGTGGTTATCTTTAGTTTGACAGATAATGTCAGCTTTCTTGCAAGGCCCAGATGGTGCATAGGAAAATGTTATGAACAGTTTTATTTTAATATTTTTATGATGTGATATTTGGGAATACAATGTCACAAACACACAAGGCGGTTTGCATTTGTGAACCAATAGTGCCTTGCAGAGTACGGAGTCCGATGCTGAGCGACCGAAGCAATAGATAGGGAAAGTCTTGTCATTGATGCAAGATCGTTGTTGCAATAAAGGTGAGGTGTGGTGTAGCACGGTATTATGAGGCTGTTAAGTTTTCTGTCTGTCTCTCTCTCTGGATATGCACTTTGAATCTTTCTTTCCTTAAAAAAAAAAAAAAAAAAAAGAAGAGAGGGGGAGGGAGAAAAGGAAGAAAAAGATTTAACAATTATGCGGGAAATTATATGATGCTAAAATTGTACCATGTTCTGCTCTTTCAATGAAGGGACTTTCTACAGTATTGCGCATTGCAAAGGCTATAATTTTAGGGTGTGAAAAAATGTAGATTCCAAACAAAGGAAAATTTAAATATGTCTAGTGGATAAGGCAAGGCGAAACAAAAAGAAGGCAGCTGGAGAAAATTTGGGGGAACTGTATTATTTTAAGGGCAGCGACTGAGAAATAACTATGCTTAAGACTCTAAGACCTGAAAGGTCCAAGACCTCAAAGTGCTGGAAGCTTAAGTATCTGTCTTTGCGTTCTGTCCGTGAAGTACAGCGTTACAGGGTTTCATACTGCCCCCATCACTTCGTGTTGAATGGACCTAATTTTTACATAAGCACTCATTCATTCTTCACTGTCTCTTTTCTGCAGCCCATTAGCCAACACAAAAGTTGATTCCAAAGTGTTCAAGAGAAACACTGCAAATTGCTAAATTGATGCTAATCAAACTCATATTCTGCTAAGAGTCTTAGGAAGTGAACAGTGTTCCCAAATGAGTGAAACTGGAGAGGTGAGGGTCTGCTGGAAAGCAGTATGCTCTGCTCACAGGTACAGGCCACGTGCTAAGGTTGTAAYGGCAGTCAGACGGGGGAATAAAGACCCCATTGGGCCAGTGCAACACAGCAATCCCCATGCCTTATCAAATKATTACCTCAGTAGGATTTTAACCCATAGCAACTTGAAAAACCTCTAAGACTCCCCCAGTCACATGAAGGCCACATTTTTGCTAGTTCTATCACCACTGACAGAACTTGAGAGGGTTTTCAAATGACACAGCAGGAATTATTCTCTGCTTACTGGAGGGATGCTGCTACTGGGGGGGGTTTTGGGCAGGACAGTCTAAAGTAGAGTCACAGTGACTATGCTAAATTATGATTATGTCTGTGCCTTTTCTAGTCATTGTTATTGAGCATAAACAAAACTAACGTGATGATACATAAGCTGTAAAAAGAGGCTGTCAGATACATTGCCTCCAGTAGTTTGTAAAGGGCTGGTGGCTGGTTTTGGAAAGCATGATTTGGCACAGGTTGGGGTTTTTGTTTTGGTTTGTTGTTTTTTTTTTTTTTTTCCTTCAGGTTGCTCCTGTTCTTTGGTACATCTGCACACTGTTTTGCACTTAAAGCATGATGTGGCCTTAAAGGGGGCAACTACTTCATCTCACATGCATTGTGAGGGGAACTGATCTGCCAGCGAATTATGTCACACTCTTCACACCCTCTATTGTGGAGGGTGTCCTCATCTCCTCTTGAGCAGCATTCATGACCAATGTTTGTTGTTTGCCGCTTCTCTAACTGAACAGGTTAATAAAGCTGCGGGTTGGGGGGGGGGTAGGCACAGATGGTCACAATTTTACAGAATAAGAACTAGCCTTTCTTTTCTTTACCTTTAGTGCCATTCCAACCTTTATACACCAATTTGTGTATAGATTACAGATTTTGAGAAATAGTCTGTGATCTGGCAGGTTCATCCCTGTTTAGGTAAGATATTTTTTGTAGACTTCTCTTTTAATTATTCCCAGTACAACAGTGTTTAAGATGTGACTATCAACAGTACTGGCGGCCACATCTTGAAGCCATTATACTGTTTTTACCCTGTTTAGACTCAGACAATATCTCTATTAACTTGAGTGGGAGTGACCTTAGCAAAGATAAAGCCCAACCTTCTTCTACAAATAGACTTTGGATTGGGGATCCTAAAACAGCAATAATTTCTGAGCCTCTTCGTGGTGATGTACTGAACTCCATCACTTCATGTTTATGGTCCTGAGTTACCAACCCAGCCTTGCAGTTGCATCCACAGGAGGTCAGAGGTGGGAGCAGCTGTATAGAAGTCAAGGCCAGTGCCACTCTCTCTGGGAGGTCCCCATTGGCTTCCTCTATATTATAGTTCAAATGCAAGTCAACATTTAGGCCACGTGGGTGGCAGGAAAGCTTGAAGTCGCAGGGTTTATAGATGTCTCTGTTCTGCTCATTGGAGGTCAGTGCTGTGGCTTCCTAGCCAGTGTGAGCCTCAGAGCATACTGCAGTGAGGTAGGGTGGGCTGCAGGAAAGCAACACATCCAACTTACACAGATGCTGTGGCCAGGATCTCTTCTAGAGATTCTGATGGGACAAGTTAAACATTATTCTTAAAAAAATTTAAAGGAAAACTGAAAAATGGTATCTGGTTGAAGAATAACAACATACTAGTATGGTATCAAGTTATTTGTGAAAAATACCTGCATGGTACATCTGGGCCTGATGTCAATGGGAGCCTTCTCTTAATCTGTTACATTCAAAACACGCATTTTAGAGAAGACTAGATGTTTCTAGAAGCAAAAGTTAAGAGGGCAACATGTTCAGGGGAATTTCAAAGGGAGAAATTGGCAGTTGGTGAGTACTCTGGGTTACAGGGGCTGATTGGCAATTCTTCTTTTCTTCACATCCAAATCATTTGCCAACTTCAGTCTCTAAGTTTTCATATGGTATCCGATCTACACAGTGGCACTGCTTATTTAACAGGCAATGCATTGGGTTGCATCTATGTGCCCTGACCGAAACACAGAACAGAGATGTGCTGAATATTACTAAGACCCAGACTCCTCACTACATGAAATAAATAGCTGAACTGAAATACCTCACAGTCTGTATGATTGTTCTCTATCTACTTACAGCTGGGATGATGGTCTTCTCTAAAATATACTGGTGTTGCTTTTGAGTATTAAACCAAGACTACAACTCCATAACAATGGGTTACTGCTATTCTTAATATTGCTATGGCAGGATTTCTAGAAGGTAAATGGGGATTCCGCTCGAGATTGTTTTTTTCTTTTTTCCCCTCTCTGTCATTTCCTAGGTCCACTTGCTCACCCAAGAAGTGGACTCCCTTCTGCCAGGATACCTTAAGGACAGATGTAGGTCTAGTGATGGTTTAGCAGAGAGAGAGGCACCATGTACTTTTGAAAGCCTGTACCACCCACATCTTATTGTGGTAGCTGAAAATTGTCACCAAAGCTTGTCTGCTCTCTAGGTGTGCTGGGAGGAAAGCTATGCTTTTATACTTTGCTTTAGACAAAGGGCTGCAATAAAGGCTTTTCTTGGTGAGATCTTGATGGGAAACTGCTTTGTGCTAGTGAAGTTGTTTGTGATTCTTATGGCTCCTATGTCGAGGACTGTAACTACCCTCCTGCAGATGCTGTGTTTGTCGTATGTCTCCTTAGAGCCACTCATACTTGTAAGCCAAGCAATTCCTGGGCTCTTAGGTGACCCTGAGCCATTGGATTATTAAAGCTCATAAATCCTACTGAAAGACTTCGGAATTTCCACAGCCTGATTTCTTCCGTACAGTAGTCTAATATGTGTAGGTGGTGCACATTCCCCACAATGAATCACAGATCTSAAGATAACCAACTCATTGCATTCCCTGCCTGGGACTCTCCCTCCTYCTCTTTTTCTCACCATTTTCTCTCTGGCCCATCCTAACACCACAGCTCACAACATTCTTGCTGACTCTCTCTTCTTACTGCTCTTTCTCTTACTCACCACTGCTTGTTTTGTCTCTTTGCCCTAATGTGCACGCTGCTCATATATATTATAAAAAATACCGCAATGCTAAGTTCCTACATCAGCGATGTGCCTCTGTCCAGAGCAACTGACAGCTGCCCGCTGCCTGAATTCTCAACCTGTCATAGCTCTTTGAATGTTGTCTGCAATATGACTGAGTCAGAAGGGTACTGGGATAAGCCCTCTGTGTGGCCTTTGGCTTACTTTGGATCATCCTTTTTGAGCTGCCAGCCACCCTTTAGCCCATGAAACAGTCCACTGTCCCTCCAACGCTGTGATCTGAAAGTCCCCCGGTCCTCCTGCCTATAAACATARATTAAGGAAAGGGCTACAACAGGAGACACCATTTGCACCAATGCTAGCTGTCAAACCTAGAGTTCAAATTCCTGCTCATTTTCTTTTGAGTCACAGCTGAGCAGGAACTGCAGTTTCTGGTCTTAGGGGGGATCAGGCGACTTTTTTTTGTGGGGTGAGGAATTCCACAGTGGAATATCCTTTTCAAGATACACAGATATGGCACAATAAACACTTTGGGATTTCTAAAAGAAACTAAGAGGGGATTTGGAATGTCAAAAACAAAGAAATGATGCTTTGCTTTCAGTAGGAAAAAAAGACCTTCCTCAGCCCCTCTAGCAACAGATTGTATTTTTAAAGGGTTGTTTATTGATCTTCCTCCAAAGAGAGAGTCTTAGATGTAGGTACCTGATCTTAATCCTAATGAAGTCCATTGCAAAATTCTCACTGACTTCAGTGGGAATAGCATAAAGCTTCATTTTTTTAATTAAATCTGAGCTACCAGTACGAGCTGTACGCAAATTGCTTGGTTAATTTTCCTTTACTTGTGATGTTGTAGCTGGAATAAATATTTCAGCTCTTCCTGAGAAGTGTTTGAAACTAGAGCAATTTGGCTATATTTACATATTGTAAAGTGCCATTTTAAATAGAGGTGCAGTATTTTTAAGTCCATCTGCAAATTATGCATGGTTAATTTGTTTGTAACACATAGGACATAAAAATGGAAAAAAGTTTAAAAATAAAAAGAACCCTAAGAYTGATCTCTTTTACAGAAGATTATGATAAAATACATCAACAGTTAGTTTATCATACTGTTTTGCGTCAATCTGAATCATTCCATAACTCCAAAACACAATAGACTTTATATGCTAGCTTTGTTTCACTGAAAAATCACTAGAGGCAGAAGAAATGTGCAAGCAGTCATGCAAGCTTTTACTAATGTATTAAGTAACACTGCATGCCTTCTATTACAGGCATCTCCTGTGATTGCAGAACTGCATGAAGCTCTGTATGTTTATCCGACATCACATACTTTCAATCTGATCTTGGTTTTTGAGAGCCCACTAAGGTTTTCTTGATTTCTAAGCGAAATTGAGATAACATAGTTAGAAAGCGTGCTCGCAGTGAACAAGTAATATAATCTGTTGTCATGCTTCAAAAATACCTTGAGCTGAAGAGTTTGGTGTTGCCTATTGGAATTTTGTGTACGTATAGTGCATGTATGCTTCACTGCTGTAGGGTGGTCCTGTTGTGCAAGGGCACTTTGCAACACCAGAGTCCTAGAAAGCATGTGCCAGGGGGGTTAATTAAATCCTTTATTCAAGAAAGTATTTGGAGAAGCAGGTCTTGTGTCTTTTTTTTTTTCCGATTACCCCTGAAGTCTGGCTACACGACAGACAGAAAAAGGTGTCAGAGGTCTGAAGAGTTTATCAAATTCTGCCTCTGCTTAAACACACAGCTTCTGCTGACTTCATGAGGCTTAAATGGACAGTTATCCCTGTGCATGTCTACAAATCAGCACAGGCAGCAGCAAACCATTGCCATGGTTCCCCACTTGTAGATACTGTGATTGTGCAATGATTGTGATTTTTCTTTCTGCAAAGAAAAGTCCTGAAGAGGGGATGTGGGATGCATATTCCGTTAGATTCGTATCTGACCAAGGTCTGAGGTGACTTCTCAACAAAGGCAATTTCACCTCTTCGCAGTTGCTGTGTTTGATGGTGCTTACCATTCTGAGCTGAAATACTAGCTTGCATGATACTGGGGTGATACTGGGATTTTTTGAGTATTTCCTTTGTTGTTGCTGTAGCTGGCATGTTTTAGCATTTGGTAACTTGCCCCAAGCACATCCGGCCACACAGGAGAGAGTGGAGTGAACTGCCAGGACTACAGCTTGGATGAATTTTTATCTACTTACAGATCTGATGTATAGCTTTGACGCTTCCCACTCTGAAGACACTCCAGTATCCCAACGGTGGGAGACAAGCTGTGGACACGTGGCTGTTTTACATGTTCATTGTGTCCAGTGGCTGGGGTAAGGTTTTGAAACATTCGCTCCCCTCACCCCCTTTCCTACTCAGGCAAGTGAGTTGCAAGCTGTCTAGTGAAGGCATGAGCGAGTACTGCTTTTATGTCCCGATGCAGCCCGCATTCTCTCCTTTAGCTGGGTAGCCTGCTTGGGAGGGAAGGGATGATGTGCAGCAGCCAAGTGAGGTCCGTGGCATGTCAGTGCATGTTCAAAACAGTTTTGATAGCCATTTTGGAGAATGAACTTTCGTCCCCAGTGGAGATGGCTAAAAGCAACACTTCAAAAGCAAAGAACTGGTCCTTCCCCTGTCGCCAGCTGTAGCATGCTTCAGTGCAGTGCCATTTATAGCCTTTCTGCCAGTCTTTTTGCTTTCAGATGCAACTTGTAGCACGCGGTGTGGGGATATGTTAAGTAATGAAATTAGAAGTAGATTGAGCCACATGCGACCATCCTAGGAGTAAGCCACATCAGGAGGTGCATTAGCAGAACAGGTTTTGGTGTGCCTGGCTGAATGCCTCTGATCACTTGAGGCATGCACCAGGAGCCTGCTAATGCACACCCTGTTGTGGTTCATTGCTCGCTGTATTCTTCCAGTCTGATTCCAGTCTGCGGTCCCTGGTAAAAGCAGGTGTTCGCTTCTGAGAGGAAAGAGGGATTCCAGGGGTGCCAGGATAATGCCTACTAAAGCAAACATTTCCCCCCCCAGCCTTCTGTATTTTTGTCCGTGTTTGACTGGTACACGAGTTCTTCTACATTCGTTAATTGTGGCAAACTGTCTTTTGTAACAGGGACTTTCTGAAAGTACATAATGAAAGGAGTGCATTTTTAACTATATATTTTAAATAAGAATTGGCTGTGGGAGTTGGGTTATTTGTGTCGCTGTAGACAGAAATGATCACTATATTTCATAGGACCTTGCTGCTTTGTACTTATTGCCTGTTTATTTTTCATCTATAGGATTACTAATTGCAGCTAGTACCAGACGCTTCTGTCTCCTTTCAGGTTATTGTAGTAGAGGGCATTGTACCAGATGCATGGTTATTCACAGAGCATGCATTTCCAGCAGCTGAATTGCTGGATCTGCTCTAAATGATCTATGGCAATTACATTTGGCGTTGTACAGCTATAATTTTGCTGCATATTAATAGCCACCTAGCAAAGAGGTAAATGCCCTTTTCTCGGCTGGGTGCAGAATGAATGCCTGGATGTATTCAATTGGGTAAAACGAGGCTCGGTTTTTAAATGGATAGCAGGGGGTTTATGTATTGGAAATGCATGTGCTGGTGAAATGTTTGTCTCCCTCTGCCTTGATGGTGTGCAGCGAGGCTCCTGGAGAAATATCATCAAGCCAGATCCTAGATGGAGACATGCTGGGAAGGGGGAGGGGAGAGGGAAGGGGATCATGTGCCCCATTTTAAGTGGCTCATCTGCTACCACCCAAAATCTGCTGCAGTCTTCTTTTTTACCCCTTTCAGCAGCTCGGCTGATGAGTGCAGATGCTGTCAGGTTTCACCAGCAAAAATAATATTTAAAACCACCCGCCCCAGACCTTCCCTAAAGCTGTCCTCTGGAGTCAAGGGCCAATTTTCTTCCCTCTTTTTTTTTTTT
>JAYKAV010000278.1:1956020-1983737 GCA_035582835.1 Phoebastria nigripes
TGATCTTTTAATTTTTGAGGTCAGGGCGGCTTGAGCATGTGAAGCGGAGGGAGAGGGAAACAGAAGCTGTGCATGGAGCTGGGGCTTGCGTTTATTACATGTGATGTGCAATTATTTATAGCAACTGCAGGATTCCGACTCGTAAGATGTGGTATTTACCAGAGGGGGAGGGAAAAAAAAAAAAAAAAAGGAAAAAAGGCTATCATTCATAGTCTAGTGGGGCAGGATGATATCGGTGCTGAAGCCGGAGCCTCGCACGGGATCTCGGAGCGGCAGGGTAGAGGTGGTGAAAGCCAGGTACGGCATTGAGGGCTTGCCGCGGTTCTCGGCGTGGTCCGTGGGGCCGCCGGCCCCCGCGGAGGGCGGCGGTGGCGCCTCCGCAAAGTTTCCGCCGTCAGCCGGTAATTGCCAGAGGCGCTTCTGGCGGGAGCCGCGCCGCCTCCCCCGGCTCTGAGCGCGGAGGGGCGGCGGTGGGTCGGGCTCGGGCGCGGAGGTGGAGGTGAGGCGGCCGGAGCTCGGTCTGCGGGTGACGGCGGTGCCCTCGCCTCGGAGCCGGTGTCCGGAAAGCGGGCTAAGGCTGGGGAGGCGATCGCCAAGGGGGGACCTGCGGGAGGAGATCACCCTCCTCCCAACGGCCGTTTTAGCTAAAATGTATCAAACTGTAGAAAACCTCCAACTTATACTCGCCGATTTGTGAACAACATTGAGGGGTACGCTTTAAAAAGCCGTGCTTTGCTGGAGGGAAAACCTGGGCTTGTTCGGCTGGCATTGTTCTTAAGGGTGGCGATTTGAGCGTAACAGATTTACTTGATGCTTCCTTAGCATCTTTTCTTTGCATGCAGTGAAGGAGGATCACAGTCCAGGAGTTACAGTTATATTGTTAGGTATCCTAGCAGTCTGTTTTCATAAAAAACAGTTAATGTTACCACGCTTAGTGTAATTCTGCTTACTTGTGTGTGCGTTTCAACGATATCGCTTGTAGATCTAACCAAGGCGTGCTCATCCAGTGCAGCCATTGCGCAGTCTTGTTTAATTGTTGTTATTTTTTTGCATTCATTTACCGTTTCGGCCAGCGGGGGAAACACACTCAAATTTCGGGTGCCTTTTCCGTGCTAGGTGTGTCTTTGCGCCTCCGCTCTCCCTCCCGTCTTTGCGCTTCCAGGTGTGTGCGGTTTTGCTTAAATTCATCCCGCTGTCGTGTGACATTGCTGTAAATGTGCCGAGAGGGGAAACAAAGGCATTAAAGAGCAGCACAAGTGTTTGTTGATTACCTGTTTGACTTCTCTACCATTGCGCTGAGCTAGATGCATGCCCGGTGTGCATTCTTCTAAATGGCATATGTAAATTTTAGGCAAGTACAAAGTAATTGAAGCTGAGGGTGATGGGGAGGGGAAAAAAAAAATACTGCAAACTGACCTGCAACTTTTTAGTCGCATAATTTAACTGCATGCTGATTTTTGTTTTAGCAGTCATCGTCACGGATCGAGGCAAGTTTGCGTGCACAATTAGGCTTGCAGATTGCTAATCTCGCACTGACTTTGCCTCTCAGTTCCCAGCTGGGCATGGTTACCTTGAGAGCTGTGGTATCAGCACTGTCAGAGCATGCTCCGGTGGGGAGATCGGGTGTGTTCTATTTTTAATACTATTTAATGAAGATGCTTCTCACTCTGCAATATACGAAGCATAATGGAAGAGCAGAGCGATGATTGGTTATGGATACTGGAAAAGGAAAAATGCAAAGGTAAAAACGGAAATCCCTCAAATATTTCTATTAGATTAATGAAAGAAAATGCAGCTGTGCAGAAAGGTGATCGATTAGCTGGTTTTAAGTCAAACTGTTTTGTGGTGTCTAAAATGATTTTTTAAAAATTTCTTTTTAAAAAGTTGTGTGAAACAAACTGTAGATAGAAAATGATTTTGTGCTGTTGATAAATCTGATTGTATTTGGGAATGGTTAAGTTGAAGAATATTCTATTTTAATTCTTTTTTAATGTTGAAATGTCTTACGATGGAGTAGCACTAAGGAACATCTTAAAAATATTTATTTTTTTCTTGTGCTAAACATTTTTAATGATTAACTATTTATGTTCTTATTGGTAGCCTCCTGAAGCAGAAGTTTTGAGTTTTTATTCCTTGCAGTTAAAAGTTAACTCAGTTGATATTAAAAATCATTGTTGCATGTAATGCTTGCAGAATGCAAGCAGCTGTAAACCTCTTGCAATACATGTGTGGAGGAAAATACCTATGGATAACTACAGTGTATGCCATTACGCAAGATGCGTGTAGATACTTTTGAAAAACTGCCTTGTTTAGTTCCATCTATCTGTAGTCAGAAATACATTTAATAGCTATTTGCAACAACCCATGCACTCAGAATCATATAGAGAAACTCGCCTTGATTAAAGATGTCTTCTATAAAACAACTGTATTTTCTCTCTGTCGCCTACAGTTTTACAGGATGGTGGTCTAAGAAATGGCTGAGTACCCCTCCTGCAAAATCCTTTTTCAGGCAATTATTTTTCTGCTATATGCTAGTGCTTTTGACTGCCCCAGGGCTAAGCGTGCAAGTGAGGGTTGCTCAGACGAGTGTTGCGCTGCATCATATCCTTGGAGGAGAAATTACATAAGGAACGTATAAGGATAATAGAGGAAACATAATGAGATTTTTCACACGGGTGTAATGATAGATCTCAGAGAGAGATAGTAACAGTGCAACAGTCACTTTGAAACTTTATCCTGCTGGAGTAAAACTGTGGGCCAAATCATGTTTTCCTGATGGTGCTGCTTTTCCTGTGGGCTTTACTGGGGTTATTTGCATGATTAAAGTAAACTGGACTTGGCCTGATAAATCACTGTTATTAAACAGAATTTCTGGGAATGCATTAAAGAAACCTAAGAAGTTTTAAAATCTGCTGCACTTTTGGCTTCCTCCCAGGTTATGATTTTAACAACTAACTTTAAGCTTGGAATGAACGGGGGCGGGGGGGGAAAGTGCGCTAATTCTGGGATGGCTTACTTACAGTCTGCCTTTCCTCCTGTAGGCATCACTCTTGCTACAGTCAATGGGAGCTTTAAATTTGGAAGTGCGTCCAGGGTTTGGTTCAATGGCTTTATCAGTGCTAAAGACAGACATAGGGACAAATCTTCAGCAGCTGTAAATTGATGTAGTTCCATTGGTTTTAAGAACAGTATAGAGTTACACCGGCTGATGATACGCCCCTCTGCTTGTAATATACAGGATCTATAACTTGCATTGAGTGGTATTATCAATTTTGATGGCGTTAATTTCCGAGTAGGAAAATGCTTTTGGCGAATTGGCAAATCCTTGTCTATAGGGACTACTCACAAATGAGTGGCTTGATTCAGTGAGTGCTCCCAGCTCAATTTATTTGCTCAGTTGTAAAGAGAATTTGTAACTTACATGATTATTTAAAGGAAATGCTATTCGTGTTAAGTAATCTATTTTCAAAAATATCATTAAAGATTGGCCAGTTGAGAAGTAATGTAACTACAGTGCAATAAACTTGCAAAACCTGTTTGTCCCCTGCTCCTTCATTTATTAGATTTGAAGTTCTGTATTAATGTTCTTAGCAGGTAGTAAGTCAAGCAAATGGGTCACTACTTCTAGAAGATTGAAACATTCAACAAACAAGTAATACATGGCAAAGACTCTGTACATTCCAGTGGAGAGCATTTGATTCTGAAGACTTAAAAGTACTGTGTATGAACATCTTTGTATCTGTATGGTAACATGCATTTCTAGGGTGCGTTCTGTTTTGATGACAAACTGCAATCCAGGTAAGTGGGATTTTCCCCATTTTGAGGCTGGGTAAATCGAATTGCAGATAAATTATGCAAACCATGTGAGGTCACACATCTGGTTTTTGACAGCCATCAAATGAGACCTGTTCCAGTCTCCAGTCTTATGCGGGTCACTCCTGGATGATAAGGCTCCCTGATTAATTGCTGGGTTTTGTTTTCTAATTTTTCCACTTCATACATGAAATGGTGACTTTCAGAAACGTGTAGATGTAAATAAATTTACATGTTTGTTTATAACTGTTACAGATATTTCATTTTTACATAATTTAATGATAAACCCTTCTAGCAAGAAAATATCTTCAGAATAAGTGCAAGGAATTACTCATGTCTGGTCCTTTTTTGTTTGTTTGTTTTTTTAAAATATATTAAACGTGCCTATAAATTCAGGTAGATACAGTGGTTACTGTTCATGGACAGGATATGTTTTTCTTGGGAGCCTGTTTAAGAAGGAGACTTAAACCCAAATCATAATAACAGCCACTGTGTTTTGCGTGAGTATGCCAGTGTGTGTGCACACAAAATTTATTAGAAAAATAAGACATTAGACTATAAAACTACAATACTTTCTGTTTTAATTAAGACTCATTTTTTGATCAATAACATCTGTGATGGGTTCTTGCCAAGTAAGTCCTCATTTGTCAGTGAAGGTCCAAACCACTTTGTTATAGGACTTAAGTGCTAAACTGCTCATTATTTTCTTAGATGTTTGAAGTAACTCCAGTTTTAGACTCCACGTTATCTCATGTGGTGGTTTTACAGTAGGTAAACTTGGACGATGTATTGCCAATGACCCTATGTAAGAGTGCTCCCTGTATAGAGGTCTCATGTTTTTCCTTAGTTTATCTTAATTTATAAGAATACATAAATAATACTTAATGTGTGGCATATGCAATCCAAAGTTATAAATTGCATTATTTCCAGGGGAAGAGTATTGGAGCTCTGTGTCACCTTTAGGGAGAAAGCCCCGAGCAAACACTTCCATAATGTCCTACCACAATTGCTCTCTTCCACCTGTTAATAAGGTTGCCAATATTTACTACTGCTTCCTTTTTCACTGTTGTGGTTTCCAGGCTTTCACGTAATCCATCATCAGTACACTTCTTTATGGTTCCTTGGAAAAAGGAGTTGTGGAAAAGGTCTCCTTTCATTCAAATGTATCGATTTTTAATCATATGGTGAGATCTTTAAACCATTTTAGATCATTCCAGATTCCTAAATAAGTAATAAGCTGGTATATGAAAATGTTACATCACTCCCCCCCTCTTGCACCTGAATTCCCTGTTACTGAGAGGAAGAAGTAGACTAAATATAGGGAGAAATACAGAGAAACAAGGAGTAAGCAAAATAACCTACTTTACAGGAGTGAGGTCATAAGGGCTATTTAGATGAAGTAATTGCTACTGTGATAAACATGGTGAAAAATACTAAATACTAGACAGCCCACAGGTTTTTCTGTTAATGTTGAAGAAGCTATGAAGTGTGAGAGAGTGATAATGTCATACAGCATGACTTAGCTGAAATGCAGAAGGCATAGTTAGGCAGTGACAGCTGGGAATTTGAAATTTATGATTTGGATATCCAATGACTTTCTAAAGCAGGGGGTTTAGAGTATTTTCTAGTCACTGGCAATATACGGAGGCAGTAACCACGTAAGACTGTTCTCAGGGCAGACATGTTAACATAGCATATGTTGAAGTATGTAAGGTGAGAAGTGCATTTTTGTAAGTGAAAGAAAATGTTGTTCACAGAGAAACTGGGACACTTTTATGCTTCTTTCTCCAAATCATATGTCTGCTCTCGATCTTTTCAGGCCAAGAGTCACAGTTAACAAGAAGAGCGCCATGAGAAAGCAAAGTCCTATGAAAAGTATTCTTGTAATTTAATGCTTTCTAATGTATTTCTCATTTAGTCTTAGGCAATACTATGATTTATTTATGAGCTGTTTATACAGCGTCCGTGGTAAAATTATAGAAGCTTAGTAACATCTTCCAACTGATAAAGCTGCCTTTTTTCCTAAATTGGATACCTTCAAGCTTTTGAGTCAAAGGAAAGCTTAAATGGTCAGCAGGATGGTGTTAAAAAATAGTCAGCAATAAAAAAAAACCAACCAAACAAAAAAAACCCCAACAAACCAAACAAAAACCCCCACACGCCTTCCCCCACTGTTAAATACTCTGTTTTTTATTTCTCAAAGTTTTTGTCTTCTGTTTGAAATCTATGCTAAAACATAAAAATCAAATATATATGAATCAACTACTTTCAGGCTTCTGTTTCATCCCAATTTTTATGGCCACACAGCAGTGTTTTTTACTGGATTCATAAAATCATCAGAGCTAGTTTTATATTCTAGGAATTGAAGTCTGTCATCAAAAGCATGCCTGAACAGCTAATAATTTTGTCATTAATTAATCCTGTTGCAGTATTTGTATTTTTATCGCCTCATGAGTTGAAGTCTCCCTGTGCCTTCAATACAGAAAACATTTTGTAAATTTTCATTATATCATTAAATATGGGAGTCAGATTGTGGTGCTTTTCTTCTCGGGGAGTGCATGCATCTTGGTTTTGGTGACTTGCAGAGCTTCTCATGGTGTAATGCTTTATTTACTGTGAAGAAAGTTATCACAATTTGTTCCTGAGTAAAAAGGGATGGCAAGGCTTTTTGGTTGAATGAAGCTAATGCAGATAAACTGTAGTGATTAGAAGCATGTTACAAATACAATTAAATTGTTGTACAGTTAAATGCTCCATGCTAATTAATATTGAATTCAATGGGAAGTTTTACTGGGGAGCAGACTTTGGCGTTGATGCTCTCATGTGAAACACGTACAGCACGATGTGCTTCTGGAGAATATGCCTACTTTGTGCTTTTTGGGTGTTTGTGCCGTTGAACTTAATTTGAAATGCTTTGCCTTCAGTTGCACAAAAGGAAATCGTAAATTGCGGTGGTTCAAACTAAACTTCCAGGTTTTTCCATTTTCAAGTGACTGTTCCATTTCTAAATACATTGCCATTGGCATAACATTTAGAATCGTTTGAATGAGCTTACTTAATGTATTATAAAGTATTTGTCATGGAGTCAGAAATGTTTATGGTGTCATAAAAGCTTTAGGAGAAACACATCAAATAAATTGGTCCACTCTAAAGGCTCACTACAGATTTTAGTGTAAGCCCAGGAAATGTCTGATAGCTTTATAATTTGTGTACTTCATAAGCCATGAAATCTGAAGTGAGGAGGTCTGACTTTCATGCTTTTGGTTTTTGTTCCTTTAAGAAAAACTCGGAGCTTTCTCCTACCAACAAAAAAAAAGGAAAATTGTGAACATAAATCTAAAAGGAAACCATGATGAGTTAACTTAGGGCATCTTAAAGTGCTGTATTTCATAACACAGACTACCATGAAGAAAATGATAACAAAACCATTTTTTGATTCAGGTATGATTTTGGGGAAGCTTTAATTCATAGAAAACAAGTCTAACTAAATTGGAAAATGCATTGTATTTACCAGCTTTATGTATCTCAATATGCTTTTCTGGTACAGTATAGCAATCTGTTCTGCATCTGAGCAGCAAAATGGAGTGGTCTCTAGTGACAGGAACTGTGGCAAGCAGCATAAGAATCCTGTTAGATACTGAAGACAATTAATTATTACTGATTGATAATGTAACTCTTGTTTAATCTGTGTATTGATGAAAATGACAGCATTTGAAAGAAGTCCTTGAATGACCTGCTTCCTGAAGTAGCTGTCTCAAAATCAGAGGCTGAGATAAGGGAGTGGTGGGGCAAGGGGCGTAATGGAGCATTAGCGGCAGTAGTACTGCTTGTAATGTGAAATCAGGTTATGGGGCATCAGAATTAGAAGGACAGCAAAGGAAAGGAGGGCTTTCAGGAGATACTCCCTGAAGATGAAGTAATTGGAGTTTTGGATCACCCAGAGAAAATATATAGATGTGTAGCCTCTTTTCGGTATCATTTGTTTTCTGATTTAAAAATAATAAATATAATAATAAATAATAAAAAATCCTTATACATGCCATGTGTCTTTGCGTGGAGGATCAGGACAAAGTGAGTACTCCACTGCAGTCGCACTTGATCTCCTCAGATCTGAGGTTATAGGAATTGTAAATGGTCTACGCCTTCTGAATTTTGCTGTTGCTGAATTGCTCCTCTCTGCCACCTGCCTGGCAGAACAGAAAGGAAGATAACTAAATTGTTGCCAATGTCTGAGGGCAGCTCCACAGCAGCATGTGCTAGGATGATGCTTCTTAGCCTGGCTTAACGTCAGTGCTTGAAGCTGGTGGGTGAGTCCTGGGGAGGCATGCGAGATCATGGGCTCTGTAGTATGTAGCCAGTTCTTCTATGAGAATAAATCGGTTTCTATCTTAATAGCTCTTGTCTCGGCGTGCCAGTAACCTTATAAATTAGTCATGTATTTACTGAAATAGCATAATGTGCCCTGTGACTACATAAATTCACACCTTTCTGTAAAGGGCTTTGTATTAATGGAGAAGGATTGGTAGAAAAGAGCAGATTGACACACAAATCTTGATGCAGCATTTTGGCTGCCAGTTATGCTACCGGTAACCATATAACCATAGTCGGGGGGCTGTGGTTTCTGCAGACACCCTGTCCACTCATTCTTTCATCCTGATTGTTTCCGCAATGCGGGAGGAAGATGCGGCAAGCACCTACCTCTTTCAAAGCCCGCATGTTTCTTTGATGTGTTTGTTACTCCTCAGGGTTTTTTTCAGGAAGGAGAACAGACAACATAATTTGTACTCACGAAGACTAATTATAATTTTTCCTCTGCAGATCATTTCTTGGAGAGCTCTATGTTTGAAGAATTGCTGCTAACTCGTTCCTACATTACAGTTATGTTCAGTGTCCAGGCAATGAAAGTCAAAATGTCGATTCTTTTGGCGCCTATTCCTGTTTGTGTTTGTTTAATAACACTCACTTGTGTCACGTCTTTATTTAATAACATACACTTGTGTCACATCTTTATTAATGTTGTCAGGCACTTCAAAGCCATCTGTAATAAAACTGTATCAGTATAAGAGCGTGTCAGAAAACAAAACAGTAAAATATCGGCACTTCTTAACAAAACATTTTGTTGATTTAAACAACACAATTTCAATAAGTGGAAAAATGAAATCGGTTCTGATTACTTCAGTACTTTGAGAGCAACTGCAGTAATACCCGATGCTTTGACTTGCCTAAAAAATGACAGCATACTGAGCAATTCAGTTGTGTATTACAAGTGAATTCTATGGTATAGGAATGTGCTTGCTAGATTTGCATTGACTCGAGATCCTAACAAAGGAGGAGCATAAGTGACGCAAGTACTTCTGATGCATAGTTAAATGTTCCCCTAGAATGTATCATTTATTACCTATACTTGGTAGTTGGAATGAGGCTGGCAGATGATGGTGTAACATACCAGTGCTCCGCAGAACATCAGCTGCATGTACAAGCAGTTTCAATGTCTATTCACTGCCAGACAGATGATTTTAATAAAAGGAATTCAGAGGCTCCATTTTTGACCTCTGATGGTTTATTTTGGGGCCAGTAACTTGAGGTGCTACTGTTGCTAAGCATTGTAAAATTGGAAAATGGAGATAATTTCAAGTAGCCTTACAACCTCAGCGGAGAAAATAAAAAATGTACAGGGGAGGTATCGTTACATTCTTCTGGCAACAGCAGAAGTAAAGCACACTGAGGTTAGGAGACTTACTGCATCCTTAAGTGTAACATACAAACAAGGGATCTTCCTTAAAACCAGTCCATAGCCCTGGCTTAAAGGTTGCTGAAAGCGGAGGAAGTTACACATTAGAGCAATTCACTGCGGTCCTAATATAAACTCTTCTCTTCTTTTGTTTCTTGATGTATGTATTTCAAGCAGTCTCTAGCATTTATGTCTCTGCCTCTTTCGTGGCTGTTTCCGCACATGCATCAATTGTCTCTGTTCTGCTCCTTACGTCATCTGACCATTCTTCATACTGGGCCTTCGCTTTTATAAGTTGTGCCCCTTGTGTGAACTTCCCTTTGTTAAACTGACCCTTCTGACTTTTCTTGGTTTTTCACCATTTGCTCACATTTCCCAGCTTTTGTTTCTTGCCTCTGTCTACATCAGTTGCTTGCCTGTGTTTGAAATGGCTGAAAACTTTGATTTATTCATCATATAATAGTGCACTTCTAAAAAGAACTTAATTCTGTAGATATTTGGGCAGTTTATAATAAAACATGTTATATAAAGCATACTATGATTATTCAAAATATGCCAGTTCCCAGATCTCTTGGACTTTGTTTTGGTATCTCTTAAGGAGGGAGTGCCAAAACAGCTCTGACTGCCTCTGTGAAACAAAAAGTTTTGTGGTGGAATCTAGACAACCTTGTGCTTTTGAACTTCCTCATGTATGCAGTTCATATCAGTGTACCTGGCTCCCTTTGGGGCCTCCATTCAAATTCAGTAGCTCCATAGAATCATGTGCATGTCTGATGCTCCTGGAAAATGTTGTGTCCTGAACTCTCTGTCTGTTTATGTAGCTTATTTTTTTCTTCGATTAGTAGTATTTTCAATAAATTTCGTATTTGTTAGTTGCTTAGAAAGTAAAGCATAACAGAAGTGATGCAAAATTAAATGCCTTTGACAGTGTGTTTGTTGTCAAAGACTTTTTACATGTCGGCTCTCTGACCTTTCAGATGGACTGGTGTGTGGTGTGAGCAGGAGATCCCAACAGCTAGAGTAGCACTTGAATGCATTACACTGGATGCCGTTTACTATGTTACTCGGTTGTGCAATGAAAAGAGGAAAAACGGATGGAGTTCTTATATGGAGAATTATTTCGTATTTCATGTCTGTACACTTGTTGAATAAGCTTGGAAACTGCACCAAAAGCTGAAGGTTATATATTCKTCTCATAACTTTGATTATAACGATTGTGTAGCCACAGATCCTGTTCAAAAGTGGAGGAGACTGATTGATTTTGAAGATAGTTACCAACTAAGACATCTAGCTGTCTACATTTGAGGACCTATACTAAATACGTAATCCATTTTTGTGAAATGCTTGTATAGGAACTCCTTCTAAAGACAGGGAAGTAGAAGAATGATTGGCTGAAATTTCTCACTGAAGTGGAAAACCGATGTGTTTGAAGGAGCATGGTTTGCTGCCATCATCTGAAAGCTGAAATTTTATTTTTCCTGGAAATCTAATCTTTTTTTCCTATATTTTGTTTCTCTTTTTTTAATCTCTTTTCATTCACTGTTGTTGAGATACAGCAGGAGAAATGCCTGTATTCAGCTGCCAAATACGGATTAAATTCAGTTATTTGTTTTTCAGTAATCTGATTGCTGTTAGTGCCTAGTTCACTAATTGCGCACTGTACTCTGTCAGTTTATTATGAAAGTAACATTCTGAGTATTCCAAAACCTAATAAAGAAATGATGGCAGCAGCCTGAACAGATGATGTATAATAGTTATGAATTGATTTTTTTTTTTTTAATGGGTTAATCTCCAGACTGATGCACAGTCAGCTCAGTTATCTCTCAAGCGGCATTGAATTGAAGAAATCTCTCACCAGTTAAAGACAAAATTCGGTGGTGTTGGAGTCATTCCGTGTTTTAGAGGGATGTCATACTATCAAGTCGTTTAATCCACAAATGATGGTGCCAATTCTGCCCTCAATGTACTCAATGATAATTGAATTCTTGAGTTCAGTTGTTTGCCAAGGAGATGATTTGTGGTTTTTAAAAGCATGTGTGTAAATCTCAGTAGTAGCACAGAAGACTTGGAATGTAGTGAGATAGGCTTGTTTTTTCACATCTAAGTTGACTGAAGGAAAGCTCTTGCTTTTATTGACAATGCTCTAGTCTTAATCCTTCCAAATAAAGGCATGAAAATGTTAGTCCATATAACCCTATTGCTGCAGCTCAGAGAAATATGCAGCTGGAATCTGTTTCTGTAGCAGGAAGGTGGTATGGCTAGAAGATCCTTCCGAAATGCTCATCCACATATTTTATGGTCTCTTAAGTTTTAAATACAACACTTATATTTCTGAGTAAAACTATGTGGGGATATTTCCCAAATGACTGTATTACTGGTCTGCTGCTAAACTGCCTTTCAAATGCAGTGGATAGGAGAACAACTAGATTGCATTTGGAAGATAGACATGCAAAACACTTGTTTTCAGCGTTCTGCTAAATTCAGAAATTGGATCAGGTGACTCCTGTTATGTGGGAAGGGAAGCTGCTATAAAAGTAACATTTCTTTGTGCTCTTCAGCCCACCAGAGTGACTGTAGATGCAAAATGCAGTCTTGACAATCCCCACTCTTGTGCTCACTAGTGTCAGCAAAATGAAAAGAAACTTTATTGTTGAAAACTGTTTTTTGTTGTTGTTGTTTTTTGGGTTTTTTTGGCTGGCATCCTAGTAAAGATAAAATGTAGAAAAACCCAAATGAACAACTTAACATGAGGGGATGATACTGGGCTAGTACTCCTACTGTGAATACATGGCTCTGTAGGAGAGCTTCCTCCACTGATGCCTAGCTGTAGAGTGTGTCTGTGTGTGTCTCTGTGTGTGTGTGTGTGTCTGTGTGTGTAAAAAGTCTGGCAGTGGTAATGGGCTAGTGGAGACCTGTTCCTCTCTGCCCTGCACAGGCTGTAGGTGATGGGTGTGATAGTCATAAAATGCCTGTTTACTTCAAGAAACAGGAGGAGACCCTTTTATAAACTAACTAGTCTGCCAAGAGGGAGGATGTGTTCGCTGAGTCGCTAGCAGAAAGACAGGGCTACTGCCTTTTAAAGAGTATTTTGTAGTACAGACAGTGAAATACCATGACAGTTCTCTCTCTTCCCCCCCCCCCCCCGAGGAATGGGACAGATTCTCAGTACTTCCAAATGCCTGTCTGAGGTTATTTGGATAATTCTGGGTTATTCTTTTCCAGTGAAGGCTTTTAAAAATACTTGTCTTTAAAAGGGGCTTTTCTGACAGTGGGAATAGCTACAAATTCAAATGCTACAGATAGTATCAGTTGGCAAGCTGTAAGCCGTACCAATATCATCACAAAAAACAGCTTTCCCAAAAAATGCATTTTCCGAAAAGCAAAGACAGATAAACGGGTGTGTTGTGAGTGAGTAACATGAAACAGTTTCAAGAGGGGAATGGTCTACCATGAGACAGTAACTTGGAGAAAGATACTTGAGCAATAGAAATCCCTATTGTTCAATTTTTTTTTTTTTTTTTTTTTTTCTTCCTAACATTCTCCAGCACTGAATTTCCTTTCCTCACGCTCAGCTTTAAGAAGCGTGGATGTCCCCTGGGAAGGGGAATAGGCAGCCAGCCATCTCTCATCAGTGTGAAACTTTTTAACAAAGATTAATTTGGGGAGTGAATAGAGGAAGAAAACAAAACAAAAGGAATTGTTTTTAAACAAAAAAAAAAATGCACTTTCAGCATCACTTACACTCCCCAATGAAAAGTAAGCTGTCCAACCACTAACTGTGGTGATCCGAAGTACGTCTGTACAATATGTTGACGGTTGTACTACGTAGAAGACAGTGAGCATAAAACCTGTGGTATAAATGAATATTCGCGGCAAGGCTTTGAAAAGCGCCGGGAGTGAATTCTAACTTGGGTAGTGAAAGCAGACTTGAAGTGAAATTGAGCTGATTGTCCTTACTGATTGCCTTGTTCAGTTTGCATTGATACTCTATAGCGTACTTTAATGGGTGTACAGCTGATGTACTCAAGCCTCAAGACACCCCAGAGAAATACTCCTCCTGTGTAAGTGACATATGAAAAGACAGTTTGAGAAGTGTAGGCACTGCTAGTCAGGCTAGTAGAAGAAATACGAAGAATAGCAGTCCGCTTTCAATACTGCATTTGTTGTAAATAACTAAAATGCCATCACTTTAGATGCTGATACGACTACCTGTTTTTCCCTGTGTTTGTTGTCAGTGTTACGGTGCAGGCTTGCACGCTGCTGATTTCTTAGTTCATTTCTCTTAGGAAATGAATCTGAGCCATTATTATAAATGACTTGTAATGCTATTTCAGTCTAATTAGATTTATAATAAAATGGATCCTGTAGACAGAATTTTGCATAAGTAAAAGCATTTCTCTCGCTCTTTCACTTTCCTATCTACTGCCTTGTAGTAGTAGTTCCTAAAACAGTTTGAGCCAGAGGCTGTAGTTAATTGTAATGTGCTTCAGGAGGTCATACAAAAGAAGCATGGAAGGTTTTTCCTGATTATTATTACTGTTGTTAAAAATGCTGAACTTATAGGTTTCTTATTACATGCCCTATATTTTCATGTATAGACAAAAAATATTTTTAAATATGCTTACAGTTTCTTTARTGGCTCCTCTTCATGCACACACGTTCACTACCTGCCACAAAAGTGTCTGGATTTGAAGGGGGCACTGGAGAATGGAAGACGCTGGAGAATGATGGCCATGTACCTGGGGAGGGGGATGCTGGTTACCCTTCTGGCTCTTGTTTTGACCAACTTCATCACTCATTTAACCTCTGTATTCCTCAGTGTCTTCATCTGGAAGGAAATACTCTTTTTTTTTTTTTTTTTTTTTTTTTTTTTTTTTTTTTTTTTTTTTTTTTTTTTTTTTTTNNTTCCTCCTGAATTAGAGATTACAGCATTTTAGAGTTTTATAATAAAGAGGCATTATAGGAGTATACACTTTGCCTCTGTTGTGCTAATATTGGCAGATACAATCAAGTTATGGTACCTTCACAAGTTAGTCAGCTCAGTCACAGTTATAATTTGTGTGTAGTCGTTCAGTCCACAGCAAATACGAAGACATTAACTTTTCTGTTGCTGCTGTTACTCTCTGCTTCAGTGTTGGCTATTACTGCTTTTATTTAGTGATTCTTTTCCAGACAAAGCATGCAATAACATGTTTCTGGTAGTTCTAGCAGGTGATAATGTTGAAGTACTTGAACAGGTACAAGATAAATGGAATTTGAAAAATAAAGTCACCATATGTTTAAAAAAAAAAAAAGTCACAACCATTTTAAAATTTAAGAATTTTAGTACCTGAGGCAATGCTTGAAAGAATTGATAGGTTTCTTTCAGCTGGTTTATTTTATATTCTAAGTCTGGAAATATGTGCTTATGTATAGCACATATTCAGGGTTAGCCCTTGCCAGGATAGTTTTTCAAAGAATGTTGATGTTTTGTTTGTTTGGTTTTTGTTTTTGTTTTTTTTTAAACCTGATGATATGCACAAGTAAAAAGAATGCATCCACAAATGCCAGTTTTAAGTGTTGCACACAGCTTTCACTTAAGTAGATAGATAGATTTCTATTTTGCAGGTCAAAGTTTAATAGACAAAACATTTTGAGGGGGAAGCTTTTGAAAAAGTTACAAAGTAGACTTGACCTGTTTTGTTATAGGCATGTGAATTGCCCTCTTGTGCCTTCATCTTCACTTTGTGTAGAGTGCTTAAAAGGTCATCCCCCTTTGATAAACAATTATTTATAATTCCCTATGCTAGGTTCATTCAGTATTTCAAAAATACTAGTTTTCCTGAGACAGATGTGATTCTAAAATAATTACGATTTAACAATGAATCCTTTGCTTATCTATGTGTTTTATTCTTAGAATGTAAGTCTTTTTCTAAATAGCTTTTTAATGTGTATCGTGAAAATATATGGTATTGTAATGATGTAGGTATACATAAGAATTTAATYGCCTTTTACATCTCTGTTTGGACTTTAACTTCTATCTTGAGAATCTTACTTTGCGTTAGAATCTGTTATTTCTCACTTGACAGGGTTTTTCTGGAGGCTGGCATACAGAAGTGACTTAAAAGTASACATTGTCTGGTTTGCTGGGCTCTGTATGTGTGAGAGGTCCTGGCTTTACCTTTAGAGATTCCACTGACTTCTGTGGCATCACAGTTTCACTCTTGGATGTGGCCTGGACATCACCGGTTTGTGTACCGAGATAACCAGTTCTCCGTGTCACTGGCTTGTACGCATAGGTGCTGCTTAAATCAGTGGCTTTTGGATAAAAATGTAATTTTGCTTTCTTCTTATTAAAGCACTTACTAGTTCTCATATAACTGCTCCATGTCATTAGTTTTAGGCTTTTTTACAGTCTTTCTCAGTGCTGCTGTAGGTTCATTTTGAGGAGTAGTTTTGACTGCTGTGCAGCAGGTACCCTCCTTTGTGCCAGAGTTTGCATCCCCTGTTTCCCTGCATATCCAAGGAGGTACCAGCCATGGATGAGTGGCTGGGACAAGCGTGTTAATGGCTTTTCCAGTTTTGTTCTCAACATAAAAGAAGGGTTTAATTTAAAGCAGGAGTTACCCCTTTTCTTTTCCAGCTGCCCTGGAGCATTGTGCCTCTCTTGGTCTCCCAAGTTTTCTCTTACTACTGGAAATTTTACAATTTTCTGCTTGCTGCAGCTAGCTCCAGCCAGTCTTTCTCTTTTTAGTAACACCCTGTTTCTCTGACCTTGAGTTCCTTTGAATTTTCTGGTATTTCTGATATCATGAGATTACCCATTTCGCACACCTGTGTGAACCAAGGAACACCCCTATGCCTGTTCTGTCTTCCCTGTCTGTGCAAGAGCAGCTTCCCTGTTATAGAGGGTTCTTTGTTCGCTGCTTTAATAGTTTCTTATGTTGTCGAAAATGTGTAATGCGTTTTAAATTTTGCAAAAAACAGATGGCTAAGAGGCATAAAGTCCAAAGCCAGATTTGGTAATAAAATAAGCCTGTGGCAGCAGTAAAACATTAATGTATTTAACATTAATTTGCTCTTTGAAGGGTAAGGTTGCCTGATAAAACCTTTTATATCAGCCAGTAGAGCCGAAAGACAATGTTTTCCTACTATGGTGAAGTATAGATTTAGTTACAGACTGTTGTGTTGGTTTTCTGATTGTCTGATGAGAATGTATATCCATTGTCTGAGCAATTAAAAGTACCCTTGYATTCAGTAAATTTATACGTAGAGTGAGTCAGAAGCATAAATTGTCTTCCATGTGTGTCACTTAGTCTGCATGCATGTTTCTTTAGGACTTAATGCTGCAAAAACCTTAGGTCTGATCTGCTAAAACAGTTGTGAATGTTTTAGTGTTAAATTACGTGTGTGTGTCAGTGGTTACAGGATGTCACTACCCATTTGTCCCCAGTAGAATGATACTCAGCTGACGTCAGCTTCCACAGAACTATGTGAAAATAGATACGACTGCAGTCATTGTTCAGTGACTTGTTCTACTTTGTTTTACTCTTGCCCACATTTCTTGTATATATACACACGTGTGTGTATATACAATGCTCAGCTGTACTTCACTGCAACTAAATTTTTGCATTCACTGGGGTCATGAGCAGTAAAATACAGCTAAGAGAGAAGGAAGGAATAAAAATTATTAGGTTAAATTTAACCAGGTAAACTAATGGCATTTCTGGTTCTTAAAAATCACATGCACATGCTAGTTACTTGCATGTGTAATATGGTGTTTGCCAAAAAAAAAAAAAAAAAAAAAGAAAACAAAAAAAAAAAAAAAAAAAAAAAAAAAAGAGCGAGAAAGTATTGGTATTGTAATATCTCTTTTAATTAAAAAAGAAGGGCCCTGGTCAGGTTCTTTTGTTTCTTTTTTTTCTAAAGATAGTCAGTCAAAGCCTCTGAAGTATCGCACAAATACTCGGCGATTTCACCAAACTGAGGCAGTAAGGAGTGTCCACAAACGTGCATTTCAGGAGAGAAAGAGGTCTGTAAGTTTTAGAGTACATCCTTGAGATCAGACTTCCCCAAGAGACAGTCCATATATGAAAAGTAATTTGAATCCTTTAGGAGATTCTATAGGAACTGAAGGGACCAAAAAAACGAAAATGTAGTAGTTGTAAGGCATTTTACCATCCCCAGTTCACATCTGGAACCAATAATCTATAATATAGGAGCAAACCCAGAAACAATGAAAGAAAGCTCCAACCTGAGATACTCTCCTGGGAGGTAATTTTGAGTTTGGAACATACTCAGAGAAGTGCTTGGCAGAGAAACTAAAGACCATTGAAAGAAGTTTTATGTTGTGTCTCTTGAAACAGAAATAAATTTAATGTACTTAAATTATCCCTTCAGACCTCAGGCTCTATATTGCTATGTAATTCTTTTCTTTTCTTTTTTCTTTCTTTTTTTTCCCCTGTCTGAATTGCCAGAGACTCCAAGTAGGTATATGAAGTTCTTTCTTGTACAGTACTGGTTCACATACTTGGATTGATATAAATATGTAACATAT
The DNA here is from genome assembly GCA_035582835.1 of Phoebastria nigripes. Taxonomy (NCBI): domain Eukaryota; kingdom Metazoa; phylum Chordata; class Aves; order Procellariiformes; family Diomedeidae; genus Phoebastria; species Phoebastria nigripes. The sequence goes on from JAYKAV010000278.1 coordinate 1,974,101, forward strand.
TAAGTCAATAAGAGTTTTTCGTAAGAGATTATAAAAAGTGAGGAAGTGGATGTAAAAGAAAATTATGCGGACACTTTTACTTTCAGAGAATTTGAAAAAGTCGTTTAAATGCTTTGTCGTATTTTGGTTAGGCTATATCCACAGTTTTGTCAGGTCACTTATGCAAACTGTTCAACGTTTGGACTTAAATGAGAAGAGCTTTGATTTCAGTAGAAGAAGGCAGAGTATTTTCAGTATAGAAGGAGGTAAGCTGATCTCGAGGCCCCTAATATGGTGTATACATGGGTGGAATTACAGCCAGCAGCCACACAGGACTGTGGTGCAGGAGGGTTGGAACAGTAGCTTTGCCAATCACAACTTCAGTTAAAATACTGCTAATTCTGCTGTGGCAAGGAGTCAGTGCAGTCTGATATTTGAATCAATTGTTACAAGATATTAAATGTTCGCATATTGAGAAAATTACTTCCACTGAAATTGAAACAGGCTTCTCCTATTGCGTCTGAACCCTTGGCAACCCAAATAAAATGACTATCCAGAAGTTAAACACTTGAGAGATCTTTCTTACAGTACAGGAGGATAATAGTAAGGCATCTGATAACAAAGGGAAGGGGAAGAATATCCTCTAGAGGAGGTCTTCTAGTAGTGTGTACCACTACCAGTGGTATGGAAGCCATCTTACAATGCTGCATGAATGATGCTTGGACAGCCAAGTGTTTTGTTCTTCTCCAGAGAGTAGCCTATTAGTTGTTACGATACCAGTGGTGGTACCCACCAAAAATATGGGAACTGCGTCTCTTAATTATCCCTGCTCTGCCTGAGACATCGTGCTTCAGAAGTTTTTTTTATTGGGAAGTCCTTTGAGGAGGAGAAAAGTCTTACAAATTGTTTTAAAAGACTGATTCTAGCCTCCCTAATTGAATACCTGTAAGCATTATATTTTGCAGTTGTGCCTAGAGTTTACAGCCAAGGTCAAAGGCTTATTAAACTCTTCCCTTTTTAGTTCCACACACTGAAAAAAGGGTCCTTTGCGTTGAACAGGCATAGGTGGGAGGCAGATGGAGAAATAGAGGCAGAGATCCACGTTCGTGCAGCCAAACAGAGCGTGGGAGGCAGATGCATTTGTAGCGTCAGGGTTTTTTCATGAAGGTAAGTCACTTTCTTCCTTATCAGTGAGTGAGAAAGCGTTGCCCAATGAATGTACGTCTTCAAATTCATACCTTTATTATGATATTGATGAACCTAAACTTAGTTAATTGATTTGTAGAAGGTTACAGGAGTAAGAACACATTTGAAACTCTTGTTTTACTTTGTGCTTTCTTTCCTGGTTTGGTTTTTAATACTACCCAGTATTCTTGTCAATAATCTTAGTTCTGTATATCATAAGACGACAGCAGTATTTTTAGACAGCCATGTAAATTGTAAACTAATGTGTCCCATTTATGCATGTACTGAAATGTCAGATGCTTCATTTCTTAGGCTGTCCCAAGTATGAAAATGACTATATGCCAGAGCCTCCAGAACGATAATATTCTTGTCAGGCTCTGATTGTAGCCAGAACAAGAGAGATGCAAGATTTTGGTAGAAGACGAGACAGCCAAGAACTGGGCAGTAGCTGGTGAGATGAAYATAGATGTGACATAGACTGAATCAGAATTGTTTTTCTGCTCTTCTCCTCCTGATAAGTTTGAAAACTTCTCATCATGGCACTCTGGTCTCACCAGCTTCAAGCAGCATGGATCAGAATCACATGTGGTAGCATATTTACAAGTGTTGGGCTTCTCCTTCACTGTTGGTTCTAAAACCATCACTGAAAAGAAACAGTTGCCTCTCTTCTGCCATGGCTATCCTTTCTCTGATTTTATAAAATTGATGACAAGTCACTTGCAGTGAAAGAAGCTTGATTCTGTAAATGTTTATGGATAGGTAGGTAAGTATTTTGGGTCATGTTAGTTTTCTAGAAGTAGAAGTTTTATTGGTCAAAGCAAGTGTGTTTGAGAGAGAYGTTGGTTTTGGTAGACTATGACTAGAACAAGTTTCATTTAGTTGGCACTACAACGAGTCCAGTCTTGTTTCATTCTGAGTCATCAAGCAACCAGTATGGATGCTGGATGCTGGTTAGTCTGTCTCAGTATTTTTCTACTCTGTCAGTGCCTTGGTATTTTGATTTCGTGAGGTCTAAATGTTTCCCAGAATGAAGGTTTCCAAGAAAGGAGAAAGACCCTTTGTTGAACCTGACAGCTGAAATTTGGGCAGTTCTATCAGATGATATCTTTTAGGAGACCATTAATCTTTCAAATTCTAACCTTTGGTTGAATAACAAAAAATGTAACGTTAGGCATAAATTAACATGCCAGCAATTACATTTGGCAGCCGTTGCACCTGTCTTTGGCCACAGTCATATACAAACATAGAGAGCCTCAGACCTTTTATTCTTAGATCTCCAGTTAGACTGGAGGCAGGCTAAAACTTGTCTGGATGTAAGATGGTAATGATGCGGATAAGGATTGGGAAAAGTCAGATGAAGAAAAAAAATGAAAAAGAACAGTAAACTCCCTCTCTATTCCTTGTTCTTCAAAGACACTTCTGAAAGAAAATCAGGTCTTAGCCTTTCGTGGCTTTGAAATTTGAAGTTCCAGAAGGCAATAGTGTGTTTGGATATTTTTGTAGGAGAAAACTGACAAGGGAAGACTCTTCCAGTGGCTAGAATTTTCTGCTTTTTAATAATTGCTATGTGTGTAAATGGGTGAGAAACACGGGGTTGGGGGGGGAACTGCAAAACATACATAAACTCAAAGCTCTCTGAGCAAGAGATGGGGTTTGGGGGGGCTTTATTTGKTTTTTTGGGTGTTTTTTTTGAGAATGATCTCCAAAGCTAGAAATGATAACGGTTAGTATTCAGAATTGTTGTAGTAGTACTTAAAGGGTTAGTCAGGTCCCACTGATTTAACTATTGTGCAGTCTCACAGGCTTTGTCTATACTTAGAAGATGAAAAGGGGATGGGAAAGTAATAAACATGCAAACAGAATAAACAACATATAGCAGCAAATGTCCTAAGAGTTACAAGATAATGTCTTTTCATATGGCTTATGAGGATAGGTTAGGCCATAGACCTCATCTCTCCTGGGGGTAAGGAAAGAGTAATGTTCCCATTGCTTCCCTTTAGATTGAATTTGTCCATCTTCAGAACTCATTGGCACTTAGTATTATTTTTGGTATCATATTGTTGTAGGCTGAAGAATTTCCCTTTGGCCAGAGAAGATCTTACTGTGACCTGTTAATGGAAAATGTAAGGTCTTTAAGTTGACTGAGAGACATAGGTCTTTTCTTGGCTGGCTGCATCGTAACTGGGAACACGATAAAGGGGATCTAACTGTGTTGGTGTTAACGTACATTGGACTTGCCATAGCAAAGTAATTTATACAAGGGATAGTGGATTTGTCTGCATGGTGTTTTAAAAGTGTATTAGTGTAAGTACTGGTTTTCCTAACACTTGCTGCTCTCAGCACTTTTAAGTACCAAATTCACCATGGACTTAAGTAATTAGAACACATAGAAATTATAATATTCCTCCTCCTTTTTCTTGCCCTGTTTCCCTGTATCTTTTCCTTTCTTTTCCTCCCTCATTTTTGAAACAAACAGGGAGATTAAGTACCAAAACTCCATTAGTACAACATTGCAGTTGAGAATGAAATTGTYGGGATGGCTGCTTATGGTTCCCACAACAATCATAACTAGGCTAAATTGCATATATGTATTAAGACATAAAACATAGAATATAGCAATACGGAATATTCCTTATAACACATTATGCATGCTGTGGGAGCCATCACTTTGAAAATCTTGACTTCTGTGTTTTTAAAATCTCTTTTGAAATGTAACATTAATGCATTTTTTCCTTTTGCATGTAAATTTTTTCTGTGCCCACTGGTGATAAAAATCAGGTCATGAATGCCATCTTGGTATCCCTGTGAACTCTGCATAGCAACCAGTCCTTCTCTTTCATTTAATGTTTTTGCGATGAAAACTGATACAAGAAGAAATAAATAACAGCGTGCAGTGAAATGAAAAGTGTAAAACAGTGAGCTCCCATCATGGCCACATTAYATCTCCGTAAGTTCCAAATGATCTCTGATAACTGTTTTCTATAAAAACAGATTGAAATACTACTTTCTTGGCTTACAGACACCTGTAAAGGGATACTTAAATTACATTTCTATTCTGCTGACTGGTAAGTGTGATACCATTTTGCAATCTAGCGAGCCTTTGGTTCTTGTACTACTGTACAATTCACAGTTCCTGTGCCAAGGCTACACCATGTAGATGTCAGGGGGTTACTAAAACCCTGAACTGGCCAGCAGTAAGCTCACAGTGATTGCTGAAGCTAACATCACCAAGCTGCTAGGGCAGCACAGCAAGCCTTGCTCTGTTCACTAGTCCAGTGGTGGGACTCCTGGGCTCTCGTCATTTCCTTTTAGCCTGCTTCCAGTCTCATCCTTCCTTTATCCTGTTCGATTTGGTTCTGATGTTTGAATGTTATAGCTGTCAGCCAAATGAAGGCTTTCATATGTAACTTACAGGGCCAGGAAGATTGACCTGAAACTGGTCATGCAAGGGTCTAATTATTTCTGCTCAGTTGAAGAAGATGGCTCCATTTTCAGTGTCAGCGTTACTGTTGTGCTTCAGGCTTTCTACCATCATCCTCTTCTTACGACTCCCATTGAAATCAAGAGGAGTTTGTATGGAGCAGCAGGATAGTTTGTAATCAACAGCAGGGTATTGCATTTACAATGATTTTGTTTAATTTGCTGTAATTTGAGCTGAAGTGCAGAAGTTGTCTTTAGTTGCATCTTACTATGATAAGAAGCTGGAATTTTCATAAGGGTCTGTGATATTTTGGTGTCCAACTTTCCTTGGAGGTTAATGAATGTTTAAGAGTCTTTATGGTCCTACATTTTGAGCAACTGCAGTTTAACATTGATTAACAGAATGCTGRTAGGACTTCTACAGTTTTAATAGAGATTTGGTTTTGTCCCTAAATATACATACCACATTCTTKTCTTGTTTTGGCTGGTGGACTTGTTTCCTGTATTATGGTAGCTCCAAGCAGCTCCTGTCAAAATGTGGAGGATGCTGAATAAACACAGATTAAAAAGTATTTCCCTCATCAAACAGGATGCAATCCATTTCATTTTGTAATTCTAGTTAAAATAACAAATTAGACTTTAAAGTCATGGCATTATCTGAAGTATTTGACAAGCAGCTACAGCTTTTCATGGTTTCACAGGTGTTATCTTTGCAGCTGCTGATAATCTTGCATTGGTGTTGGAAGATGTACTGTGAGACAGTAGCTCTGACAGCCACAACTTCAAGACTCCTTGCTTATAGGTCAAGATGAGGTTGACTGTTAATAAAACTAAGTATTTTTATGGTCATATACTAGCAGGGAGGTCCTGACTTGTATGTTTGTTTTCCATGAGCTGGCTGTCTAACTCAACAGTTGTCTTCAGGAGAATGAAGATTCAGAAGAGGGGTAGAAAGAAGAGAAATATTACTGTTCTTTGGGGTTTTATCTATTTAGTTTTTCTCTGATGCAAAAAATATCCCTTAGATGTAACATTTACTGAGATCATAGGCTTCAGGTGGGTTCAGATCTCCAGGCATGCAGGAGTTTCTGAGGATCAGGGCTTTTCTGGCACAATTCTCAACTTGAAACAAACCTAGCTTTGCTGGTGGTGTTTAATTGAGCCTGTAATACATTGGACTGCATGGTGCATTTACATGAGTTGCTGGTGGGCCTGTTCTTGGTCCTTCCTAAATTATGGAAATTTCCTAAAGATAAGTTACTTAGATACTTAGAGGACAACCTATACTGTGCCCACAAGTTTTCTGATTCATGACAGCTATGGACCTACTTAACAGTAAACTACAGCACTGAACTTACTGCTAGATACTTTATTTTTTAAGGTATGCAACAGTTCTATTAACTTTCTTTTCTGTTGCACTTTTAGGGGAAGAAAATGAAACTTGTCAGGTTATTATGTATATATTGTACATGTGATTACTCATTTAGTCACAAAGAGAAATTTCTTATAGTAAGAAAAGTTTTGGTATTTTAGAGTGGGATTTTTTCATTTCTATAATGAGGTGAAAGATTTCATTCAATCATACAGATTTGTTTGAAAGTCATGCATTATTGAAAGTCCAGTGATTCTCCAGCAGAGTTGCTCGTGTGTGATTATTTACACTTGCTCCTGCTGGTATCTGCTAAAACTTGGAATATCTGTAAGCTTGCTTACAGTTGGCACCTATATATAACAAGTCCCTGGGTGTGTTAACCGCATTTTGAAACGGAGCGTATTTACTAGAGATTTTGTGTTTGTTTTTTTGTTGTTGTTTTAATTAATACTTACAAACCAAATTTCGTAATTATTTTGTGTGATTTTTGAGATACTGTAACACTTACAATACCATTTGTGGAATAGTTCCTTTGCTTTATTCTTCTGTGTGTAACTGCGGTTCTCCCTTTTTCCCCTCTTCTCAAGTGTTTCAAATGGTACAGTAGATGCAGGTTTTTAATTCATATTCGATCAGAAGATTTGTTTTGCTATAAAGTGTGTCATAAATTAAGCAAAAGGTACAGTAAGCTAGTTTTACTTTTTATTGTCTTTTGCAGAAGGCTCTCAGGCAGGTAACTTTTAATGTCAGAAGAAAAGACAAGGGCATAAATTCTTGCCGTTGCACTTGGACATGTTACAATAAAACATGCAAAGGATAAGGTCTTTTTTATTAGGAAGGGTGATTTGCGAGAAGGATCGCAGTTCTTCAGAACTGGACTTACAGTGACAGGAGTGGTTATTGACTTGCCCTTTCTCGTAGTTGTGTCATGTTTCATCAGCCTTTGAAAATCTTGAAGGTATCAAAGGAAATCCTGAGGCTCAAAGAGCATAGCATTACATATTAAGAAGTATTGACCAAACGGATTTTGCGTTTCACACAAAATGATGGTTTCGGTTCTTGCAAGGGGAAGGTCAGCCTAGACTCAAAATATGATTAAATAAGTGAAAACTACTTCATTCACAGGTGGACTTTTTTAAATGTTTGGGGGGGGAAGTTACTAGATTATATGGCTGAATACCACTAAAATATTCATAACCAGCCAAGATGAAATTTTAGTTAAAGAATTTAGGGCAACTGAAGTTCCAAAGTACTCATTAAATTCTGAAATCTTAGAGGTACCTTTGTGAATTTTTATGAAAGCCTTTTGTTTTTCCGAAGACTATTAAATGAAGGTCCCATTTAACAATCTCGTTTAAGGTCCAGGCTGGGACCCAAGCCTGGAAATACATCTTTACTCTAAAGAATCTGTAGCATAGACCTGTCTTTGATATATAACAATTTGTCATAGTCGGTTCAGTCCTACCACCTCCATTTTTCTTCTTCAAATTTCATAAAATATATTCTCCTCTACCACTTCAGTGTTGTGCTTTATAATCATATTTTTGTTTATTCTATGACACTGAGCAAAGCAATGAAAAAATGTGATGATATGGCCATTCTGCAGTGGAAATTGAATATATTACAGACGATGGAACTTCAGTCCTGCACTTCTCTCCTGTAATTTAAATCTCAGTATTTTTAGATCGTTGATGTAGTTAGTGGTTTCTAGTGCCAAGTAAGACAGATTGTTTCACAGCAGGTAAACACAATTTTGGATATTATAAAAGTTTTCTTAAAATCATATTTGAACTTGTGGAGACTTCAATCTGTATAACAAGATTTAAAGTACTCAAAAAACCCCTCACTGTTTTTCTGATTATTTTTTGAATGTCCTTTTTGATTAAATATATATATTTTTCTACTTTTAATTTAATAGGACATATTCCTTGGAGACATTGGCTTGAATATTTGACTTCTGCTGTGTATTCATTGCTCTCTTTTATTAGTTCATGTGTCGTGAAGCTTTCTGGCTAGGCATGTGTGGAGTGGCCAATTACATTTTTAACAAAACTGCTTAGCGCTCTCTCATACGTATGTCATAATTTCTTCCCTGAAAACCACAAACAGACGTGGAAACACTTTTTTCTGCCTTTTCTTTTGTTCATAATGTCACATGGAGCCTGGAATTACCCACTGGAAAAGGCAAACATAATGCAGAAACCACAGGGTTTCTGGCAAGATATTTTCAGAAGCCAAAGCTGCAAATCTATGAACAGGCACTGCCGGTTCTGTAAACCTGGGTTTGTGCCTTTTTTCTCTTGACTATTGTAACTGTTTTTGAAGAGGATTTCTTCCTCTCGCTGGCCATTAGGGTCATAGTATAAAATACCTGATTGGTATTTTATAGTTGGATTTTTTTGTTTGTTTCTTCAGGATTTGATTGCAATGTCTAGTATATTTAACTGGTGCTGGTCATGAGGAAATGTGATGTATATCAGTACATATCTTAAGATGAGTTTTAATATAGAGGGGAATCTCTAACAATATTTTAGAGATGGCAAGGGAATTGACAAAAAATCTAAATGTTGAGTTCTTTGTTATTTCTACAAGTGAGCATAAGCTGAGGATATTTGGTGCTTAAGTGCTTGGAGCATTGCACAGAAATGTGTAATGGTTTCATTGGCTTTTATAACATGCATTTTATCATGAGCCATTTTAACTTCTAATTTATATTTGGCATTTTTCTTTTTTCTTTTGAAACCATGGCAATATAGAGCATTGAATAAAATCCATAGAATGCTTAAGGCTTCTTTTTTAATGTGTGGTATTTGCTACTTAACTGCATTGCCTGAGACAAGCCAAAATGGGACCAACAAAATGGGATTAATATATTTACATAAAATACAAATATGCATATCTTAAAATGTAAAGATATATAAATTAAATACATAAAATGTACAATTTTTATATAAATATATAGATATTTATATTTATTATATGTGTTCATAATTTCTCTGTCATATTAGGACAGTAAGATAACATCTCTGCCTTAATTTTCTTTTTCTTCAGAAGGGCTTCAAACAATGAGAAAACAGGGGGATGTGGATCTAACAAGAAAAAAGTAGGAGATTCAAAGTTAAAAACAAGGGGCATCTCCAGATTTGATTGAAAATTGCCAAAACCTTGTCTATACCTCTTGCAAGATTTTAGACTGAATAGTGTTGTCTAGTAAAATAAGCTTACTTGATGAGATTTTGTCTACGTAAACTGTTCTCACTGGACATTGCCCTCCTAAGTCTATTAATATCCAAAAGAAGCCATCAACTAAGCATTTGTATTCCAATATATTTTCTGATAAACACAATCAAGAAGGAATTTTAGGAGTGTTCCTGTGTTGATAAAGATAAATTAATAATATATTAAAATCATAAAATAATCCTGTATTGGGAACTCTCAAAGGGTCTAGCCTTTGTTGCCTTTGGTAGAGGAGACTGGAGCTATAACTATACAAATTGGTTGGAATATGAGCTTGGAAAACTTACTCTGCATTAAAACAAGCTTGATACCAATTGTCTTTGAATATGGAGAGTATAATTGCACAGTTTCTGAGCAGCAAAGTTAAGTGGGGAGGAAATATCTCATAATGTGTGGTGGTTTTTTTTTTTAAACCCTATATAGATTTATAGCTTGCCCCCCCCC